>CAMZMU010000059.1:51964876-52392817 GCA_947311845.1 Poa pratensis
GTATCACTTCCTCACACCCGCCCCTTCCCTGTCCCCAACGAGACGAAGCAGCCGCCTCCCTCTTGGTCTTGGGCGGCGCCGCCAGATCTGCAGCCAGCCGGCGGCGGCGACCGGCCACCTTCCTCGGTTCCTCCTCTCCACACTCCACAGTCAACTAGCAGGTAATGTCTCCTTCCTCTCTCCTGTCCCTCTCCCTCTCCCTCTCTTTCCCTCTCTAATTGCAGCTCCCTCTCCCTCTCTGTCTCTCCCTCTCTTTCCCTCTCTAACTGCAGCTCCCCTCCCTCTCTTTGTAATATGTTCTAAATTCGTACTGCCACTTTGTTGATCTGTAATATGGACGAGAACTTGGAAGCTAGCTTGGAGCCAGGGAGCAGCAGCTCACCGCCTCGCCGGCGGGAAGCAGGATGCAGCAGCTCGACTAGCGACTGCAGCAAGCAGCCAAGCAGCAAGCAGCCGGCGCCGGGCAGGAAGCCAGCAGCAGCAGCTCGTCGCCTCGTCGGCTCCACTATTGAACAAGGTAATATTTGAACTTATGTATGTTAGTTTGCTGCTGGGTTGTTGGCTTGTTGATTTGCTAGCTGCTTGCTAGTTTAAATTGTCTTGTAAGTTCTAACTTTCTAAGGTGCTGTTCAATGTTCTAGTGTGGCTAACATTCTCTCTCTGTTTTTTGTCTTTGGAAATTGGAGTTGGACTTGGAGAGTTGCCGAGTTGGAGTTGGAGTCTTGGAGAGCAGAGCATGAGTTCATCACATTCATTCACAATTTCACATGAACCAGTTTTGGAGTTTGGATGCTTCAAAACAAGGTAATCTGCTATTCTTCTGTAGTTTATAGCTACTAAATTTATTTATTTATTGATTTACAAAAATATCAAAACGTATCCTCGTATTGGCGCATTTTCAAAATGTCGTATTTCCGTATCCATATCGGCCCGATACCGATACACGTATCCGTATCGGTGCCGCGTAGGGTGAGACTGAATTTGGGCTCGATCAGTCTCGATTTTGACATGGGTAACCATTCAAATAATAAATTACATAGGCTCCTTCATGATTACATCGACCGCATTGGTGTCAGCTACACCCAGCTCTTACACGTAAGATTCACCCTACATGTGTACTATTACACTAAGTAATCTACTCCCTGTCACCACAATTAAGCTGTACTGCCGACGTCAAGTGATTGTACTGGAGGAAATTAAATACATAAACTTCCTATATCAATTTTGAACATCAAAATCTCATGTCACTATTAGCTGAAGGAACTAGCACACCACTACGACTATGCATTTTAACGAGCACATTGCGTCCACTGTAAAAAGCTACTGCTCGGAGTACAAGCCTGCACTTAACCACCGTAGCCGAGCAGCAGATCAGGAATTAAGAAAAAAATCGAACATGAAAAGAGCTGGCCAAACTGCACACCAAGGAGGACGGCATTCAGCTGCTCGATGTCTTGCTTGATGAAATTTCAGAGCACCGGTTCTGACAGAAAACGGCAGCATCAGCAGTCAAAGGGGAAAAAATCTCTGACATGGCGCTGGAGATTAGATGCACCGGAGCTCCACTCGCCGGCCGGCTAAAGCGCAGGGAGAGAACGCGGGGGCGCTGCGACTGCTGCCACGGAGACCGGGGCATGAGCAGCTGGGGCTGAAGACCCACGCCGCCGATGCATGCACGACGCGGCGCAACGGCCAGCTACACTTCAGTTTTTTGCCGACTACACTTCTCCTCTGAACCTCATTGTACTGCCGAATGCAGCGAACAGAAAACAGAGCTTAAGAGCGCTGCTCGACGGCGGCAGTCAGGTAGACTGGGTAGCAATGGGGCACTGTAGTGTGAGGACAGAGGAAGGAGGTCCTATTTTTCAGCCGGCCGTTGGCGTCACCGTCACCAGCTTCGTTGGGCATCGACTAGAGGAACCATGGCGGCAGCGAAAGAAAAAAACTTGCAGGAGGAGGCCTGAGGTAGTGAAAAGGAGGAAGACGGGCTTGGGGAGTGCTCGGATAAAGGTCAACCGGAGGCCATCACCGGCGTAGGAGACAGGAGGCGCGCTGGGCCTCGTCCCAAACATGTCGGGGCCGGAGTGCCGGACGCGGGCGGAGGAAGTGGAGGGAAGCAGCGCTCGTGGCCGTGAGCTGCGCCGGCGTCCAGGATCCACAACGGAGCTAGCGGTCAGAAGCAGCTCCGGTGTCCATGAGCCGGATCCCGCTTGCGGTCTAGAGGCGGGGAGGCGCCGGGGATCCCGCCGGCGGCCAGGAGGCGGGGAGGAGCTGGGATCGGCCCGAGTTGGAGCCAAGGAGGCGGGAGGCGTGCTAGTTGGTGGAGGGCGGCACCGGCAGAAGGTGGGGTTGGGCGGCAGCGGCGGTTGGTGGGGAAATTGCGGGTCGGCAGATTGGGGATGGGCAGCTCGACGTCGGGATGCGCGGGAATAGGGCGAGCTCACGGCCCTCGCCCGAGCGCTCGCGCGCTCGCACCGGAGAAGAAGGCGAGGGCGAGCAGGTCCGCGCCGGGGCAGCCGCGGGGCATGACGGCGACGAGGAGGCCAGGCCGGCGGCGGCCGCAGGGCACAGCGGTGGCGACGAGGACGTCCGGTGAGCGGCGGCGCAGAAGGTCGGGGTGGGCTCGTGGTGGGGCTGGAGGTCACGGCCGTCGCTCGCGCGCTCGCGCCTACCGGCGCTCGTGCGCTCGCGCCGGAGAAGCAGAAGGTGAGAAGGATTTGGGGTGCTTTCTAGCGCGCATCGCGCCTCTATAGGGCGTCCTTATTCTACAACTGGTTGCTGAATATACCCGCCCTATATATATATAGGTAAATATATATATATTGGACAATCTATACACCTTTTTTTATTCGTCAGCTCTGTGACCACAACTGAACATTAGATTCTGCTGTAGTTGACCACTTTTAATTAATTTACGTTGTTGTATTTGATAGCACAGGCCATGCAACTGAAAATCAAGAGTGTAATAGATGGCGAGTTAGTTGGCTGCTTTCTCTATGATGATGGCAGTAGGACGAGTCTGTTGGTGTCACAACTCTTGTACTGCTTCTTTGATTTGGATGATTCTAACACTACCAGTTTTGTTAATAAAAAGAGTCTCAGACAACAATATCCAAGTTAAGATGAATTAATATCCTCTTTTGATACTCCCTTCTGTGGCGAGAATACGGGGGCATGAAATAGCCTGCTATGAAGGATGAGGAACTAAAACTCATTTCCACTTCGATGAAGGATAATTTTTTATGTCTCATATCTCATATTGAAATTTTATGAATGTCCGGTTCATCTTAATTACCTCGATTTTGCACGTTAGTTCCAATTACACCCAACCTTAATCTTCACTGATTAGTTGTACATTATTATTTGGAAAATTACCATTCACTGTTCATTTTTCTACAGGTTTACGATTGATGGTGATTTGCAATAAAGGAGCATTATTCCCGTGGGAAATTCAGGCAAATACTTCTCATGGCTCTGTACGTGAGTACTCTACAAGACAGGAAGCGCACTGTGGCTAATATGCCATAATATTCTGTGCAATACCTAGAATAATTTGTACTGCTTACAAAGAAGCAAGTTCCTGGAAGATGTTGTGTACACATTTACATCCTTTACTATTTTGACAAGTTTGGGTTATTTCCAGTATATTTTGTTTTCCAAGTTCTGATTTATACATGATGAAATTGTGATATTATTATTTCCACAATTGAATAGGGGGGTTTCATCCCTTTTCACAATTGAAGTTATTTAGGAAAACGAGGCGGAAATGATGACAAATAAATCCATAATATTACGCGTTGCACGTGCAATTCTACTAGTATACATAATATAACAGGTTCTGACATGATCTTGACGAGTATAAACCGTTCCATCACAGCTTGTCCAAGGAAAAACACTACAAATATTCTCTTAAAAAACTCGATAAAAACCACGACACGACACACTTAAGCATAAACACAGCATGCAAGTCCCGCCGTATGATATCTATTGTAGACATTGACTTCAGCGGCACCGACTTAGAGCATCTCCACTCGCGGCGCCCAAACAGCCGCCCAAAGCCCTTTGGGGCGTGCCGGACACATTTTCTCTCCCATTCGCGCCACCCAAACGCGTTTTCGGTCCGGCGCGGCCCAGGCCTCAACTTGGGGAGGCTTGGTGCGGCCCCGGACGGAATGAACCGCGACGCCACGTCTGCCTCCGATGCGCGGGCCTCGCCTGTCAGTGAGACACGAGGCTGAGCGCCCTGGTCAGCTAAATTAATGACGGGCGGCATCTCGGTTTCCTAGCCGGGCGCAGCGACGCATCGCTTCACCTCTCTGCGGCAAGGAAGCGTCTGCGCCACGGCGACGTCAATGCAGGCGAGCGCACCTTTTGAAGCGTTGGCGTTAATGGTGTGGCAGGCGAGCCGTTGGCCGGCCGGAGTTAAGGCGATCTCATCCGTTCGCCTCCCCGGCCGCTATATAGAGCGGGTTCCTCGTCGTCTCCACCACAAACACCTCCACTCCACCACCTAGCCATGGCCCCTCCCCGGCGCTCCACGGAGGAAGAGGTCTGGGTGGCGGCACGCCGGCGCCGCCGCGACAATCAGGCTATGCAGACAGCGCTGCGTGACGCTCGCCGCGCAACCCGGCCATCGCGGAACGACCACGAGGCGGGCTCGTCTGCCAGCTTTCCGCCACCTCCTCCGCCACCGGCGAACGTACTCATGGAAGCCGATGCACGCGAGCTCATCCGCACCAACACGCCGGTGTTGGCGAACAGCCGCCTCCCCAAGGGATGGGAGACAAACCCAGTGCACGTCCCGGTTGCACCAAGCCTCGCCGGCCAGGCGCGCCTCGACTACATCGCCTCGTGCATGTAGACCATGCCGCCGGAGCTGATCGACGATGTCAGGTTCGAGCCGAACTCGGCGTACTGGGACAAGCAGATCGAGTTAGAGCACGCCTACCGCCTCCACTCCTTCATCGCCCACGAGTCGCCTGCGGACTGGTTCGACTCCGACGTCCTCACCAACACCTCCGACAAGGACTTCGCGGCGGGCATGGAAAGGGAGAGGGTTCGCTACGAGGCGGCGGAGCAGGCTCGTCGCGCAAGATCAGAACAAGGTCGCGTGCAACCTCCTCCGCCGCAACCTCAACAAGAGGCGGAGAAGGTTGATGGTGATGATGACGGCTTCGAGGACTGGCCGCCGACACCGGAGTGGGATCCCGGCCACATGCAGCTCGCCATTGAGGCAGACATAGCCTCCGCCGCCACCGCCACCGCCACCGCCCAGCCTCCTGCACCGACCACCGGCTACCTCTACTGCGTCTGCTCCGGCTGCCGTCGGGGTCCTGTGCTCGCCGCCGCAAGGGCCGGCTTCGGCCCCAACTGCCGGTGCCCGGCGTGCCACCCTACGTACTAGATCTAGGTCTAGATTTTAATTTGAATGAATTATGTTAGTTTTTAACGAAATTTCAATGAAATGTATCTCACTCTATGTACCCCATGGTGCTCTTTATGTACTCTTTAACCTCAGCTTAACTCCTTTGCTCGTCTATGTATCTCACTCGACGTGGATGAACAGGATGGAACAGAAACTTGGGAAACAAATGTTGAACAAGACTCTCGTTGAGAATGAATGGGGTTGACTCGGGAGATAATAACCAAAAGGCCGGGGTAAGTCCCTTTTCGAAAAAAATAAGAAATAGTCAAAATTGTACGTGTCCAGCGGATTGACTATTGTCCTTGCAATATCTCATCAATTTCGTAAAGGCATGTCCAAGTCATACACTAGTACTCACTCTGTCCGAAAATAAAGTGTCTCAAGTTTGCTTAAAAGTGGAGATACATCCACTTTTTGTCAAACTTGAGAAGCTTATTTTTGGACAGAAGAAGTAGTAAATTAATGAGTTCGGTATAATCGTGGCCAACTCGAGGCCGGCCCTGCAGAATTATAAGTGTTTGCCGTCTCGAGAACGGTGGCGGGAACCAGCGCAAGCGACAAGCGTTGTACACGCGATTCCATCGCAACCTTTACGTTTGACCAGTCAGCCGTCTTCTGGAACGGCGTGCATTAACTGTCTGTACTCATAAATCCGGAAACCGGAACAACTCGCTGTCGATCATTGTGTCCATCTTTCGACTTCCACACACAGATTTTCGCATGTCCGTCGAGGATACGAAAAAAGGCAATAACCATTTGGATATGAAAAAGGAAGCCGATCGTATCCTTTACTCGTCCGCTACATCCTTTCGTCTTCTCCAACCGGAACATGCTGCCGTACTTCTATACGGTTCACTTCGCTCCTTTCCGTGGATGTCTCCCGGAAGCCGGCCACGAGTAAGAAAATCCCACATGATAAGCAACGAAAGCATTGACGTGGCACGCCATAAGGGCGGCTGGGCGGTAGAACCTTCTGTTATCCATCCATCATCGAGAACCAATACGTGCAAAGCTCTCGTATTATCTCAACATCTATCTATTATATACTAAAAGCAAAATGAGTTAGCTAACGGAGCCACCACGTTAAGCCACATCATCTAAATTAATTTTAGTTGTTAGATCTAAAATATATGGCTACAATGTAATAAGAGATTTATAGTTACGTAACCACAAATTTCAGTTTGACACATTTAATCTGGATCTACCCAAGACGTGGATCTAGAAGAAAAAAAACCTTAGCAGGTACGTACACAGTTTGACACGTTTAATATGGATCTATCCAAGTCGTGGATCTGAAAAAAAGAAGAACCTAAACATGTACTTACGTGACATCTATTCAGCCGGCCCAAGCCAATGGCACTAAATTGAACTAGGTGCGTCACGATCAAAAAAAAAACTGTGGCGCGCAAGATACCTAGCGGTGGATTGGCTAGGTCTACCGTATCTTAAAGAGAAAAAAAACTGGATGTATCTGTTGTGTACAATTCATAGCATCGTGCCAAGTTGCTCCTCCAAAGTAAACTACCTGCGTCACACGATAAAAAAAAAGCTACTCCTCCAGCTAGAATATGGTGATACCCGTACAACAAAATAGAAAATTAGCTGGATTTTGCTGGTAGTCTGGTAGTAGTTGAGTATACTAATATATCCATTCCAAAATATAAGGTGTCTTTAAATTTTGATATCAACGATGTACGGTATTGAACATAAAAGTACTATATTGACATATGAAACTAAATAAGTTTTTAAGACAAAAGCAAGAGATACCAGCATAACATAGCATGCCTTTTATTTTGGTATGGAGGGAGTATATATATGTAATATGCATGTGCATGAGTGTATGAAAAATGATAAGATAACTAATGGTTTTTCCTAAGCATAGGGTGCAATATCGACATGCACATGAGTACATTGCCACCATATGCACACACACCCACACACTCACAGATATACTGACGACCAGAGTTGTGGAGCTTCAGTATTTGCAAAGTCACCCCTATTGATGGCAATATCGTTTTCCACTCAAAAGATAATCTGTTTTAGCAAGATACGCATGGTGCAAAAACATATGTTTCACCCCCGCTGGTGGGTTGGAAACTAGCAACTTTTTACCAATCTAACCACATATCGGTTCTCCAACAAGTATTTACACTTATAATGTATTGAGTACAAAATATCAATGTTCAAAAAATCGGTCGATATGCCGATTAATCATGAATCGTGAGATGAATGATAAGATTATAGCATATTGGTCGAGTTTATCGCCTGCGCCGATATTTTGGTCTGACAGCCGATTTTTTCCACTTATCGGCAATTTATCACAGCCGATTTATAGGATGATAGTTTTGTAGAACTTCACATTAGCTTAGATTTGCCCACTTTGTTGATTCAAAGGAAAGGACTCAATGTAGTACTTATATTCTAATACTCCAATGTAATTTTTGCATAGCATATTTTAAAAATTGTCCAACGTTGACATTTACAAAAAAAACTAGCTGATAAATAGGCGACTGGTAAAATCGATTAATCGGATGATACCAGTGCATTTAAACTACTTATTTAGATTTTGGACATTTTCGGTATGTATGAAAGCACAAATTAAGTACATGAACATATTCAGTATGCTGAAGATGGTGCCCTCGTAAAATGCATAAAAGCACAAATTAAGTACACAGACATATTCAATATGCTGAAGATGATGCCCTCGCATTTGCGAGGGCCACGTTGCTAGTTAGGCTAACAACAGCAATTACATCAGCTATGCAAAAAGGCCGTACGGCTAATAGGCTAATAGAGTAACGCAGAGTATAGAGGGGCAACTACAAGTCACCGAAAAAGATACTAGAAGACTAGGCATTTCCCAATCCGTTTCAGTCACAAGGCTACATTCATCAGGATGATGAACTCCTACAAATGCATTTCCATGGCGAGGTATGTACAACAACGCTCCTCAGCAAAACATCCACTGTTCGGACCTCTGAGCCTGACAATGCGTTTCAAAAGTCAGATGTTGCTACAGGTTGCTTGGACACATCAAGGAAATCTGTATTTTGGTATTAAACTGAGGCTGATACAAGTTGGAGTGGCTCACCTTAAGTAGCCTTGTCAGGGAGGTAAATCCGGTGGAAGTTGGTCAGCTTCAACTTCTTTCGGCAAGTGGGGCACTTCTTCTGGGCCTGGATCGCCTGCTTGATGCAGCTCGTGCAGAAGACGTGTCCGCAGGTTGTGGCGGCGGGCTTGTCCAAGGCGTCCCAACACACCGGGCAGGTGAAGATTGGCTCCTTTGGAGACACCTTCACAGGAACATGTCGTCAGAGTTCAGCACAGATAACATGGCAACATGCTAGTATGAACTGGATACAAGGATTGAATGTACAGAGTAACTTTTTCAGGTCGAATATCCACTAGCGTAAGGAAAGTTATAAACATGTTAGTACACGACACCTACATAACACGAAAGGCAAAATGATATTTTTAATCTAGGGATTGGAAATTGCCAATGCTGACCAAGAATCTTAACTGCTAGCTTCTATGAAGTATCTATATGACATCATGATGAAACTGCAGGTGTGAGTGTTCTCACTCGAAAAGACCAATAAAAATGCTTTCAACTTAACCCGATATTGACTCCCTCAGAAAGGACAACATAATCCAAAACTCTATAAGATGGACAAGGATTGAATGTACAAAGTAGCCTTTTCAGGTGGAAATATCGACTAGCGTCAAGACTGTAATAAACATGTTAGAACACAGCACCTACATAACAGAAGGCAAAATGCTACTTGCGAAATTTTCAACGCCGACCAAGAATCTTAACTGCCTGCTTATATGAAGTATCTATATGACATCATCACAAAACTGCAAGTATGAGTGTTCTCTTGAACTTTAAAAGACCAGGAAAAATGATTTCAGCTTAACCCGATATTGTTACTCCCTTAGTCCAGCTAAAAGACAAGATGATCCAGAACTCTATAGAATGGACAAAGGGAAGCATCGTGCACTAGATACCAGCTGCTATTTTACACAAGACGACTAAGCAGAGAAGCAACTAAGAAGTGAAACAGTAATGGAACTGGACCTTATGGCCAAGAGAGATAACTCCCTTCAAAGTTCAAAAATCAAATACCTTCAAGCTGAACCCTTCTCCTGTTGCTTCGGGGATATTTGTTACAGCTGCAACTCTTCGGCGTTTGTAGCCTGTGTTATGAGAAAGGACTCCCGCATTATCATCATGAAACACTCCTGACTGAATAAATAATGCGGCAGATAAAGAAGCTTAAATGCCAAAGGAAAAGTATAGTAAGATACCATATTCGAAAACAAATTTACATCTTCTGTTTGTGATGTCCAGAGTCAGCGTCAATATATACATAGGTTACCTTATAACAAGAAATTATTGTCTAGGAAATTAGCGGGAAAAAAGACACGGGTTCAATTTTCAGCCTAGTTAAATGTCTGCTGCCACTAGAGAGTCAGTCATCTTAGCAGCTTGATATAGGTAATGGCCCAGAATTTTATGGAATGAGATGTATGTAGTAGTAACAAAAACTAACCTTGGCGGGGAGCATGGGCCTGTTCATCAACTGCTAGCACAGCTGCTCTTCTAGTTCTCCGACTCCTCCTCTGCAACATGCAAGATGATTCAATATAATGCCAGAAATGCTACATCGTTTCAGTGTTATGGCCAACTTATAATTCTCTTCCTTAATACAAATCGCTGGTGTGCCTCAGAAGCATAGGTTAAAAATCTATAAAAAAGGGCATATATATACCATGCTTTCTTAAACATCACACAATGGACATAAGATCAATTACACAAAATATAATGTTCTTCGAAAATTACGCAACATACCAGAGGAGGCACTTGTGAAGCTGGTACAGTCTGCACTCCATCACCCAGAGCTTCCACATCAATGGGTGAGGCGCGCGAGCCAGCATGAGAGGTTGGTACTCCACTCGGGTTGGCCACTGCTGGCGCTGGGGAGGTTGCGACCAAGTTCTCATCTTGTGATTGCCTTCTTAAGGTACTTAGTGCGGCGCTAGTATTCCCCATGCTTCCCTTGAGCTCCCGGTCAACCTGAGACTGAAAGGTACAGTGTTCCGTGTTGATAAACATACTAGGTCAGGAAATAATACATTGTTCTGCAGAAAGGCATGTAAGATTCACAGTTTTGGGCAGCAGAAATTGGTATTAGAAGCGACATGACAGTAGGATCTCTATATTTCACAGTTCTCGAAAACCCTATATGTGTAGTGTACGAATAATACTAAGGCATAATTCTGATCAAAAACACTTCTGGTCGATTTCACTAGCCTCTAGACACAACACAAGCATGATGCACCCTTTCAAACAATATGGGAGGAGAATCCTCCTGCAACAAAACATACCACACAAGACAAGGAAGCAGCAAGTTTGTTTCTAGCGGCTCCACCCTGTGAGCAAGTTTGTTATAAGCCCAGGACTTACTGCTGCTGCTGCCTACTGTGGTTGCAGGCCAATGTCAGTCCAGTTTGTAGTGATGTGTTACCAGATTATTATTAAAAAAAGTGAAGATTCAGAACTGCCCGTCTGCCGCACAAGATTCGGACCTGCGGGCGGCGAGCAGGGTCGTCTTCCGCCGTCGCACGGGGCGGAGGATCTCCGCTGTCGATGGAGAGGCGGGCCGCGAGCGTGAGGGAGCTGCGTCGCCGGCGGCTTGGCTTGGCTGGATGCATGGGAGTGGTGGTGGCGTTGCTGTAGCGGTACACAAATGTCAGCTCCTGCCATCTCGCTGCCAACGTGTCCAATCCAGATGTATAATTGGCAATCATGCATGTTCCTTTTCCTTCTGTCAATTATTACCTGAATTTGTCATGAAAATACGTGTCATTTTCTCCAGGGATTTAATTGAACGGTTTTGCTAGTTCTCAATCGATTGAGAATTAGCTTATGTCTCAATCGCATGACGTCCTCAGTTGCAAATGGACTTGCAACTGATTCAGACCATTTGATTTGTTTCGTGATTCGTGTATCAGTTGCAAGTCAACATGCAACTGGGATTTGATGACGTCATGTGAATGAGAACTAAGTTAATTCTCATTCGACTGAGTTACAAGTGGACTTGCAACTGTTCCGGACCGTTTGATTTGCTTCGTGATTCATGCTAATCATGAGTTGCAACTTGACTTGCAACTGAAAATGATGACGTCATGTGAATGAGAATTAAGATAATTCTCATTCGATTGAGCGCTCGATCGCCAACAGTGGTACAAGTGAAGTTGTGTGGATGAGAAAGGTTTTGCTTACATTTGTGTCGAATTTTTGCCTACCAAGTCAACAGTTATCTTGTCTGGTGTGTGTGGCTACGTGTCAATTGCACACTGCTCCTTTTGTCCACGAGATACATAATCTTGTCTCCTTTTCTATTTTCTTGCAACACAACAAAGCATGAAAGGGAAAGCAGATAAGTGTGAACAAAAGCTCGTGCATAGACGACAAACGAGTACTTTACGGTTGCTTGCTTCCTGCGCCACGCCAGCCTTTCCACTAGCTCCTTTTAGCTTAGAAACAACCTACACGTAATATCCAGCGACAGAGAACTTGCCTGTGACAAGATGGTTCGGTGGGTGGTGCTTTTACCCCCAGCTCACCAGAGTTCAAACCTCAGGTTTAACGTTGGTGTTTCTCATTTAAGCCGGAATATTCTTCAGTGCGAGGCGACGTTCCCGTCGACAGCGAGGCGCCCGTGGTGACTTCGTCAATCTCAAGACTCGACCCGCCGACTCGGTCTATCGGAGGTGCTCATAGGGGTAGGGTGTGTGTATGCGTTCATTGGGGTGAGTGTGTGCGCGTGTATATGAGCGCCTGCATTGTACTGCGTTTCGCAAAAAAAAATCCAGCGACAAATTAGGTTTAGAACGCGTTGACCTCTTCTTTATATGGTTGCAAGCGCACGCGATTTCTACTGCGTGCATGCATATTCCTTTTTTTGGTATAGGCCATGAGGGCTGAGGCCAGAATGAGAAGTAATGATTTACTAAAATCGACCTTAGTGTTTCAGAGGGGACTTTCATCATGTCGAAAAAATGCATATGTTTTCTTTAAATTGGGAAGATTACATCCACAGCGAAACAAATCACCGTACATTTTTATTCATTTGGCAGAGTTCCTCAACAGTGGCAAAGACGTGTGTAACGTCCCAAATTTTGGAACCAAGAAAAACTTAATTGTCCGAGACCCAAAATTTAGGGGCAACAAAAACTTTTTGAAATGTCTTGTTACTAGATGTGATTTACTCATGTTTGTTTGGTTTGTCATGTTGTGGTACGTGTTTGTGTCATGACCTCTCTAAATATCAAGCTTGGAACTCAACCTGGTTATGATATGACCTTTGTGATCAATGTTTTGACAAGTAAAAATGGTACATATATCTTCTCCTCTCGTAATTTTAACAAACTCCATTTACCCTAATGTTTTGATTTTTAGCAACTCTTATTTCAAAACTCTTAATTTATTTAAATCTTTGGAAAATATCTTCAAGAAATGTTTTAACCCTCTATCTCCAAAAACCTTGTCATGATCATGTTTGCCACCACCTCACAAAGTATATATTTGTTTAATCTTCAAGTTTGGTTATTTGTTCAATTGCTTGTTTGTTTGAAACTCTCCGATTATGATTAAATTATGTGACTTGAAAATGAGCAAGTGATTTAATGAGTCAACATTATGTTTATGCTTGGATTGTGTGAGCTTATTGTTTTGCTTGAACTTATTGGCTTGGTGGTATACTTTGATAGGAACACAAATACAAATTTAGCATGATTAAATCAAATTTAATGATCTTCATGCTTATTAAAACATAGCTAATCTAGAGCCCTAGATTAAGCAAACTTTGAGTTATTTTTAACATGCAACTTGACCCTCTTGTTCTTTGAACTTTTTATTTTCAGTTTTTGCCTTGTTAAACTTTTTGAAAACTTGATTCAACATAAAACCATCTAGGTGTTTAGGTCTACAAAAAATCAGTGACCATTTGGTCATTTCTCCTTTATTTCAAATATTTCAAAATGTTTTATTTGTCTTTTAGGCTTGAAAACTTTTTGTTTCATCACCATTAGATCACCCCACTCATGTTCTTGCCTAGCTTTGTGTGATGACCACTTTTTAGGCTTGTTTGTTTTAGGAAAAATTATAATCAGAAAAAGAATAAAAGAAGTAAACCTAAGTGGTTTTTGACCTAAACACTAAACCAACTCGAAAATCCAACCCCTCCCCTCACTCCAGCAGCCACCCCACTCACCCCTCTGCCCAGTGTGTCCATTCTAGTCAGTTCTGGCCCACATGTCATCCCCAATCCACCCCTCTCCTCCACTCTTCTCTCTTCTTTACCCAAACCGGCCAATGAAGCCTCACTCCCTCACTCCCCACTGGCCAAGACCACGTCTCCCGACCAGCACACGCCTGCCCACTCCCCCAAGCAAACCAATGAACTCACCCCACGCCCTCCCCTTTGCTCTCCTTGTCTGAAAACCCTAAATCGGGTGAGGTTGTTCTAAAACTCGACCCCGCACTAGTAGGGAAACCCTATATAGGTAGGTTGGCATTCTGTGGCGCACCCTTAATTGGTGCGCCACAAAATTATTTTTTGTGGCGCACCAAGCCCGGTGCGCCACAGAAAGTCACATTTCTGTGGCGCACTAAACCACATGCGCCACAGAAATTAGACATTCTGTGGCGCACCAAGCCTGGTGCGCCACAAAAATTCACATTTCTGTGGCGCACATGGCCAGGTGCGCCACAGAAAGTTATCTGGTGGGCGGGTTAAAATTTAAAAAAAAATCTGTGGCGCACCTGGCTTGGTCCCCCCCGCCCCCCGCCCCCGTGGATCGCCTTTTTAGTCTTGCTCGAAGTAAAAGAAAATGATAAAAATTTCAATAAATAAAATACTTTGACATGTAGTTAGGTTTGAGTGTCTAGTAGGTATAAAATTTTGAAATATGAATTTTGACCTTTTCTGCAACAAACAAGAAAAAAAACTTGTAACGGCCATAACTTTTGCATACGCCGTCGAAATAATGCAAAAAATATGTCAAAAAAATTAGAGAAAAATCACAGATTCCTCAAATTCCAAAAGAAAAAAAAGTTATTTCAAACAGACGATTTTTCGCAGCAAAATCAAAAGAAAGAAAAAAATTCAAAAATTCAAAAAGTCCAAAAAAGACACATAAATGTATAACAAAGAAGATTGTTGAATTTTTTGGATTTTTTTGAAGTGTTTTGACTTTTTTGAATTTTTTGGTTGTTTTTTGGATTTTTTGGATTTTTTGAATTTTTTAAGTTTTTTAAGTTTTTTGATTTTTTTTGGATCTTTTGAAACTTTTGAATCTCCTTTTGAAACTTTAGAAGTTTTTGAAAAATCTGATATTTAAAAACACACATTTATAACACATACCACATATACACATACAAGAATTAAGAAGGTTCATATGATATATATATCAATAAGAATTTGAGTAGCACAAGCGTAGAAGAACTGGGTGGAACTTAGAAGTTAAGTGTGCTAGGGTTGGAGCAATTTGAGGATGGGTGACCTAGCGGGAAGGTATCAGTTCAAAAATTTCAAAAAATCTGAAAATAATTCCAATAATTAGGATTTTTCATATTATTTCATATTTTGAATTTTCTGATTTTTTTGAAATTTTTATATTTTTTTGCATTTTTTGAATTTTTTAAACTTTTTGAGAATTCTGTGGCGCACCTGGCCATGTGCGCCACAGAAATGTGAGAATTATGTGGCGCACCAAGCCAGGTGCGCCACAGAAAAAAAATTAGTGGCGAGAATTCTGTGGCGCACCCAGCAAACCTGGGGTGCGCCACAGAATCCCAAAAAGGTGCGCCACTGATAGCCTTTTCTGTACTAGTGCCGAGCTTCTCTGCCCTCCATTTCTCTCCCAAAGCACGCACAACCACCATCTCTCCCCACCCCAGATGCCCCGCTCAAGCTCTCTGCTGCCCAGGAGCCGAGGTTTTCGTCACGGCCACCGCCAGCGTCGAGCAGCTTTTGCCGTCGATTCTCTCCCTCGCTCTCCGCCATTTTTGGCCCGCAGCACTCCCTCCAGCAGTAGCTAACTCCTCCCCCTCTCTCTTTTGCCCAGAACCTCCGTGGAGGCCGCGCCCGTCCTCGACCCGTGGAGCTCGAGCTCCACGTCGCCATGGATTCCGACCATCTCCGCTGACGCAGCCCGTGCCCGCACCTCTCCCTCGACCTTCTCCGTCGTCCGCAACCCTCCAAAGCCGCATGCACCAGCCCTAGGTGAGCTCCCCGCCGTCGCCATTCTTCCCCCGCTTCTGGTTCTTCTGCGCGTGCGTCGCGTCGAAGACTACGAAGGAGAGACGTAGATCCAGCGATCTACGGCCCTGTTTGAACCCAGCCCGATGCCGGCCGTTTTCCGCATGCGAGCCGCGCAGCTCAAGCAGTTGGGCCGGCCTGGCTCACGTGCGGCCTAGATCCGCGCGGACCGCGGCCAGATCTGGCCCAAACTCGGCCCGTGAACGATTTTATTCCCCGTTTTTAATCTTTTTCAGCTCCAGTTTATTTTAGGTGTTTAGTTTAATTCTTTTGTGATAGATCTGGTTGTGCATGTTGTTTAGGAGTATTTTTATTAGATGCCCTGGTGTTCTCCTAAACATGCAGAGTTGGTTTGGTCTGAAAATAAATTATATTTTGTGCTGAGCTTTAAATCTAGTAAAAAGTATGTTTTCTACTCTAAATAGGATATCTTGAGCTAGGAGTATCCAATTGGAGTAAATCCAATTTATGCAGAAAGCTAAAATCCATACCTTTCTTTAGAGTCTAACCTTGCATGCAGGAGATTCCTAAAACTGGAGTTGTAGTCCTTTTAGATTTAGGACCAGTAGCACTTGGAGCATTTTTAGCTCTCATTTGGAAAGTGTTTTGTGTGCAAATTCAATTTTCATAGCTTGGTATGATTGTTAGCAGTACTGTGGTAGAAGAATTTAATTTTCTGAGCTTTATTTTAAGACTTGTGGGTTTTTCCCAAAACAGCAACCTTGTCTTCACTAAAAGTCCTAATTTAATTCATTGTTTTGAATTGTTTATGTTTAGGATTGTTTTAGAATTTTTGTCCAGAGGTTGTTTGTGGATTGAAATGTTTGCTGTTTAGTTTCGTTGCTTTATATTGTTGTCAACCCGCTTCTTAGAGTTGACGGTAGTTCCGTTTATTTTCCGGTACGTTAGAACCGCAAGAGGAGGAGCAATACGTGGGAGCTGAACCTGTCTACGAAGAAGAACAAGACCAGGGACACTTTGCTGAGCAAGGCAAGCCACCTCAACACCCTACTGATATCCTACTTTTTGTTCAAAGCATGTTTCGTTTTCAAAATAAATTAATGCATGTTTTATCTATTCTGTGGCATTTTGCCACCCCAAAATTATTTTACAAAAATTATTGTTTGGCCAAAGATATATGTCTACTAGTATATAATAGGTTTTATAAAAATAAGTCATTACTTGAGAAGCCTTCTACTGAAGGCGCTATCAAGAAAATTATATTTTCTAGTAGCATATCTGTATACCCTTACCTCAAAACTTTAGGATGGGAGCCGGTTTTCGGTAAAATGTTTCGGAGGAAAACCCGAGTCGCTGGGAGCGATCGGCGAGAAAGTGTTTTATAAAACCCATGTTGCTGGGAGCAAATGGAGATGTTTATGAAAACCTGAGTTGCTGGGAGCAATCAGAGGTGTTACAAAAACTCGAACTGCTGGGAGCAGTCGGAGGTGGAGATGTTTTTGAGAAAAACAAAGTACTGCCCTAGCGGCCGCCCGAACAATTAACCCGTGCAACCACATTACCTGAGATGGGTAGGGCTTAGCCAGAAGCTTGTCCACTTTAGTACGGAGGATCTCATACTCTATAAGGGCAAGGCCCTCGAAGCCGGGTTGTCGTCTGTACGAGGCAATACACAAGCGGAGTGACCCGCAGCCGGACGATTACGTTGGGTCCCCTGCCGTGGCGGTGTGACATCCCGGGAGAGACCAGGGGTCTAGTACTAGCGGGAACAAACCTACCGGGAGTCCTCTATACTAGCGCGGATATAGTGGAAAGCTTTGATCTGGTTATCCGAACCACCGCATACTGTCGTATGGCGGGCCGTGGCTGAACACGGCGGAATGACCGTTTGGTGTGGTGAAAGTGCACCACCTCTGTAGAGTGTAAATCTATTCGAATAGTCGAGTCCTCGGTCATGGACGGTTGGAAAGGCCACCGATCTAGGCGTATGGGCAATTTTATGTTTTCAAAGAAAAAATGGTTTCTCGGTGGAAACAAGGAGGCATCAAGGAGGTACCTGGGAGGTACGGTTTTGGAAGAAGATGGTTCATCTCGGGGAGACAATCAGTCTGATCTCCTGGAAAGAAAAAGGGGTATCCCCATCCTAGTGTCTTTGAAAAGTTCTACGAAAATGGTTTAAAAACGTGGAGATAGCTCATGCTATTTCTACAAGAGAGAATTGAAAGTGCATGTGTTGCCCCATGTGTGGTTTTGGTAATTAATGACAATCCTTATGGACTAATGTTTGCATTGAGATATTCTTGTAGATCTTGTCCATAGGAAAAGATTGGAGTTCATGTGTTGGACTCTAGAAGATTACATGATGATCAATGCTCTATTCATGGTTTTATATGAAGAATGGTCATATGTAGAGAAGATGAAGTGCAAGTTCAAGAGAAGCATCTCGAAGAAATCATATGCGTGAAGCTTGCCACCCTTTTGGAGATAATGGTCAAGTGAAGATGTTCCTAAGAGTGGCACTCCCATCTTGGTGTATGGGGGAGCAATATTTGAATCTTCACCCATCAAAGAGCAATCAAGAAAGGTGTTCCATCTTGAGAGAGCAAGATCGTCATCATCGAGCTCAAGTGGAATGCGCAAGGCAAAGGTATGATCTTGATAGGTTTTCTATTTTACCGGTCTCATGTTGTTAGTGGGAGACCGGGTTTTAGGATAGACGGCGTACTATCAAAAGGGTTCTCAAGTGAGTAACTTGATCGCATCTTTGTGGAGAGCTCATACCGTTGCATACTTGGCATATCATCTTTCTTGGTTCTTATTTGGCTTTTCTCCTTGTTGGGTTTTGGTGCTTGTCGTGATCTTCATGACAAGCCCAAGTTCTTCGAAAACGGATTTCTTATGGAAAACTTGGTGCGTTTTCGTGTTGGAAATATTATCGGTCCACACTTGTTGCGTTTTTTGTGGCAAAGCTCTCGTCGTTACCTTTCCAACGCAATTGGATTCACCTGTTTTGGAGTTCATACGAGAAAGTTATTGCATTTCAGGTTTTGCAGTTTCACTGTTTTCAGGCCGGAGTCTCCGGTCTTCTGGACCGGAGTCTCCGGTCCTTGGTTTTCTTCGGAGAGTGTTTTTCTTGTTCAGCCCCTGGTGGGGGCCGGAGTTTTCGGCCCAAGGGGCCGGAGTATCCGCCCCAGGCCGGAGTTTCCTGTCCCAGGGGCCGGAGTTTCTGCCTGAGCTTCTCTCGTCTGTTTGTTGTTCACCTCCTGGTGGGGGCCGGAGTTTCCGCCCCAGGCCGGAGTATCCGGTCACTTGGACCGGAAACTCCGATGTGTTTCTGGCTGCAACGGCTACTTTTCTGGGAGGGGTATAAATACCCCTCCACCTTCCTCCAGCCAGTGAGCTTTTGCCGAGCAACCTTTGCTTTCTCTCTCCTCCTTTGTTGCAAGCTCATTTCCTTGATATCTCCCAATCCCTCCACCCAAACTCATTGATATTTGGAGGATTGAAGGAGAAGACCTAGATCTACATTTCCACCAATCAATATCTCCTCTAAGTGAGGGGAACATAGTGGATCTAGTTCTTGGAGTTCTTGAGTGGTTCTCCTCTTTGTTCTTCCTCTCTTATTCCCCATAAGCATTTGTTGCTTTGTTGGAATTTGAGAGTGAAGGATTTGAGCACTTGTGCTCTTGCCTTTTGCATTTGGTGCATCGGTGTGCTCTCCACGAGGATTCGTGGAAGTTGAAAGCGTGTGGACTTGTTACTCTTGGGTCCTTGGACCCTAGACGCCTTTGTGGTTGTTGGACCCTTGTGTGGTCACTTGAAGCCGTTCGGGAGCCCCCAATCCATTGTGGGTTGTGCCTCGGATTGTTGTTGAAAGCCGTTCGGGAGCCCTCAATCCTTTTGTGGGTTGTGCCTCGGATTGTTGTTGAAAGGCTCCGGATTCCGCCTCGAAGGAATACCGATAGTGGAAGGTGAACCAAACCTTTGTGATGCGGTTCATCGGAGAAGAGGGTGAAACATTTGTGGTTGTTGAACCGTTGTGTCGGTTCACACCTCTCCAACGAGACGTACTCCCTTTCAAAGAGGAACTCGGGAATACTTCCTCGTCTCCGCGTGCTTCGGTTATTTCTATACCCGAGCTCTTTACTTATGCACTTTACATTGTGATAGCCTTCTTGCTTGAAGTATTCTATTGCTATCACCTTGTTGCTTGTCTTGCTTAGCATAAGTTGTTGGTGCACATAGGTGAGCCTAGTTTATTTAGGTTGTTGGCTTATTAATTTAAACACCTAGTTTTATTCCGCAATTAGCAAGCCTAAACCGGAAAAGTTTTAATCGCCTATTCACCCCCCCTCTAGGCGACATCCTTGTCCTTTCAAGAATTCTATCTCTAAATGTTTTCTTCAACAAAGATATAGAGATGTCGTATCTCCATGTCTAAAAGCATCGTTTTGCGAAAACTAAGCCCTATCGTCGTATATAGCAGCTACCCCAGTTTTCGAAAACATTTTTATTGCATTTACCATGAAAACTTAAGCCTTGAGGTGGTTTTGCGAGTACGTAAATGTACTCATATGGCTGTGTCCCTGGATATTCAAACGTCCAGATTACAACGAGAAGATGAACGACGAGGAGGAGGAGTACGCCGACGACTACGCCAACTGAGTGTCACCGGTCAACTTCGTTGTGGGAATGCGTCTGGTTGTGACGAGTGCCGACGCTAGCCAAAAGCTTCCGCCGTATCGTAGTTAATTCCGTCATGTGTGACGATGATTGCAGGCTTGGTCGTGTGACCATCATTTATGTAAGTCTTGTACTATTCGAGTTGGATGATGTAACTTTGTATACCATGTTGGTTATGTGATCGTGATGCACTGATCATTGGGATCGTGATCTGTTTACATAACGTGGGCACCTCGGACGGGTAGTCTGAGGGGTCCTCACAACGTGCCGCTGTTATACATGGTCAACAGGGCCACTCCGTGCTGCGGGAACTTCAGCGTCTCCAACCTCCTGGCCGTCGTGCCAATCTAGAGGCCCTTCTGCGTCTGCGTTGCGGCGTTCATCGTCGACCCGATGTCAAGTGGTTTCATCCCCGGCTACGGCGAAGCGGCCACAACTTTGAGAGCATTGTCTTCTTCGGTGGAGAGGGACCCGGTTGATTTTTTTCAATCTTTTTTAATGTCCTTTTTGTGAAAGTTGATAGCTCAGTTGTATTTTCCTTTTCTTCTGAGTTCCTCCATGTAAATCATAAATCCACTGAGAAATGGAAGCTTTGGACCCTCGGGGTTCTTCCTGTGTTAAAAAAAAGATTATAGGAGTTCTCCTACTGTTATTCAAAACAGTACTGGCTTTGACGGTCTCACTGTCGTGCCCTTTTGGTAGCATTCCGCCAAGTTAGGTATAATTTATCATCTTGGTACATACAGACATACGCCCATGTAGTCACCACTGTCCTCTTCACGAGCCACACAACGGGAGAATATCATGTGAAAACCAAGTTACAAGAAAAACTCTAAGAAAACCATATTTAGAAGGTTTCACAAATTCTAAATGACATAAAAGTGATGAAACACGCGAAATTTCAAGATGTCTGTCACTATTTACTGCCAAAAGAATACTCCGTACGTTACTTGATGCAAGGTGCACAAGATTTTCTAAATTTAATAATTTTGACTATGAATGTAAGCAATGCAATGTGTCACGAAATGATACCGTCGAATTTTTATTCAAAAGAATTTCCAACGATATTTTTGAAGTCACTTAACTTGTATAATATTTTTCTAATTTGCGGTCAAAATTAAATCTCGAAAAGGTGCTGCACCTTACATCAAACAATGGAGGGAGTACAAAAGATGTTCCAATAATAAATGAACGGCCCAAACCGAGACACATGGCCCCTACGCGAATAAATGAACCGCGCCACTGCAACCGTGCAAGGCTGCCTCTCCCATGATGCCATATCCCCGTGCACCAAACATAGCACATGTGCCCAGCGAAATAAATCATTCCGGCGAGAGATACGCGGGGCCGTCGCCCGGATCACGATGGCCTGGTCCAACGGAGAAGACGGGCGATGCGACGGGTACGGACAAGGGCGACGTGGCACGCTGCTGAGCGTCACCGCAACCAATCGCCAGAAATGCCAAAAGTTAGCTTTTGGGCCTTCTTCACGGCTGCGATGACCGATCGATGAGCTTTGTTTCCTTCCGTTCCGACCTCTGTTAGCCCCCTAGCTACTTTCACGACGGCCATCCGGCCACGCGTCCCCAGCCAATTTCCACAGCTGATACTCAACACCTGATGACTGAATTTAATTATTAAACTGTTTTAGAAGTTGGCCTTTGTGGTAGTTGATTGTTTATGGTATTTATCAGGTGATTGCATTGTCAAACGGAATGAAAAGACTCCTGCTTTCGCTTGAAGTCGTCAAAGATGGTGATCTCTGTTTTTCTTCTACTCCTCCTGATTAATCATGGTGATCAAGCGTGTAAACATCCTCAGAAGTTTGGCCAAGTGGCGTCACATAATTAACTCATCAGCTCAGCGGCTGGTTAGCAGTAGTACTACGACGAAATGTGGACGACCTCGAGTTCAGACAGCACAGTACGTACGAGTTCCCCCGGGACACAATCGTAAAAAGACGCCGTTGTTCGTCGCTTATATAAGCCACATGAATCGCACAAGGCTTCCAACAAAATCACAAAGCACACCACTTGTCTTTACCCGAGCTAAGGATGCGATTCCCGCCTCGGCCGTGAAAAATCATCCCGTGATTACCCCTAGCTCCGGCCGGCTTGCAAATACTGTAGCAGCATCGGCATCCATGGACGCCAACAACCGCACTCTGTCTCCGGCAAGCTTCTCGGGGGAGGTGCGCTCCGCGGTGTCATCCCTGCTCCTCTCCCCGGGCGGCGCCAGCGCGCTCGACACCGTCTTCTCCCACCTCCCGCCCCCCGTCACCATCCCGCCGCTCGGCTCGAGCGTCTACTACCGCCAGTGCGAGCTCCTCCGCTCCTTCGCCGCCACGCAGCCGCAACACCATCACCACGCCGCCGCCACTACCTCCTCCTCTTCCTCTGCCGCGAGCTTTCATCCCTTTCCCGGCGCGGGGCACGATGGGCCGTCGGAGCTGGCGAAGACCAAGACGTACCGCGGCGTGCGGCAGCGGCAGTGGGGCAAGTGGGTGGCGGAGATCAGGCTGCCGCAGAACCGGGTGCGCGTCTGGCTCGGTACCTACGACTCGCCCGAGACCGCCGCGCACGCCTACGACCGCGCCGCCTACAGGCTCCGCGGCGAGTACGCGCGCCTCAACTTCCCCGGCGTCATGGACTGCCCCAGCGACGACGGCTGCCCCGAATCCCTCCGGAAGCTCCGCGACGCCGTCGACGCGAAGATCCAGGCCATCCGCGTCCGCATGGCGCGCAAGCGCGCGCGCGCTAGGCGGCTGCGCCAAGAGAGCAAGCAGAACAGCCAGCACGCCGACGCCGAGTCGGCTCAGCTGCCGCCGACGGAGAGCGCCGCGACGTCAGAGACGACAACGACGACCACAACGTCGTCGTACGGGTCGCCGGATGGAGCACTCTCCGTGGCCGACGCCGAGTGCTCGCTGCAGAAGATGCCGTCTTTCGACCCGGAGCTCATCTGGGAGATGCTCAACTTCTAGCTGGCTGATAGAACTAGACGGAATTGAGCTCGTAGGAATTTCAGGTAGCAGGTGTTGAATTTTACATCTGTGACGATCGATAGAGTTAACAACCTATTCACTACAAGGATATATGAGCAATAAAAATGCCCAAGCAAAATTGGGCAACCTAGCGACTGCTAATTAGTAGCAACATACTGCATCTGTCATGTGTTTGCATTCCTGAATTCTATAGCTCTACTGAAGTGATAATTGATGTAAGTGTTCTTCATCTAGGACCACCTGCTCTGCTCTGCTCTCCTCTGTTTCTTGCTCTGTTTTCTCCTTCAACTCCAAGCCTTACGATACAGTAGGAGAAGAGATACTTATGAGAATTTTAGGCAAGAAACTTACACTGCCAGTGGCAGTTTTTTTTTCCATATTCAGCAGTTTATGCTTCAGAAGCATGAGTGAAAATGGCCGGGTTTCAGCATTTCCATGTAGCCTCTTACCAAACCTTGTAATAATCAGGTTTGTTCATTTGATTTTCTGAAAGGAACATTGCAGCTGTGGTCCATGGGGAATTGAGAGATTGAACTGAAGCATGTGCAGCATCTTTCGCTGCCAGCATGTGCCGAAAACAGTGGCTGGTAGGTTGAACTGGGCTCCACCCCTGGAGATCGATCTCCCAGTTCTGAGCCAATCCCAAGAATTCTGGCCAGAGCATTCATGATTGGAATGTTTTAGTGGATAACAGCACCATAATATATAATCCTAATTGAAAGCTTTGTTTAGTCCCTCGTGTGTTTTCAACATTTACAAGTACAGTGAGACTCTCTAGTCGTGCAAGGAAAATCTGTACAGATGTTTCGGGTCAATGTCCTGTCCAGCACTTCAGTGAGCGCGTGCTGTCAATTTGGATTTCGGGCAGCAGTGTACCTGCAGTACAGTTCAAGTTATTAGTCATAACGGTTCAGTCAATTGCCTTGAAGAAGATGTTTCTGACAACAGAGAAGCATCCGGCCAAAATCAATCCAAATCCAAATCACACCGGCGTTCGGAACTGCTGTGCATCGCCTGGTGTTGAAACCTGTTGGTGGAGTCTGGACGATGGAACAGCTTCAGAGGCAATTGATGCAGACTGACTGGTTGGACCCAAGGAGAGGTCCCTGCTGAAATGAGCATGAAGCGCAAATCTGCTGGGCTTTGATCTGCTTTTTACTGTCTGTCGTTGGACCTATGGTTGTGTGGTTAATTTGTCGCCTATGTACTGCACGTCTGCACTGAACTGTTGTTACTCTCGGTTTCATCACCACTAATCACCACTAATATAAAAAGGGAGAGACAGGGTGATCCAAATAATCCTAGCCATCAAACACGAATATCCAACGGCCCAGGCAACAAAATGGTCAGTCCGACGGAAAACGCTCAGTCCCGTCGAAACGAAAATGAGATCCCGTAACCCCGCCCTAAAATAATCCTGTAACCTCGCACCCTTTACCCCTGACCAACGCCTCACACCACCTTGCCGGACGCCGCCCACGTCGTCGCCTCAGCCCTGCCCGACGCGACAGACGCGATATCACAGCCGCCCTGCACGCCTGGTTGTAGCCCTGGAAGTCGCCGCCGCCACAACCCTGCACGCCGTGGTCGGAGCCCTGAGCGCCGCCCCCGCAGTCCTGCCCGACGCGACCACATCGCCGCCCTGCAATCCGCCGTTCCAATCATGCACGCCCGCCGCTGGAGCCCAGCACATCGCCGCCGCCTCCGACTCGTTGTTCGTCCGACGCGCCGCCACTAAGACTCAAGCTGACTTCGCAGCCTTGAATTGAGACGCACAACACCTCCTCGGCGCTGTCCTCTCATCCGCCTGCAGCGCTGCTGACACCCCCTTTCTTCTTCCTAATCTGAATCACATGAACAGAGCAAGGTCAGGAAAATTTCTAATCGGTGTCATTTTTGGATTAGCCTGATTAAGTACATGGTCTTGGATAGCAGATGGAGGGGACCATGTTCTTGGATTCATCGAGTGACATGGTTGGAATTGGTGAGGTCAGACATGGTGTCTTTCTGTCTGCACTAAATTCTAAACATGATCTAGAAGCCCTCAAACCAGATCAAGTTCAGTACATTGGAATCAAAAAATGGGAAGAGAAGAAAGAACATCAGTGAAGGTGTCAACAAAACTATTCAGCAGAAGAGAATACATATACGAGCATTGTTTTGGGGTTATTGACTATATCAAACTAGGATCGATGCAACTCATGTTCGTTGGGCTCCTCACCTCCAGCTCTTGCAGGTTTGTCGATCCCAAAGTCTTTAGCAAATATTTCCTTCTATTGCATTTAAGCATTAAATTTTTAGGGACATTATTTATCTGTCGGATTACCACTAATACTAGCTCTGTTATTTGTATCCCTCTTCTTGTTGATTTGCTTAACTGTAGGAGTTGATCGCAGCGAAGGAACTGCTTGGGGAAACATGCATTACCAAAGTGGCTGGTTAAATGATTATCAATTGGCCACGCAATATTGAAACATTCAAGTTTGTTTCTAAACTTCTTTGATACAATTAGATATGTTCCTTCAATTCTGAGAGATTACCATTTGCTCGGATGTCTCCTATCTGTTCTTGGCTCAAACAGTTTGGATATTAGATCATTATGGGACAGAAAAAGATTAAATATTAGTATAGATCTGTGCCTTCTCCATTGCATTTCCAAAAAGTGTGTAGCCTCTCCTAAATGCAGTTGAATAACTTCTATTCTGTTTGGTACTTACTTGTGCCTGCTAACGTTATTTTATAACTTCACAATATTGAAGCATTTTTTCAAGTAAAGTATCATTGCAACCATTCTGCATTTTTACCAGTACCTTGGTAGCGTAATGTAGAAACCGTGGGTGGGCGAAGCTCTCGCGGCTAGGGTTCCGTCCCCCAGCCGCCGCCGCCGCCAGCTCGCCGCCGGCCACCCCATCCTCACCCACCCCCCTCCCCTCCCCCCCGTGTCGCACCCAGGCGACACCGGGGGGCCCCTCCTCGCGCCGCCAGGGTCCTCCCCTCCCCCGCGCCTCGCCCGCCGCTGCCGTCGCCAGCCCTCGCGCCGCGGCGGTGGCGGCCTCCCCATCGCCACACAACTGGCGGACGGGGGTGGTTTCTCTTCATCTCTCTCGCGCGCGCGGGCGCTCGTCGGACCCGCCTGGGACGGGGACGGCGTGCTGCCGCCGCTGGCAGGCCGGAGCGGCGGCTCCGGGGGCGCCGTTCGTCGGCGTGGTGGCGGATCCGGGGCCCTCGCGCCCGGATTTGAGGGGGACGTGCCCTGTCTAGCCGTGAGGGCGGCAGGCCGGGGCGTCGGCCGTGGCGACAGGTCGAGGTCGTTGGCGGCGCGATGCCGGAGCGGCGGCTCCGGAGGCCGTGGTTCTGTGGCGGCAAGGCGGATCGGGGGCCCTCGTGCCCGGATCTGATGGGGGCGGCCGGAGCCTGGCCGTGTGGACGGCGGGTCGAGGTCGCCGGTGCGCGAGGTCGGAGGGGTGTGGAGCGGTGGCTCCGGGGAGAGGAAGCCGGGGCGGCGGCTTCGGATCGATGGCGCCACGCGAGGACGAGGCCTGGGCGCATCGGTGCGGTCGGGTTGCCCCGGCCGTGTGGCTGGCATGAGGTGGCCGTGTTGCACCTCCGGCTCTGGGTTCGTCTTCCAGTCGGAGGAGAGGATGCCGGGGCGGCGGCTCCGGGTTTGGTCGGCGCGGCGCCGTCGTGGTGCGGGGTGCCACGGTGGCTGCGGCATGCGTTGATGGTGGACTGGCCGGTCCTTGATGGGCGGTTTGTGAGGTTTGCGACACATCGCCGGGCGAAAGCCCTGTCCTGGTTGTCGGCTAGGGCCGACGACGGCGACGCCCTTGGGCGCCGCGTCCTTCTTGAAGGCGTCGTCGAGGTGGTTATGTTGCCTCTTCACGCTGGGTTCTCCGGGGAAACCCCAGATCCCTCGCGGGATAGGGCGAGGGCGACGCTCCTGCGTCGTTTGCCTCTTGGGGCCTCGTCTTGGATGTTCCACCGGCCAGGGGGACCAGTGGATTCAGATGGTGGTTGGCGGCGGCGACATTTCATCTTCGGCTAGGGGTGCGCGGCAATCGGTCCGGTGTGGATGTCGGAGCAGCGGCTCCGGATTTCGTCTTGCGTTGAGTTCGTCTCCGCCATGTCGGTTGTTGGCTTTGGTCGCTAGGGCGACATGGTCGTCGGCTGGGTTTGGGGCGTGGCCTTGGGGCTGGTGTGGATGTCGAGCGGCGGCTCCGGGTTAGCGTTGAGTTTGCCTCCGCCGTGTTTGTCTCGTCTTTGGTTCGCTAGGGCGACTTAGTCGTCGACTCGTTTTAGGGGGCGTGGCCTTCGGGCCGGTGTGGTGCGTTGTGTTGTACGGTTTTCGGCCGGTTTCCCTCATAAACTGTCCAACTCTTTTCGACTTTATCAATCAAAGGCATTGCCGAGGTTCTTTGTAGCGTAATGTGCATTGGAGTTCCCAGGGACGAAGCTAGAATAGAAGTTCTATGGGGTCATCATTGTTGCAATGGAGTGAGGTTATACAAATGAATAGTGATTTACTGGTTTTGCTAAGCACAACTGTTGTCAGCGGTTATGTGCCAGCTTTGTCCTTCACAATAATTTTTTTACTTTCTGTAGACTCTGAATGGAAATTCCTCCCAGAGTCCAATATGACTTCCTATTTTCCGTCCTCCATATAATTTAGAGACATCAGGATCATTGCTGCTTGCAGTACTGCCACTATTTGCAAAACCATCAACGCAACTCAAGAAGAAGTCATTTCAACCTGTAGTGCAAGTTAGCTTGAACCCATGACAATTCAATGAAAGTTCGCATTTGTTCTGTCGATAGGCTTTCTACCATACTTGACATGCTCTGGCACGCTGAAGTCAATGGCAAACTCTCTCTGGAGTGATATCTTAAGTGTCATCAAAGTAGTACACAAGATGGTTCAGTTCGTAGTTGATTATTTTGGGGAACAAAAAACATTGCAAGAGCAGTGGAGCGAGGCTGCCAGTGAACGATATCACTATAGGGAATAGAGATGGCACCAACAGCTACATCTATGAGCTATGAGTTGTCAAGGTTACAGTAGTAATTATGAGTAATTCAATTTTACTTGGCATAAATGTATTTATTTCATGTAGAATGAGACTGAATACTTTGCTGTTGCTGATCTGAATATGGCTTCAAAACTAAGTGTGAACATTTAAGATTACCTTGTATGGTTATTGGTTAGTAAATTTGGCATGTTAATGTTACATGCCCAAAGGCGACAACTTTTTTTTGGCCAAATATTCTACGACTTAATAATGTTGTCATATAATTAGTAACGAAATTTCATGTTTCTTGCCAATTATCTTTATTGTAAGTCATGCATTTGAGAGATAAGAAGCTCAAATTGTCCCTTTAGCTACATATTTTTCTACAAATAAATCCACTCCACAAATAAATTAAGAGTTTTCTTACAAATTGGACAAATAAATTTACTAAAATATGCTACATGTTTATTGAAATACATTAACACTTAGAAGCCTTAATTGATCAGATTTCATGTCCTGATACCAAATTTTGTTTGCTGACGGTTCTATATTTGAATTGATTTTAAGTTTAAATTAATACCGAGGCTTTTTCCTATAAAACCAACTATTCTTCAGGTTGTAATGTCTAAATACCTGAAAATATTTTAGATTCAATTGTTAATGATCAGCTAGGAGATTTTCTAAATCTTACTCGACCAAACCCTAGCCACCAGATTAGCATGCCGCTTTATTCAATCTGAAATAGATTTCACTTTTTCATAAATTTTCACTTCACTTAAATTTGAGTCAATAAATTTCTAGACATCTAGCTTATATCAGGCTACACGTGCAATGCATGTGCCCGATTACAAGTTCTATAAAAGTATAACCTGGGACTGACCTTTCGGGACGACCCCTATTTCTCTAAAAAAAAAAGCTATCCAAATCACACGCTCACATATCATCTTCGATCAACAATAACAACTAAACATTTTGTCCCAATCAAGTTGGGGTACGCCAGGACATTTAACGGCGGCTCGGTCAAAAGAACTAAAGTGTGGATAGAGTGATTTTCGGCCGAGTATTCTACGCAGAACCTACGTGGCAAAGCAAATAATCAACCCGTAGCAACATACGGGCATATTTTCTATTTCTCTAAAAAAAAGCAATCCAAATCACACGATCACATATCATCTTCGATCAACAACAACAACTAAACTTTTTGTCCAAATCAAGTTGGGGTACGCTAGATATGAAACCCACATATTAACTTCTGAAACAATTCTATTAGGTTTCATATCCATAGAAATGACTAGTCCTCCTTTACACATGCAGGCCGCACGATTCGTCCATCTTACAACCTCCTGCTAAGACGACCGAAGTACTCGTCCTCTTCAACGCCTTAATTACTCAGTCGAGACCCTTTCATCGTCTTTGCTGCTGACGGACTCCTCATATGTAGCATCACATAGCACACACGCCGTCATGGTGTCCATGCTCTGGCGCGTGCTGACAATGGTCCCATCTTTCCACTTCATATTCACATCTTGGTAGTTCATGTTTCAACCCTATTATATATTATGCAGGTTGCAAGTGGCACGGGACATCCCGCTACGCCTCCCCATAAAGTAGGCCTACAAAACGCTGCTGATATGACGATGCCAATTCTAGCCGGCTGAAGCGGTCACGCCTCGTAGCCCACCAGCATCTCGCAAAACCCGCAAAACCTATATCACTCCAGATAGCGATGGGATAGGCCGGTGCGGTGCCTCGACCCGGCACCATGTTGAATTTGGAAATGCGGTTCCACACACCAACGGCAAGAAGCTGGATTCTTGGATGCGCGCGTGTTTTTCACTTTTTCTACCGTCCTCTGTGGCATCGGTCACGCCCCGTTCAGGTGCTTAGCGAAATAGCCCTATGAAAGCTCGCCACCGGCTTCTCCGTCATGATCCCAGAGTACAGCTCGTACAGGAGATTCCTCCACAGCACCATGGCGAGATTGCACGGGCCAGCCCGCAGCTACTATGCTTTGAAGCTCCTTGTGTGGCAGATGCTATGTGCCCATGCTATGCTACAGATTGAAGCTTGTTGGATAATCAGGTTGGACCTCTGTTTCTAAAATAGTTTCACTGAAAGTAGGTCGGTCTGAATATTCAGGCTTCGGTTTTGGTGAGCTGACATACTCAATGGCAATCATGGCCTTGCTATCTTCTCCTGGCGGCAGTGGACACCATTATGTACACCATGGTGCCGCCTAGCAATTGAGCTGACTGTGGTGTAGGCGTGTAGCACATATACAGGAGGGGAAAGATCAATGCTTTGTGTGCTGACAAATCAATATAAAAGATAATAAAAGATAAAGATCAAAACTAATAGTAGATCACAATGTATAATTCTTCTGTCCCAAATTAGTCGTCGCTGTACTAAATCAGTGACAGCTAATATGGAACGGATGGACTATTTATAATCTTTAATGATTTAATTTTATGTACCTTTTATACATACCAAGATTTTTTTGATCTTGTTATGTGGACTATTGTCTTATATCAATTTGCTGATTACACGAAATTTTAAAATATAATCTGTGAAATATATAATGTGAGAATAAGAGAGTTTATTGGAATGTCGGTGTGAATCAAAGTTTTAAATAGCGGGCTAGGACATTTAACGGCGGCTCGGTCAAAAGAACTAAAGTGTGGATAGAGTGATTTTCGGCCGAGTATTCTACGCAGCAACTACGTGGCAAAGCAAATAATCAACCCGTAGCAACGCACGGGCATATTTTCTATTTCTCCAAAAAAAAAAAAAGCAATCCAAATCACATGATCACATATCATCTTCGATCAACAACAACAACTAAAGTTTTTTGTCCCAATCAAGTTGGGGTACGCTAGATATAAAACCCACATATTAACTTCTGAAACAATTCTATTAGGTTTCATATCCATAGAAATGACTAGTCCTCCTTTACAAATGCATGCCGCACGATTCGTCCATCTTACAACCTCCTGCTAAGACGACCGAAGTACTCGTCCTCCTCAACGCCTTAATTACTCAGTCGAGACCCTTTCATCGTCTTTGCTGGTGACGGACTCCTCATATGTATCACATAGCACGCACGCCGTCATGGTGTCCATGCTCTGGCACACGCAATGGCGTGTTGACAATGTTCCCGTCTTTGCACTTCATATTCACATCTTGGTAGTTCGTGTTTCAACCCTATTATATATTATGCAGGTTGCAAGTGGCACGGGACATCCCGCTACGCTTCCCCATAAAGTAGGCCTACAAAACGCTGCTGATATGACGATGCCAATTCTAGCCGGCTGAAGCGGTCACGCCTTGTAGCCCACCAGCATCTCGCAGAACCCGCAAAACCTATATCACTCCAGATAGCGATGGGGAAACATCTCCCAACGTCGCCTCCCACTTGACGGTCTTCTTCCGTGCCGCGACATATAATCGACGGAGTTCCCGATGCTGGGGTCAACAGAGAAACAACCGCCATGCATCTCTACATCCAGCCTTCGCCCATGCCCCTGATGATGGAGTTCCTACGTCACATCCTTCGCCATCGCTGCTCCACCTCCACCCCCGTGCATGCCCCTGTCCCACCCGCTACCCCTACCCCTTTTCATGCACCTTCACCGTCGCATCTTTATTTTTTTTGCTGCTTTATTTTGGATATGCTCTTGCTGAAGTGTTGGAAAGCTCCAAGTTTAATGTCAAATCCACTCTTTTTTCACTACTCCTCGAGTGTGCGTCAGCAAATTTTTGTTTCGGTAATCATACAAATGGAGATTTGGCAATTGATAATCATGTACGATTGTAGTGCTACATTATGGTATGTATGCTAATTAGTGCAAACTAAAAAAGAGAAATACAGAGTATAGTTAGTACACGATATATGTATTTTTTTCATACATGTGCAAATTGTTGTCCATAATACATGTCCAAGAATATATATGTAAACAACCAAGTGCAAATCATATTAAGATGGCAGGATTTTCAAACAAGCACTTATTGAGGGTAAATCATATTTTTCTTGTCATATGTAGTATATAAATATTTGTTTGGAATTTTTGTCTTCTCAAGTTGGCCGAGTATTGGTATGGATGTTGCCTTTGTCTACTTGCTTAGTACAAGTTTCAGCTATGTGTTCTTGCACCCCGCAAAAAAAAGCTATGTGTTCTTGCACCTCATTGGATTTACTTGGAGGCTTTCATGCTCCACATACAAGATAGTTTGGTTCAGCTGATCGAGAGCATGTGGCTAGTAATACTTGTCTTAAAGCATTGTAAGAAGGAGCGTAAGTTATACTGTTCCAAAATAAGTTCCACCTCAACTTAAGGACAAATGTTTATTGAAAATAATTAAGATTTAAGACATGACCAGATTGTCCATGTTTTGTTTGTATCGTTGGCTGATAACATTAATCCACTTTCTTTGTCAACTTGTTTAGTATAAGTTTCAACTTGTACTCTTGTCTACTATGAATTTTTCATGTTTCAACTTGCACTTGCTTTTTTAATTCATGAGAAAAGAGAAGACCCTCAAAACCCCCACATAAGAAGAGGTTGAGGTCACTATTAGTGCTTTAGTGGCATCCCCAGGGGTTAATGTCATGTTATCCCGGACATCGCCAAGATCAATAGGTGTAAAACGGTCATCAGGTTCCTCATAAGTTACCATGTCTATTCGCATATCTTAATTGTTCATGTCAATTCTGCGCATATATTAAATAGAAAATCTCTTAGCATAAGTTATTTGTTCCTTCAAATTTCGTAGGTCTTTCACGTAGAACAAAAACAAGGAAAATTAAATATGAAATTTGGAATGAATTTGATCATGTGTATGACAACAACAAACTCATGGAAGCCAAATATAAACACTATATATAAGAGATTATCTTGTGGCTACAAGAGAACACACTAGTGAATAACTTAGTAATTTGATAGTTTGCAATGAAAGAGCCAAGATCAATGAATTTCTCGATTCTATGAAATTAACTATGTCACAGTTTGATCCAAATAGTATAGACAATGGAAGTATGACCCCCATAGAGAACATTGGTAATTTGTGAGGATGGTTGTATTGCATGAATGGCCTTTCATCTCTACTCCTATAAAAACCACAGTTGGTGATGATGGTGTGCCTGCCATCTTTTATCCAGGATCGTTCGATTCATATCTAACGGACATGAACACCCACATTACACATTTTCAGATAACCCATTGTGTTCCTATCTCTCCCTCCACCCCATCCAACCACATGAAAATGGGTAAAGCCCATCAGAAAAACAAAACAAAAAACGATTAAATCCATACTGTCCCTGGTGGAATTATTGATAAATGTGATGAATAATGATACCTTTGTTTTATTTAATATCCTTGTAAGGGTGAAATAAATAATGACCGTGACAACGCACGGGCATTCAACTAGTAATAGTAGAATATGATGGATTTAGGCGATTTGTGCATAGTCTGAATCCCGCATTTGAGTTGGTATCAAGAACAACAATAAGACCTGATTGCATCACCGTATTTGATAAACAGAGGATAAAACTTTGCGAGGTTCTACATAAACCAAACTCTCAAGTATTTGTAATTGTCGATATGTGGACTTCAAGTCAAGTTGTCAACTATATGTGTACAACTTGCCTTTTTGTTGATGAAAGTGGAAATTTCTGGAAAAACAAGTGATTTCCAAGGCAGAAACACAACGTGATGGAATATTTTAATTTAATATCATGCTGGAATACATCCAACATTGGGGTTTGCAAAAGACGATATTCTCCATTATCAAGTAGGAGCCAGTTCAGCATTCCAGGTCGCCCTGACGCCCCGGATTCACTACGGTGATCCTAACGGACATCTTTTTGTTTTGGGATGCAAAGGAAGAGATAAACCTCCCCTCGCACGATAGCGCTATTATCATGAACAAGTTAAGCTAGCAAGGTTTTCTCTAACAAAGACCTTTAGCTAAGCGGTTACTATTTATAATAATGCTCATTTATACTTAACTATTTTACACATTTTGTGACTAATTCTCAATATATGGTCTCAATTATTATATTTTCTTATTTTTGACTGAGACATTTTATTTTCTCTTACAATTACAAAACTTGACAATTTTATCCCCCTCCCCCTAAACTTACTAAATTTAACATTTAATATTGTTCTTAGAGATAGATACAATGTTTTTAACATCTAACACTACAAATATACATGCACGGAATCTACAGAATATTTTTCGAGGAAGTTGTTGTTAGTGTTTTTCTTTTTGAAAATCGGCCTCTAATAGACCTTTAGTTAAACATCTTGAGTTCTTCTAGCTGCGAGAAAAATACAAAAAAAAGTTATGTTCGATTAACTGTAAGTATTTTTATGTGTCCATGTATATTATAGATATTTTTAATATCTTGGTAGAGAGCTCTACAACTACTATTAGATAGCTCTTGCAATTAAAATGTATGACATTTTTTTTGAAAAGGGGAAGCCCTAGTCTCTGCATCGATTGATGCATGCGGCCTTTTTTACTTTATTAAGGTTCAGCCCTAGTCTCTAAAGAGCAGGGACAACATGGAATGACTCTGCATCAACATGTTATCCTAAGATCAGAACGCCAGCTGCACTGGGTATATAGATCCGACGTGACCGATTCCAGGCGGCTGCACCAAAAAGCCATTGCATCGCGCTTCTCCGTTGATTGTAGGAAGGACCACGTATGAATCCAGCGGGTAGCCATCGGGATAACCTGCATAAAAGAAGTTTTCTTTGCTCTGTTAGAAATATAATCATTGTGTATGTTCCAAATGGCCCCAAAGCAAGTTACACACTCCAACTCGGATTTGAACCTTCTCCATTTTAGAAACTCCCCTTAACCACTTGCCAAACAAATTTGTTTATGTTATTTGGGGGTTGAATATTGAATGCCATATGAACAATACACACTAAATCTTTTTTGCGAAGGGACAAGATAAGAATAAATGCTGAATTGTTTCGTTTTGATCACAAAAGTAACATCTTTTACACCAATTCCAGCCACGCTTAGCTAGATAATCCTTTGTGAGAATCTCCTTACGAAATAAGAACCACATAAAAATCTTTATTTTAGAGGTACTTTCATCTTCCATATGTACTTACGAAGAAACCTTGTATGATCACTCGTTAAATCTAAATACAAGGATTTAACCGTGAAAACTCCAGTAGTTGTTAATCTCCGCTTAAAAACATCTTTTTGATTCGTAAGGTTAGCATGAGTTAGCCGGTAGAGCAAGTGTGACCATCTTGTCCACTTATTTTCCGTCAAGGCTCTCCTAAAACCTATGTTTGGTGGAGGCACCCGAGACAAAACATCAGGCACCGAAACTCCTTTGCGCTGGATAATAATTGTATAAGGAATGATATTGAATAGAAAGGGGCTTATCCCCAAGCCACGTATGTTCCCAAAAGTGAGTACTTCCTCAATTCCCAAAAGGAAAAGAGCCATGGTCAAAGAACTCATCCTTAATCTTCATAATATCCTTCCAAAATGGATATTCGGTTGGTTTAAACTTCACTTGGGATAAAGATTTAGAATACATGTATTTAGTGTGAATAAGCTCATGCCAAACACCACCATCGTCAGAAAAAAGCTGTAAAAGCCATTCGCTTAATAAACATTTATTTTTAATCTCCACCACCTCTATGCCAAGCCCCCGTGTTCTTTTGGTCTGCAAATGATATTCCATTTAGTAAGTATACTTTCTTTTATGGCCATGACTTTGCCAAAAAATCTAGACCAAAAAAATCAATTCTTTTTCGTACCCCTATGGGTACTTCAAAGAATGATAACATGAACATGGGAAGACTCGTCAAAACTGAGTTAATTAGGATTAGTCAGTCACCATATGACAAGTGTTTACCGACCCAGCTTGCTAACTTCTTCTGAAAGCGGTCCTGTATCGGCTTCCATTCTCCATTTTTCAGCTTTCAGAAGTGAATTGGGATACCCAAATATCTAAAAGGATAAGATCCCAACTCACAACCAAAAAAATACCACTATTGTTCCTCAACTTCCTTAGCCTTTCCGAAACAAAAGATCTCACTCTTGTGAAAATTAATTTTTAAGCCATATATTTGTTCAAAAATACAAAGAATAAGCTTCATGTTGAGAGCCTTTTCTAGATTGTGTTCCATAAAAATTATTGTATCATCGGCATATTGTAGGATCGATACCCCCCATCTACTAAGTGTGGTATGAGTCCATTGACCTTTCCATCCTCCTTTGCTCTCGCGATAATTATGGCAAGCATATCAGCCACAATATTGAATAAAATCGGTGATAAATGATCGCCCTGTCTCAAACCTTTACGCGTCTGAAAATAATGACCTAAGTCATAATTTACTTTAATACCAACACTTCCTCGGCTAACAAACTCTTCTACCCATTTGCAACATTTAGGATGAAATCCTTTCATTCGCAACACTTGTTGCAAAAAAGGCTATTGTACTTTGCCATAAGCTTTTTCAAAATCGATTTTTAATAAGATACCATCCATTTTCTTCCTATGAAGTTCATGTATTGTCTAATGGAGAATCAGCACTCCCTCAAGAATATGTCTCCCTGGCATGAAGGCGGTTTGAGTCGGTATAATTACCTTATGCACCACCTTATTAGCCCTATTTGTTCCCACTTTAGTTTAATTTGTAAAACTTACGTTCGGTAGATAAATGTGATGATATTGCTGAATCTTAACAACATTTTATTTTTTTCAATAGAATAATATTACCGTAGTTTAACTGAAACAATGGTAACTCTCCTCTCTGAAAAGCTTTAAATAAGTTCATCAAGTCATTTTTAATAGTACTCCAGAATTTTTGATAGAACTCTACTGGGAACCCATCTGGCCCCGGTGCTTTGTTCTTCTCCATCTGCATGATCGCTGACAAGGGTATACATCTCGGGTACCCTACCGTGAGGGTACCTGGTGCACGTAATGACTAAGGCCCAATAGCGAAGAGCCTACTCGAAGCCCAAGACAAGAGGCTCAAGAAGATGGAGTACCCTCCAAGATTAGACATAGGCATAGTCGGTTTAGATCTTTCCTTACGTGTAAACTGGGTCGGTTACGAACTCCCGAGACCTAGCCTATTTAAAGGCTGGGAGGGGTACCGATCTAGGGACAAGCCATACTCAAACCACCAAAGCTCTAGCGAGATCGTCATCTCGCCGGAGCCACCTTGTAACCTCATAATCTCACGTGATCAATAACAGACAGGCAGGAAGTAGGGTCTTTACCTCCACCTGAGGGACCTGAACCTGGGTAAATCTTTGCCTCTGCTTGTCAGCCGACGAAACTACCAGTACTACCACGTTTTCTCCCCATAATCTCAACCCTAGGTCCTTAACCATGGGAATTGATGAGGGCACCCCTCGTCAATCGTCTCATACACCTCCTTCTCTGTGAATTCGTATCCGCTGTTTCGGTCTCCACTAGTGAGACATGATGTTCGGCCAAAGCCCCAAACAACTTTTTGTAGAATTCGATTATATAGTTCTTAATATTTCTTGCCCTATAATTGTTCCTTCGTCTTGCTCAAGCTGGAAATTTCATTTCCTTCTATGTTTCCCATTCACAATAAGGTGAAAATATTTGGTATTATTTCCCCCTTCCAGTATGTGTTTAACCTTTGCTCGTTGAGCCCATTTAGCCTCTTCATCTCTTCTTAGAATGCCTATTTTCTCATTCGCATCTCTTAAAGCTTCCCCGTCGCTAGCATTTAGAGGTGTAGATTCAGATTTTATGTCTAGAATATCAGTAAGACTAAGGAGCTGTTCTTTCTCCTTCTTATAAGCGCTACTGATATTTTTTCCCATCCCCAAAGAAACGCACGGAGATGGCGAATCTTATTTTTCCACACCTCCATTGGGGTATTACCATTACAGATAGATGTCCACTCTTTGGCCACCATCTCACTAAAATCTTCTTTTCTTAACCAAGATAACTCGAACGAAAAATGAGCTTTATTGCCCAGTTGAGCTTGTTCCCATGAATCATTAAGCAATGGTGTATGATCCGAACCAGCTCTGGTGAGAGCTCTAACACTCACCATTGGGATTTTTTATTCCCAAGACTCACTTGCCAGGATCCTGTCTAATTTTTCATATGTTGGATACGGCTAGCCAAGTATATTGTCTTCCTGAGAGATCTATTTCTCTTAGGTCTAGACTTTTGATGATTGCATTGAAAATGAAGGGCCAGCTGGCATTAAAATAATCATTATTCTTCTCATTTTGTCTCCTGATTATATTAAGATCACCTCCTACCAAAATAGGTAAAGTTTCATCCTCGCAAATACGAACCAACTCCGCCAAGAATTCCCCCTTTTGGGCATCTTGGGCCACACCATAAACAGGCACCAGTGACCACTCGAAATTATCGAACTTGGAGACTACGTGAAACTTTACACATATGTCTCCCGGAACTATTTTTTAACTTGAATTGTTTGTGCATTAAAACCTATAAGTATGCCCCCCCTCCGACCTCCTTGTGGAGGTAAACAATACCACATATACTCAAGACCGGCCGCCAAATTCTTAAGAAAAGGTGCTGAGAAATTATCTCTACCGGTTTCTAACACAACAAAAAAAATCTAGCTTAAAATCCCTTATAGTTTCTGAAACTACCATATGTTTTGCCGTATCCCTGTGTGCTTTGTACTTTCTAAAACAGCACCGCTCGCTATTTATACGTAGTAAAATTTACAATTATTTTTCTCTTGGTTTGATTTGCTACTTGGAAAGACTATGCAACTCAATCCCTAAAACAAAATCCACTTCTACATCTTGTCGTATAATTTGTTTTAGAAAATATTTTTATCTCAAGTTAATGAATAGTAGAAAATAGTACCCATCATGCACAGGAAAAACGATATGTGGGTTGTGGTCTACATCGCGAATGCTTAGGCATGTGTTGTTTCCGTTGTGTACAATGGACCCGGTCGTCACATGTTAAAATGTTAAGTGCACCGGGAACACCGACGACATAACATCCCTACAATAACATATGTTCATTGTTCGTGTCGCGCTTACTGGCTGGATTATGAGCATAACCGGCACACGTGAAATACCTTTGGATAGTGCTGAACGCCCCAAGAGGATCCAGGTGAAAATCCTCCCCGTGTCAGATTTCCGGTCTTTATAAAACTTAAAATCTCGTTCGTCCAACTCTTGCAACATAACCTCCATCAGTGTAGCCATTTTTTGGTACAATTGAACCATTGTTATAACATTTCACCCGGCCGTGGACCTAAAATGTATGAATACATCGCAACATTTTGAAACACCGTTGCAGCAAAAATATGACTATGCAGCAAATCCCTAGTAACTGTAGGAAATCCCACTCCCAAGGAAATACACGGGAGGTAAACGGGTTCGGAGAATTTGGGGATTTGTGGTTGGCTGGGAAAATACCCTCCGAACTCATCAAATACCTGACAAGTAAACAAGACCTAACAGGGTGTACACCTAAGTACTCCCTCCGTTCCAAATTATTTGACTTCCATTTGTCCACATGTGGATGTATCTAGACATGTTATAAGTATAGATACATCCACATTTGGATAAATAGATGTCAATTAATTTGGAACGGAGGGAGTAGAAAGTAGGTGTTCACAGAATCTCCGTGTGCAGATTATCGTGTTTCCAGAATATACACTTGAATTCTGAAATTAAGCTACGAAGCCGTGCGCAGATGAGCTCCCGAAACGTGACGGAGGCGCGCGCCGCCGCGTCTGCCTGAACCTTGCTAACCACCATGTACCTTTTTTTTGCGGGTAACTAACCACCATGTATGACGCGTGCTTGGGGAGAAGGAGCTGGTGCAGACTGCAGAGCTCGGCAGCTCGCCGATGCAGAGCGTGGCGAGCCTGGAGCAGAGTAGCCGTCCCCCTGGGGCGGCGTCAAGTCCGTCGACTTCTGGGGATGGGACTCCCACTGCAAAAGCGCCATGGTCGCTCCTCCTGCCCCTCACGCGTTGGTTAGCAGCTAGGCGCCCACCAGAGCAGATGGACAAAACGACGCCGGAAGTCGGTAGAGGAGAAGTTGAGCATCTCCCAGATGAGCTCGGGGTCGAACGACGGCATCCTCTGCAGTGAGCACTCGGCGTCGGCCACGGAGAGCGCCCCATCCGGCGACCCGTACGACGACGTCGTGGTGGTCGTTGTCGTCTCGGACGTCGCGGCGCTCTCCGAAAGGACGGGCTGGGCGGACTCGGCGTCTGCGCGCTGGCTACTCTGCTTGCTCTCCTCGCGCAGCCGCCTGGCGCGCGCGCGCTTCCGGGCCATGCGGACGCGGATGGCCTGGATCTTGGCGTCGACGGCGTCGCGGAGCTGCCGGAGGCCGTCGGGGCAACCGTCGTCGCTGGCGCAGTCCATGACGCCGGGGAAGTTGAGGCGCGCGTACTCGCCGCGGAGCCTGTATGCGGCACGGTCGTAGGCGTGCGCTGCGGTCTCGGGCGAGTCGTAGGTGCCGAGCCAGACGCGCGCGCGGTTCTGCGGCAGCCTGATCTCCGCCACCCACTTGCCCCACTGTCGCTGCCGCACGCCGCGGTACGTCTTGGTTTTCGCCAGCTCCGCTCCGTCGTGCCCCGGGCCGGGAAAGGGAAGAAAACTCGCGGCTGAGGAGGAAGAGGTAGTGGCGGCGGCGGCTGCGTTGTGGTGTTGCGGCTGCGTGTCGGCCAAGGAGCGGAGGAGCTCGCACTGGCGGTAGTAGACGCTGGAGCCAAGCGGCGGGATGATGACGGGGGGCGGGAGGTGGGAGAAGACGCTGTCGAGCGCGCTGGCGTCGCCCGGGGACAAGAGCAGAGACGACACCGCCGATCGCACCTCCCCGGTGAAGCTCGCCGGAGACAGAGTGCGGAGGCTGGCATCCATCGATCGATGCCTATGCCGCAGGAGCTAGCTGGGCTGTGGGCTGTGTTGGTTGGTTGGTAATCGCGGGAAGAAGAATTTCAGCACGAGTCGATTAGTGATTTGAGATTTTGTCCATGTCAGGTGCGTCTCATGTGGCTTTATATAGAACACACGAGCACCAGCCCGGTTTTACCTTTGTACCCTTGGGGAATCCGTATGTATGAACCCGACGCCGTTGATACATACTGCTAACCAACTGAGGGATTAGTTGTGATGTTTACACCCATGATTAATCGGGAGGAGTAGAAGAAAAACAGGGATCACCATCTTTGACGACTTCAAGCTCACTCCCGTGCCAACCACCAGCAAAAGCATGAGTCTTTTCATTCCGTTTGACAATACAATCACCACTTCACCAGATACCATAAACTAAGCAAAATAGTACCAGCATCTGAAGCGGTTTAAATTCAGTCATCAGGTGTTGAGTTTTGCCTGCTGCCAACCGAACCGAACATGACCAGTGGCAGTTTGGGGAATTTGGCGGTGGGTGTGGCCGGAGGGCATGCCGTCGTGAAAGCCGCTGGGCTAGTTAGGAAGAGGTCGGAAACTCGGAATGGAAGGAAACACAAGACGGAGGAGCACCGCCGTGAAGATCAGAGGAGCTAACTTTTGGCATTTGCCAGTACTCTCTGTCGGCGGCCCCGCGTATCTCGCGCCGGAATGATTTGTTTCTCCGGAGAGGCAGCCTTGCACGGTTGCAAAAAAAAAAAAAAAAACCTTGCACGGTTGCCCGTGGCGCGGTACAGGGCTTGCCGATGATTCGCGTAGCCGCCATGTGTCTTGGTTTCGAGCCATTCGTTTATTTTTGGCACCGATCTTAGACACAGATCAAGTTATGGCCAAAATCTGGAGTGGAGATTTCTTACTCCCGAGTTACAGTGCTTTGGTGTTTAAAAAAAATTAAAATCATATTTGAAATTTTCAAAAAACGTGAGAAAAATCATGGATATTCTCAATGATGTATTCAAAAAACATACAAATTTTTAATAAGAAATACTTTGTATTGTGACCTACATAAAAAGGACAAATGTACAGATCTTAATATAGTGTTTCAAATCTCCGTTTTTTTTTTACATTTTGTGATTTTTGTGTAGCCCATGATACAAAGAATTTTGTGTTGTGACTTTGCACGTTTGTACGATACATCATGTACTACATCCAGAATTATTTTCAATTTATTTAAAACTTCTAAATATTTATTTGATTTCTTAAAACAAGCGAGCACTGGAGCTCAGGAGCACAAATGACTTTCCCGCAAAACTTGTGAAAACTAAGTACACGGTATATTTAAATTCAGCGTGTTTTTATATTTCTCTATTCTATCATATTCTTTTGGTTGTAAATAATGACACACATCTTGAAATTCCACGTGCTTGTAGAGCATCACTGTCATAATATTTTGGAATTTGTGAAACATTCCAAATATGGTTTATCCGGAGTTTTTGTTGTAACCTGGTATACACCTGATATTCTCTCACTTTTTTTTTGCGAGTACAAGGGGCTGAAAAGACATTCAGCAAAATACAGAGAGGACCCTACAAAGAACAAAATTACAGTCCAAGCCTCCACTGTAACCCGACCACGTCGTCGTCCATGGCGCCGTCGGTGGCGCGCCGCCGCTCCTGCTCTCCTTGCCTTGGAACGAGAGCTCCCCCGAGCGCACGGGAAGTCGCCGATCGCCGGCCACAGAGGACCTACACCAGCGGACGCCGTCGTTGCCGAACCGAACATCCTCAGCCACCTGCACGTTGTCGACGCCAGATCCGCCGTCCCGCGACATCCGGCGAAGGGGAAACCACACACGGCAGATCCGCAGAGCTGCGAGCGTGGAAGCGGCGGAAGATCAGCTGCAGAGCTCCACGGAGCGCCGCCGCCGAAGAGGGAGTCCTCCACCTGCAAAAGCAACACCGACCGCGCCATCTCCTCCTCTGCGCCGCCGGCTGGATAAGAAAGGAACCCTACACTATGTACACGTCGCGAATCGGGGTTCCTCCGTCCTCCTGCCGCCGGAGCGGCCAGCGGAGGGCGAGGCAACCGCCTATTCGGCGACGGCGAGGTGGATCTCCTTCTAGCGCTCAGAAAATCGCCCTTCGGTGACTGTAGACGGGGAAGGGTTACAGTCCAAGGTCATATTCTCTCACGTTTTGCTAGTGGAGAGGATGGTGGCGACTGCATGGTCGTATGAATGTACAGACCGTAAGAAATTGCAGTATACTAGATTTCGTGCATTGATGTGAGAAGGGGCACGACAGTGACCGTCGAAGTAGGTGAATAGGAGATGGTGCTACGATGAGGAGAATGGATCATGAAGCGCAGAAGCGGCATCGAAAAATGTGATATTTTCTAGTCGATGAAAGAAACACATATGAAGTATAGTTTTTATCACTAAAATTTTGGCAAACATGATTATACACACAAATAAGATTTCTTCCGTTTACCGACGAAGTACACACATAACCACATAAGTTGGTCTTAGAAGAAAATCATACCCTACCTAAACGAGTAAAACATAATGGTGCTTTTTATTTATAAATAAAGTACATAAGCAAACGCTTACAAATACTCACGTACATTCAATCTATAAATGCACGAACACAATACACCTATTAGCACCTCCCAAAAACTGAGCCGAAATATCTTAAATAGACGAAGTCGCCACACTTCTCTTGCTGTTGACGGGCACGTCACCGGCCAATGAAAGAATAGCGGCGATTAGATTCTGGATTAAATTCAGATAAATACAAGCACCCATTCCATGTCTATTTGAGCCTAGATGGACTTGTTCCACCACGAGGAATTTAACACTTAGTTCGCAACGGTGAGTCTATTTTGATGTGGACAAATTATTTTGAATTGAATAAAAAATATGAAATTTTTTCTACACAACGAGAGTCCCCTCTGATTGCTCGGGTAAAAAAATGGAATGATTATCGCAAATCTGAATCAGGAATAGTTATTTGTTGGGGTCAAATAGACAATCATCCGGTCAATATTCAACATCTTTGTTCTTGTACAAATCTTGTGTTTAGACCGAATGGTTGATAATTAGTTCTGACTTGTTAATGGTTAAAAGAAGCAATAAATTCAGAAGCGAGAAGTGGATCTAGTACTAGTAAATCATTACTCGAGTACGGTGATTTGGCTCCTGGCTCAGTAGCCCCTTTTTTTTATTGTATTTGAAAATTTAAATTTTGAAGCTGCAAAAAATAAATTTTCGATGCAAAGGTTCTTATATTCTAGACTAAGCAAACATGACAAATATGCAGATCTTGGGCGTGAACAGTGCAACTTTTGTTTTCATCAGAAATTATTGGATTTGTATCGTTTTTGCTGAGCCTACAATATTTGACACTGAAAATTTGCATGCATTAAAGTGCATAAAGTCTGCTACATCCAGGTATTTTTTTTCGAATTTTTCGAAACGTTTAAGAAAATCAAAACGGGATTTGTGGAGCCCGTGCTCCATATCAACTATTTGATCATTACTCCTACTACTTCTCATTGTAGCCTAATGGCCTATACGAAAGTGTGCATGTAGACATGTGTACAAATCGCGTTCGCCGGCAATCATATAAAGAACTGGTCAACGCGTTCTAAACCAAATTGGTAGCTGTATATTACGTGTAGGTTGTTTGTAAGCTTTCTATATCGGCATATCGCCATTGATGCTCATTCCGGCCACCTCATCTCTGAGATTGTCCCGTGGAAAGCCTAGCACATGACGCAACTGTACAGTAGTCGTTTGTCGTCTAGGCACGACCTCTCGTTCACACTTCTCCTCTACCCCTTTCATGCATGCCCGGGCGACAATTTTTTTGCCAGAAAAAAGAAAATAAAAGAAAAGGAGACAAGATTATCTATCTCCCAGATAACAGGAGCAGTGTGCAATGGACACGTAGCCAAGCAGCTGACAAGATAACTGTGGATTTCACAGGCAAAAAATCGAAACAAATGTAGCCAAACCATGCTCTCATCCACACGACTTTGCTGGCACTAGTGTTTTCGAATTCAATTAAATTCCTGGAGAAAATGACATTGAATAGTATATTTTCGCTAGGAACATGATTGCCAATTATGCATCCTGATAGCGAGATGGCAGTACTTGCCAGCCAGCTGAGAACGGATGATAGGGCTGCCCAAGTCAAAGTGTTGGCCATGCACTGATGCATGAGCTAGCTGCTACTCTCCCCTTTTTTAATATAAAATGTTTTAGGTGGTACACATGGTATGTATATGCACACTAAAATGAGTGAACATGCACATAAAAATGTGTCTACATACATTTGTGTGCATGTGCATGTGGACAAACCTAAAACATCTTATATTAAAAAACGGAGGGAGTAGCTGACATCTGGTGTAACGACGGTACAGCGATCCTTGGGCCGACCACAACCTAGAACCTACCTCCTCTCCCGTGTCTTCTTCCCAAGAACGTCAAGCTCGGCCCCCATGAGAACAAGCGTGGCTCATGGGGAAGGCTCACATGCATGATCGATCGCTTGATTTGATGATCCCCGCCCATTCTTCCGTTTGTTCACATGATGTGTTTAAAAGTAGCCCATGCATCCCCTGTGATGTGTTTTTGGGCATCAGCTGATCTCAGTTTTTTCTATGATGAAAGCGAGGCTTCATTTTGATCGTCTTCTTTTAGCTTTTCCCTTCCGGGAAACAGGTGCATGGAAAAAATCTAGAGATCGTCATGCTGTAAATTGCAGTTGCTCGTCGTTGGTTACTAGTTATATTTTGCGCGGCGTCACGCCGCGCGTTTGGTGAGAATATTTGTTGTGGTAATTTGTATATTTTTTTTAGTCGTGTTATATATATTATAAGGAAAGGTGATAGTTGTACTTAATGTAGTGCATTCAATTTGAAATCGTTTCGTAATTAGAGGGAACAAATTTATTTTCTCGAAATATTTATGTAGTGAAGCATTTTTTTTTCTCGAAATGTGAGTACATGGTTAGATATATTTAAGTTGTATTGGTTGTAGACATGTTAGCTAAATTGAGCGGTCAAATATAGTTATATGCTACCTGATATATTTTCTACAGTTTTCCAATATTTAGTATTTTGGAAAAGTCGATCATGTTCGTATTTCGGTGTGAACGTTTAGTTGAAATTAGGAAAAGTGCATTTGTATTGTTCAGACATTTTGACGCAATTTGTATATTTAATGTTTTTGTGTACCATGAGTGGCTTGCATGTATTTTTCTGTTTGCTTTGATTTATTTCCTGTATTTTTATTCAGGGACATCGATTTTTCGACGACGCTAACATTTAATTGAAATTACGAAAAGTTCATTTTAATTAGCCGTATAATTTGATAAATTGCGCATATTCAATGTTTTTTTGTAGCATAAGCAGTTCGCATGTATTTTCCTTTTTACTTTGATATATTACCTGTATTTTTGCGGTGGATATATTCAGGGACATTGATTTTTTCGATGTTTCTTTTTGTTTAACTTTTCGCGGAAGTACCGTGGCGTAAAAAATTGTAATCTAAAAATGACCACATTAAAATTTGTTTAGATTGAATTGTATTAAAGTCCGGTAAAGAGGTTGTACGTAAAATTTGTTTATATTTCAAAATTGTTAAAATTGGGGCGGCATTCATATTTCGATTTGATTAGCGTCCATTGGATGGTGACGCCGCGCTTTTGTTAGTTTGTAGTTTTTCATAAATTTGTAAAATAACTCCATAGTTAGAGAATACGTATTTTCTTCTAATTTAAATTGTCGGAAATGCGTTGGAATTTATCGTATAGAGTATCGCCAAATACGCAGCTAATTAAAATGGTCGAACATGTTTGTATTTTGCCATAAAATTTCATTTTAACTCCGTAGTTACAGAATGTACGGTATGAGCACGCATTAAATTCAACTCCATGTAATTGGGTATGAGCACATATTAAATTGAACTCCATGTAATTTGAGGGAGTAGATTTGGATGTTTTCGAAATATTAAGCAAATTGGAATATTTGATTATGTTTGTATTTTGCCATAAGTATTTGGCATTTATTTTTGTGAGCATGTTGATATATTTTGGAGCGTCTCCAATTCGTAAGCGAAATGAAACGTGCAAAAAATGTTTCTATTTGTAAGCAATATTTAATTGAAGTCGACAATGGGTGGAAACACACATTTTTTAATTGAATTCCATAATTACAGAAAAGCCATCTAGATTACTTCGAAATATTTACCAAATTGAAATGTCCATTCTAAGTTCACAATTGGAGGAAATGCATTATGTGTGCATTTGTTAAATTCAAATCCATGTAATTTAAGAAAGTGCATTTCGATGTTTTCTAAATATTAGGCAAATTGAGATGTTTAAATTTATCTGCGTGCTGACATAAATAGTTCGCATTTTTTTGTGAGCATGTTGTTATATTTAAAATTGGAATGTTGTTTTTATCAATATTTAATCGAGGCCCATGAGTGGGAATGCAGAGTTATTGAATTGTATTTCATAATTATAGAATTCTTCTAAATTCAACTCCATATAATTAGAGGAAGTGTGTATTATTTCAAAATATTTACGAAACTGAAATGTTCAATTTGAGTTCATAATTAGAGGAAGTGTACTGTGTGAGCATTTAATAAATTTTACTCTATGTAATTAGAGGAAGTGCAATTGGATTGAAATATTCACCAACTGCACATGGAAATATTCACCAAAATTATTTGTGTATTTCAAAAATTGCAGAAGGTTTAGAAATTAGAAAATAGGGAAAATCAAAAAAAAAAGACGCAGCAGCCAGGCCGGCCCGCGTGGCGGCCCAATTGGCCAGCCCAGGCCCGCTGGCCGTCGCGACGACGTCAGCGACGACGTCGCCGGGGGCGGAGACGCGGCGGCGGCGAGGACGACGCCGGCAGCGCGCCACCGCGAGGCGGGACGCGCGGGTGCGCGCGTTCGATGCGCAACGACGCGGGGAGCACGCGAGCGGCGGCGCCGCCCCGTTTGCGTCGCCGTGGCGCAGCCGGAGACGCGCGAAACGCGGCGGCGGCCATTCCGGCGACCTGGCGACCTCCCGGGATCCGATCCGTGGCGAGGAGGTAGCTGACGCGGCGGCGAAGGTCTTCGTGGCCGTGGATCTTGCCGGGGAGGGCCGTCGCGGCGGCGGAGCGCGTCGGCGGCCGGCGGCAACCTCGGCCGCGGGCACGAGTGGGAGGGGAGGGGGGGAAGTGGCGATGCTTTTGCGTGAAGGTCCCTGTGGTTTTCAGGTTTTGCAAAAAGGTCCTTTCCTGCGTTTTTTTTGGACCGCGGAGCAATTTCTCGGGAGCGAGGGGCCTTTTTGCAAAATGGCGCGAGCGGTTCCGGCGGGCCGTCCGATCGCCGCGCGACGGCGCGGATCGGTGCACTGTTCAACACTGTAGCAGACTGTAGTTGCTACAGTGGCAGGGCCTCCCACAATTCACGATTTATTCCAACTTTTATATACTTAGGATTAGCGCGCCGATGGCCATACGTATCCATGCTACTTACTTACTGACTTACTGTACTGTCTAGTAAGCCTGAACAAAGCCGGGTCAAAATCCTGTCTGAAGCATCACTCTCAGCGAGATGTTTAGATGTACCGTCGTTGAAATGGAAGAATCACGATAAATTCTCACTTCTCGAGCCGAGGAACCACTTAACGTTTACAGCGGGGCACCTAGTTGGAACGCCCGCCCGCGCCCATGCCCGTGAGATGGAGCTAGCTAGGAGTCCCAGTCTCAAGAGTTAAGACCTAAAAGGCAGCCTCAACGGAGACGGAGACGGCGAGGGGAGGCCGCGGACTGGGAAGACCACGCAATGTTGATGCAGCGACACTGTCCAGAATTTTTTTTAAATAATATTTTTTTAAACAGAAATTCGGAATCTAGCACGCATTTTCGAGAAATTCGGAATCTAGCGCGGTGTCGTCACGGCCCGTGCCGAAACCCCTTGTTTCGGCACGGCCAGCGCCGAAAGTTCTGATCTGCATGTCGCCGAAGGCAGCGGCAGGCGTGGCCCACTCCTTTCGGCAGCGCCCGTGCCGAAACCTTCCAACTAAAGCACCGCACCCGGCTCGGCCTTCTTCTTCTTCCTTCTCTCGCCCGAGCTGCTGCCCCTCTCTCTCTGTTCTTCCGTTTTCCATTGAGAAAGACCACCGATTCTTGCCCCAAAAAATTCCTAAAAGCCCACAAATTCAAGGAATAGAGAATAGGAGGGTTGGGGCATCCCCGATCCGTTGATGGGATAGCACTTTGTGGAGGCGTTTGGGGGTGTGGAGGTGGAGCAATGGTGGTCAACAATGGTGGATAGTGGTGTGTGTGCCGTGTTGGGGAAGCTAGAGGCGTGGTGCGGCGGTGGTGGTGGTGCTAGATTGAAGGGCAGCGGGAGCTACGCACGCGTCAAGGGTAAACCCTAATCTCTAGATTATTTAGGTTAAGTGTTAATATAATTTAAGGGTGGATGCATGACATATGTGTGGATTAGTGTAGATATATTTTAGTTAGTGGTCATATTTTAGGTGGTGGTAATATTTTAGTTGGTCGGCATATTTTAGGTGGTCATATTAGTATATGTTGTCGGTTAGATGTTAATATAGTTTGCCGGTGGATGTGTCAGGATTAGTGTATGTTGTCGGTTAGATGTATTGTATATTTTGAGTAGTCTTTATGTTACCGGCGGTCGTCATATTTATTTTCGGCGGTCGTAATATTTAGATATATCCGTTGTGGAGTATTTACTGATTGAATAAATTTGTTTAGGTAATGGAAGTGGTCAATGTTGTTGTGCACTACGGTGCCGATACAGTCCGTACATCTGAGTCAGGGGTCGTAATTTTTATGTTTAAATTTGTACAGATGGCTGCACATGCGTTGCTCAGTGGGGTGATCGATGGAAAACATCGTGCAAAGATTTGGGAGGGTGGTGACAAACCGAAGATCTTGCGTACGCGCGGTCCAGCATACAACTGGATGATACACCCTGATTGGGTTGATCGGTACGTATAAGAGAATATATTGATTATTTTGTTATGTTGTACGATAATTTATGATAGGTCACTGACGAATAATTATGTTCGACAAAATTTTGTTGCAGTTTATCTTGGTCTGGTCTCTTACCTATAGCGCGCCTAGTTGAGGCGACTCGGCGGCAGTGGCTACATATTCCACCAGATCAGCTCGGGGCCCCAGATATTGATGTGGAGGTTGATGCATCTCGACGCATCAACCCAGACAAGTCACTGCTCTGCTGCTTAGTTGATCGATGGAGGCCCGAGACCCACACTTTTCACTTCCCGTGCGGAGAGATGGCACCGACTCTTCAGGATGTGTCATATCTATTGGGTCTCCCACTGGCGGGCGCGGTCGTAGGTCCTTTAGAGGCTCCAAATAATTGGCGTGCCGAAATGCAGGCACGTTTCGCAGGGATACATCCGGATAACCCGCCCTTAGAGTTCGAGCGACACGGTCCTCGGGTTTCATGGTTGAGCAAGTTTCAGGTAAGACTGTTAGAATTATGAGTTTTATTTTGTATTATCAACAAACTTGTACTTACTCAGTTCGTTTCGTATGATCAATGCAGATTGGAATTCTAGGATACCCGGATGCCGCGTTGACTGAAGCGCAGATTACTAGATGTCTGGAGGCATACCTGATCTGGCTGTTCGGCAAGGTAATGTTCATTGACTCCCACGTCGACACTATTAGTGCGCGCTTCATCAATATGGCGCGAGAGATTGCGGAGGCACATCACGTTGAGGACATAGTGCCACGGAGTTTTGGGACAGCTGTCTTAGCCGCCACGTACCGAGCTATGTGTTCGGCATGCACGAAGAATAAGAAGTCCGCTTCGCTTCTTGGCTGTCCACTACTGTTGCAGTTATGGTCTTGGGAGAGATTCCCTATCGGTAGGCCTGACGTCGACGCTCTTACACCCTGGGAGTACAGGCTCGTTGAGACAAACCTAGTCGCTTTGCCTACGTATGTGGGCGCGTAGAGAGGTAACTTGCACATCATTTAACTTTTCAAACTCCTTATTTTGGTAAACTTGCACATCACTTACCCCAGTTTATCTATTTGCAGAGACGGTACGCGGGCCAGCAGGTTAAAAACTGCTACGAGGCATTCACGATGCAGTTTGATCAACTGCAAAACAATCAGGTTATATGGGAGCCGTACCGTCATGACAGGGTGCAGGCGAGATACCCCGGCGGGATTTGTAGCTTGTGCCGGAGGGATGAAAACTACTGGTACACTCGAGCCTGCATTGTTTTCGATGTCACGGTGGAGGAGATGGCCCAACAACGTGTCATGAGACAGTTTGGCAAGCGACAATTGCCGGAGCCTCCCGCTAGAGTTCCCGCCCTGCCTGCGCATATCCACAGGTGTGTTTTTAATCAACTGTGTTTACACTAAAGAATTTGGAATGTACTTTTCTAATTACACTACGCCTGCATGTTTCAGATTATCGCGGCAAGGAGATAGAACTCTGCCATCTTGGCTACAGCTACTTCAGCCGTACATAGCGGCATGGGCGAACGCGACTGCTAATGTATGGCCCGCGGATGAGCCATTTGTGCTACATGATTTCAACTTATATCTGCAGACGTACAGACAGTCCACTCGACTTCGCTTAGTGCCCACGTCCCAGCCTGATCAGTTGCCACCTCCTTCTCTAACGGACATGTACCCACTTGAGGCTATTGCGGGAAGCAGATACTACGCGGTATGTACTTCACTAATATTGGTAAATTCATGTCTCAATAATCGACCCTAACATTTTGTTTTCCTACAACAGGCAGACTTGATACAAGAGATTCAGAGCGACGTTGCCGCCTTTGCCCCACTGCCGCAACAGGCGTCCTGGTTCAAGCGTCTGGAGAACAGGCTACGACATGTGTACTCTATTCTTACTTGTGCCGGCGGTGCAGACGTTGCGGCCCACGGCCCAGCCCCGCGTCACCTGCGACCCGCGCGGCACTCACTCTCCCGGACTCCGCTTATTCAGGATGCACAGGTATCACCCTCTCGTCACTCCACAGGTCGACAGGGCCCCCGACCACGTCATACAGTGGTACAGACTCCTCGCCCACGACCTACATACGAGCATGGTAGTTCGTCCCACCAGCCAGATCCTTCCCAGCCCGGTCGCTCGCAGCCACTTATGTATGAGCAGCCAGATCCTACCCAGCCTGGTAGTTCGACTCCTCGCCCACGACCTACATATGAGCATGGTAGTTCGTCCCACCAGCCAGATCCTTCCCAGCCTGGTAGTTCGACGTGGCAGGCGCCACCTGTGTACGGGCTCGGGATGCCGCCTTCGTACGGGTATGGCATGCCGCCTGGTTACCAGTTCGCGATGTCGCAAGGTTACGGGATGCCGACTTCGTACGGGATACATCCACCTCAACATAACGTGTGGAACCCGTCTGCTATGCCGATGTCTCAGATTCCGGTCCACCTCCGTAAGTACTTTATAATACTCTCATTTATTTATCATGTCCACCTAGACGGAGTACTGACGTAACATCTACATGTACAGGTGGGGTGACGACTCTACACACACGGAGCTGTCCGATGACCCGACGTACCAGACTCCACCGCCGCCACCGACGCAGGAAACCCAGACACAGGAGGAGGAGCCGTTGCAAGGCCGAGGGATGCGTGAGCACCGCGCTCCGAGTCGCTTGTCACCTACCGGGCGTCGACCGCGTAGACAGCGGACACGTCCTCACAGAGATGACTCCTCACAGATGACTGATACTACTATCTTCCGTATGAGACATATTATTATCTACGCACCACCTCCGCGTCGTGGCAGACGTCGTTGAGACTTGTCTATCTACGCACGAGACATATTATTATCTATGTATGAGACATATTTATGTTCGTATGTACGACACATATTATTATCTATGTACGAGACAAATTATTATCTATGTACGAAACATTCCACATTGCATAAATTAATTTAACATACATCACTACACATCCACGTTACAACTTCACTACTTGTAAACACTGCATAGAACAACTACTGGTACAAATATTACATGCAACTCAACGATAACTAATTCGAATCAACGACTTCACTTCCCTCTGCCACGTGCTCGTGTTGGAGGCATGAAGTCGTCATCACTATTTTCATCGACGACAGTCTTGGATGCACCAACACTCTTCAACTTACGTCTAGAGTTGGCTCGTTTAGGAGGCATGAAATCATCATCACTATCATCTTCAACGGCTTTCTTGGATGATCCACCACTCTTCGCCTTTGATATAGCCCTCTTCACTGTTTCAGCGTGAAGGAGATTTCCAGGCCCATCAGGACATGCGCCAAAAAGCATTTCCATCCAACCAAAATGAGGGATCTCTTTGTTCACAAACTGTCCATCGGCAGGCCAGTGCTGGACATTCACAAAATCAGGGAAAAAAGTTACTACGATAACACTAGATTCTAACATAATATAAATTCGGTACTCAGTTACCTTCACGTGAAATGCATAGGCCTCCGGCGAAAAATGGATTATCTTTGACTTAGGTGTCATAGGCATGTCCCTAAGCCCCGCCTCAATAGCTTTTAGCTCATTAATTCTCTGCCACTTCCACCGCCACCCATCAATTTCATCTGAAATTTCTTCAGGGGTCATCTGGATTTTGTTTTTTTGGCTATAATTTCTCCCACCTCACGAATGTTGCCCCACTCACTAATTAGCTCCCTATAACAGCTCTTCGGCCTACCCTCCCTAATATTACCTTCAGTCCATATTGCGGCGTGATACAAAACACACCACGACCTATGCTCCGAACTAGGACCCGAACTACCAGACATCTTTCCTATCCGACTGAGGAAATAACCACGCACCACACCCCTCCTCCATCACCAAATCTACTGGGGTATATATATAGGCTCACCCGGGAGAAGAAGAGCGGGAGAAATATGGCGGGAGAAAAAAGGCGGGAGGAAAATGGCGGGAACAAAATGGCGCGAGAACTATGGCGCGAGAAATATGGCGGGAGAACTATGGCGGGAGAAATATGGCGCGAGAACTATGGCGGGAGAAATATGGCGGGAATAAAAGCCGGGAGCGCGAAACAAATTCGGATCAGGTGTTGCATGCACTAATCGGCTTTAACCAGGAAAATAGCAGCAAAATGGCTCTTTCGGCACGGCCAGAGCCGAAACACGCCTGTCGGCACCGCCGTTACGCGAAAGCTAGAAGTGCATGCAGATTTGCCTCCTTTCGGCTTGGCCCGTACCGAAATCATATGTTTCGGCACGGGCCAGGCCGAAACATTGGTTTCGGTCCGGCCGTTGCCGACGCCGCGCTAGATTCCGAATTTCTCAAAAACGCGCGCTATTTTCCGAATTTCTGTTTCAAAAAATATATTTAAAAAAAAATCTGGAGGTCGGCATAGTACGATAGTTTGTTGCTGGTTAGTTTGCCATGATACCTCCTGTATTCAACTCGGGTCATTCGTGTGCAGTTTCCAGTTCAGTCATCTTGTCCAACTTGTGCCAGTACGGCGTGTCGGCGTTACCTACCTAGACGGGCTCGATGCAGTTTAGCCAAGTTGCCACGGTAGTATACGGTCAGCACGGCGTCATCTCTGCATCAGAGGAAAAATCCAGCTAGCGAGAGTAGCTTTTTTTTTTGAAACGGGGCAAAAGTTTTGCCTTATATTAATATAGAAGGAGCAAACATGACACGGCCGAGGCCAAAGTAAAACCACCGACCAAAAGGAGGGCTGCAGAGTGCCGACCCCCCCCCCCCCCCCCCCCCCACACACACCCCCACACTAACTAGCGAGAGTAGCTCAAGGCGGTCAAAGCCGAGGCGACGACCGGAGAGCAGGGACTCGCGATAATGTCAGAGCGCACCGTACGTCGCCGTCGCGCCGCGCGTACGTGTACGTCCGGGCAACCGCCCACGGCCGCCCAGCCCCCGCGAGAGCGAAGGGGTCGTCGCCGTCGCGTCGCGGTCTCGGGCCAGAGCAGCGGCGCCGCACACTGCCAAAACAACGCTTTCCCCAAGCAGGTCACGCTCACCGACACCAGCCCTCAAGGACTTCCCTTTGACCGCATAAATATACGGCCCGATCGGGACGACGACGAAACAGACTAGATGAGGCGGCGAACGGACCACCGGCGGCACCGCAACAGGTGTCAGGTACGCGGCCAGGAGGTTCACGCACTACCGGAAAATCTGTCTTTCCCGTGCAGGCAGCTCTTTGCCGTGCGCACCCGTTTCGCGGAACACGGCAACGGCTACTTTGCCGTGCTGGACAAAGAAAGGATCACGACAATGAATTACTCATGGCACAGTACAGAATAGGCGCACGGCAAACACACCATACTCGGCAAAGACATCTTTGTCGTGATCCTTAACTCACCAGCACGGCAAATTAGTGGGACCCGCGACGGCCAGGATCCGCAACTTTCCCTCGCTTCCAATAAATTGGCGGTAAACGTGTTTGCCGTGCTACGATAGAAGAAATCACGGCAAAGGCTGGACAAATTTTGTCCCCGTCTTGGCGGCCAATTTCCCGCACTCTGAATTAATGCTTTTTCGTGCGCCCTGCGGGACATGACACGGCAACGAAAGGATTTGCCGTGTGCCTTCCTGTCAGGAGCACGGCAAAGCATGTAACACCTTCTTTTTTGTTTTGATATGCTTTCCTTGTTTATTTTCTTTGTTAAGGCTTCTAGCTTATTCATTTACTTCACTTAATTATATTTAGGTTTACTATATATATAAACCCTCCGGTGCGGGACGCATGCGCCGACACCCCGAAAAAGTGTACCGAACGTGCAAGGCGTCGTCTACCCCGGACCCAGGGCGTCGAAAAGGGGTTGCTCGGTACGTTTTCCTCCCTGATTATGTTAGGTTAGATCATATAAACATCTCAACCCAACTTTGGGCACATATTAATACATGATTCCATGCCCGGCACCCGAAACGGGAGTTTTCACCTCTAAGTGTCGGAACTTACTACGGAGTAAGCGGGGTCGGTGAAGGGGTCGCACCTCGGAGCTGTATCTTGGTTCCCACGACCTACCAACACACTCTTATACATATATTAGGGACCCATGCAAGTTTTGTTAGGATTCCGACGCTCCGGACACCCGCTATGGCGAAACCCTACACCCGCTAGAAAAAAGTCCAACCTGTCGATATACCCCTTTGACCGGCGTCGAGAGGGGGTAGACGCATGAAATTTTTTGCTTGGTTGTGTTAGGTTGGTACATAGTACCATGGGGAACCAACATATATGTGGTCTGTCGCATGATTCCATGTCTGGCACCCGAAACAGGAGTTTTCACCTCTAAGTGTCGGAACTTACTACGGAGTAAGCGGGGTCGGTGAAGCGGGTCGCACCTCAGAGCTGTATCTTGGTTCCCACAACCTACCAACACACTCTTATACATATAATAGGTACCCATGCAAGTTTTTTTGGGATTCCGATGCTCCGTACCCCGCTACGGCGAAACCCTACACCCGCTGGAAAAAAGTCAAACCTGTCGATCTAGCCCTTTGACCGGCGCTGCGAGGGGCATGATTTTTTTACTTTTTTGCTTGTTTGTGTTAGGTTGGTACATAGGACCATGGGGACAGAAATATATGTGGTCCGTCGCATGATTCCATCCCCGGCACCCGAAACGGGAGTATTCACCTCTAAGTGTCGGAACTTACTACGGAGTAAGCGGGGTCGGTGAAGCGGGTCGCACCTCGGAGCTGTATCTTGGTTCCCACAACCTACCAACACACTCTTATACATATATTAGGGACAAATGCAATTTTTATTGGGATTCCGACGCTCCGTACCCCCGCTACGGCGAAACCCTGCACCCGCGGGAAAAAAGTCAAACCTGTCGATCTACCGCTTTGACCGGCGTCGAGAGGGGTAGACGCATGAACTTGTTTGCTTGTTTGTGTTAGGTTGGTAAATAGGACCATGGGGAACCAACATATATGTGGTCAGTCGCATGATTCCATCCCCGGCACCCGAAACGGGAGTTTTCACCTCTAAGTGTCGCAACTTACTACGGAGTAAGCGGGGTCGGTGAAGCGGGTCGCACCTCGGAGCTGTATCTTGGTTCCCACAACCTACCAACACACTCTTATACATATATTAGGGACCCATGCATATTTTGTTGGGATTCCGACGCTCCGTACCCCCGCTACGGCGAAACCCTGCACCCGCGGAAAAAAGTCAAACCTGTCAATCTACCCCTTTGACCGGCGCCGAGAGGGGGTAGACGCATGAACTTGTTTGCTTGTTTGTGTTAGGTTGGTACATAGGACCATGGGGAACCAACATTTCATGTGGTCTGTCGCATGATTTTTTTCCCCGGCACCCGAAACAGAAGTTTTCACCTCTAAGTGTCGGAACTTACTACTGAGTAAGCGGGGTCAGTGAAGCGGGTCGCACCTCGGAGCTATGTCTGGGTTTCCACAACCTACCAACATACTCTTATACATATAATAGGTACCCATGCAAGTCTTGTTGGGATTCCGACGCTCCGTACCCCCGCTACGGCGAAACCCTACACCCGCTGGAAAAAAGTCAAACCTGTCGATCTACCCCTTTGACCGGCGCTGAGAGGGGGTAGACACTTGAACTTTTTTGCTTGGTTGTGTCAGGTTGGTACGTAGGACCATGGGGAACCAACATATATGTGGTCCGTCGCATGATTCCATCCCCGGCACCCGAAACGGGAGTATTCACCTCTAAGTGTCGGAACTTACTACGGAGTAAGCGGGGTCGGTGAAGCGGGTCGCACCTCGGAGCTGTATATTGGTTCCCACAACCTACCAACACACTCTTATACATATATTAGGGACCCATGCAAGTTTTTTTGGGATTCAGACGCTCCATACCCCCGCTACGGCGAAACCCTGCACCCGCGGGAAAAAAGTCAAACCTGTCGATCTACCCCTTTGACCGGCGCCGAGAGGGGGTAGACGCATGAACTTGTTTGCTTGTTTGTGTTAGGTTGGTACATAGGACCATGGGGAACCAACATATATGTGGTCAGTCGCATGATTCCATCCCCGGCACCCGAAACGGGAGTTTTCACCTCTAAGTGTCGGAACTTACTACGGAGTAAGCGGGGTCGGTGAAGCGGGTCGCACCTCGGAGCTGTATCTTCGTTCCCACAACCTACCAACACACTCTTATACATATATTAGGGACCCATGCAAGTTTTGTTGGGATTCCGATGCTCCGTACCCCCGCTACAGCGAAACCCTGCACCCGCGGGAAAAAAGTCAAACCTGTCGATCTACCCCTTTGACCAGCGCCGAGAGGGGTAGACGCATGAACTTGTTTGCTTGTTTGTTTTAGGTTGGTACATAGGACCATGGGGAACCAACATTTCATGTGGTCTGTCGCATGATTCCATCCCCGGTACCGAAAACGGGAGTTTTCACCTCTAAGTGTCGGAACTTACTACGGAGTAAGCGGGGTGGATGAAGCGGGTCGCACCTCGGAGCTGTATCTTGGTTCCCACCACCTACCAACACACTTTTATACATATATTAGGGACCCATGCAAGGTTTGTTGGGATTCCGATGCTCTGTACCCCCGCTACGGCGAAACCCTACACCCGCTAGAAAAAAGTTCAACCTGTCGATTTACCCCTTTGACAGGCGCCGAGAGAGGGTAGACGCATGAATTTTTTACTTTTTTGTGTTATGTTGGTACATAGGACCATGAGGAACAGAAATATATGTGGTCCGTCGCATGATTCCATCCCCGGCACCCGAAACGGGAGTTTTCAACTCTAAGTGTCAGAACTTACTACGGAGTAAACGGGGTCGGTGAAGCGGGTCACACCTCGGAGCTGAATCTTGGTTCCCACAACCTGCCAACACACTCTTATACATATATTAGGGACCCATGCAAGTTTTGTTGGGATTCCGACGCTCCGTACCCCCGCTACGGCAAAACCCTGCACCCTTTGGAAAAAAGTCAAACCTGTCGATCTACCCCTTTGACCGAAGCCGAGAGGGGGTAGACGCAAGAAATTGTTTGCTTGTTTCTGTTAGGTTGGTACATAGGACCATGGGGAACCAACATATATGCGGTCCATCGCATGATTCCATCCCGGCACCCGAAACGGGAGTTTTCACCTCTAAGTGTCGCAACTTACTACGGAGTAAGCGGGGTCGGTGAAGCGGGTCGCATCTCGGAGCTGTATCTTGGTTCCCACAACCTACCAAAACACTTTTATACATATATTAGGGATCGATGCATGTTTTGTTGGGATTCCGACGCTCCGTACCTCCGCCACTGCGAAACCCTACACCCACTGGAAAAAAGTGAAACCTGTCGATCTACCCCTTTGACCGGCGCCGAGACGGGGTAGACGCATGAACTTGTTTTCTTGTTTGTGTTAGGTTGGTACATAGGACCATGGAGAACTATAATTTCATGTGGTCTATCGCATAATTCCATCCCCGGCACCCGAAACAGAAGTTTTCTCCTCTAAGTGTCGGAACTTACTACTGAGTAAGCGGGGTCAGTGAAGCGGGTCGCACCTCGGAGCTATATCTTGGTTTCCACAACCTACCAGCACACTCTTATACATATATTAGGGACCCATGCATGTTTTGTTGGGATTCCGACGCTCCGTACCCCCGCTACGGCGAAACCCTACACCCGCTGGAAAAAATTGAAACCTGTCGATCTACCCCTTTGACCGGTGCCGAGAGGGGGTAGACGCATGAACTTGTTTTCTTCTTTGTGTTAGGTTTGTACATAGGACCATGGGGAACCAACATATATGTGGTCCATCGGATGATTCTATCGCCGGCACCCGAAATGGGAGTTTTCACCTCTAAGTGTCGGAACTTACTACGGAGTAAGCGGGGTCGGTGAAGCGGGTCACACCTCGGAGCTGTATCTTGGTTCCCACAACCTACCAACACACTCTTATACATATAATAGGTACCCATGCAAGTTTTGTTGGGATTCCGATGCTCCGTACCCCCGCCACGGCGAAACCCTACACCCGTTGGAAACAAGACCAACCTGTCGATCTACCCCTTTGTCCGATGCCGAGAGAGGGTAGACGCATGAACTTTTTACTTGTTTGTGTTAGGTTGGCACATGGTACCATGGGGAACCAACATATATGTGGTTTGTCGCATGATTCCATCCCCGGCACCCGAAACGGGAGTTTTCACCTCTAAGTGTCGGAACTTACTACAGAGTAAGCAGGGTCGGTGAAGCGGGTCGCACCTCGGAGATGTATCTTGGTTCCCACAACCTACCAACACACTTTTATACATATATTAGGGACCCATGCAAGTTTCGTTGGGATTCGGACGCTCCGTACCCCCGCTAAGGCGAAACCCTGCACCCGCTGGAAAAAAGTCAAACCTGTCGATCTACACCTTTGACCGAAGCCGAGAGGGGGTAGACGCAAGAACTTGTTTGTGTTAGGTTGGTACATAGGATCATGGGGAACCAACATATATGTGGTCCGTCGCATGATTCCATCCCCGGCACCCGAAACGGATGTTTTCACCTCTAAGTGTCGTAACTTACTACGGAGTAAGCGGGGTCGGTGAAGCGGGTCGCACCCCGGAGGTGTATCTTGGTTCCCACAACCTACCAACACACTCTTATACATATATTAGGGACCGATGCAAGTTTTGTTAGGATTCCGACGCTCCATACCCCCGCTACGGCGAAACCCTACACCCGCTGGAAAAAAGTGAAACCTGTCGATCTACCCCTTTGACCGGCGCCGAGAGGGGATAGACGCATGAACTTGTTTGCTTGTTTGTGTTAGGTTGGTACATAGGACCTTGGGGAACCAACATATATGTGGTCCGTCGCATGATTCCATCCCCGGCACCTGAAACGGGAGTTTTCACCTCTAAGTGTCTGAACTTACTATAGAGTAAGCGGGGTCGGTGAAGCGGGTCGCACCTCGGAGCTGTATCTTGGTTCCCACAACCTACCAAAACACTCTTATACATATATTAGGGACCGATGTAAGTTTTGTTGGGATTCCGACGCTCCATACCCCCGCTACGGCGAAACCCTACACCCGCTGGAAAAAAGTGAAACCTGTCGATCTACCCCCTTTGACCGGCGCCGAGAGGGGGTAGACGCATGAACTTGTTTTCTTGTTTGTGTTAGTTTGGTACATAGGACCATGGGGAACCAACATTGCATGTGGTCTGTCGCATGATTCCATCCCCGGCACCCGAAACAGGAGTTTTCACCTTTAAGTGTCGAAACTTACTACTGAGTAAGCGGGGTCAGTGAAGCGGGTCGCACCTCGGAGCTATATATTGGTTTCCACAACGTACCAACACACTCTTATACATATATTAGGGACCCATGCAAGTTTTGTTGGGATTCCGACGCTCCATACCCCCGCTACGGCGAAACCCTACACCCGCTGGAAAAAAGTTAAACCTATCGATCTACCCCTTCGACCGGTGCCGAGAGGGGGTAGACGCATAAACTTGTTTGCTTGTTTGTGTTAGGTTGGTACATAGGACCGTGGGGAACCAACATATATGTGGTCCGTCGGATGATTCCATCCCCGGCACCCGAAACGGGAGTTTTCACCTCTAAGTGTCGGAACTTACTACGGAGTAAGCGGGGTCGGTGAAGCGGGTCGCACCTCAGAGATGTATCTTAGTTCCCACAACCTACAAACACACTCGTATACATATATTAGGGACCCATGCAAGTTTTGTTGGGATTCCGACGCTCCGTACCCCCGCTACGGTGAAACCCTACACCCGCTGGAAAAAGTCAAACCTGTCGATCTACCCCTTTGACCGGCACCGAGAGGGGGTAGACGCATGAACTTGTTTGCTTGTTTGTGTTAGGTTGGTACATAGGACCATGGGGACCCAACATATATGTGGTCTGTCGCATGATTCCATCCCCGGCACCCGAAACGGGAGTTTTCACCTCTAAGTGTTGGAACTTACTACGGAGTAAGCGGGGTCGGTGAAGCGGGTCGCACCACGAAGCTGTATCTTGGTTCGGACAACCTACCAACACACTCTTATACATATATTAGGGACCCATGCAAGTTTTTTTGGGATTCCGACGCTCCGTACCCCCACTACGGCGAAACCCTACACCCGCTGGAAAAAAGTCAAACCTGTCGATCTACCCCTTTGACCGGCGCCGAGAGGGGGTAGACGGATGAACTTATTTGCTTGTTTGTATTAGGTTGGTACATAGGACCATGGGGAACCAACATATATGTGGTATGTCGCATGATTCCATCCCCGGCACCCGAAACGGGAGTTTTCACCTCTAAGTGTCGGAACTTACTACGGAGTAAGCGGGGTCGGTGAAGCGGGTCGCACCTCGAAGCTGTATCTTGGTTCCCACAACCTACCAACACACTCTTATACATATATTAGGGACCGATGCAAGTTTTGTTGGGATTCCGATGCTCCGTACCCCCGCTACGGCGAAACCCTACACCCGCTGGAAAAAAGTGAAACATGTCGATCTACCCCTTTGACCGGCGTCGAGAGGGGGTAGACGCATGAACTTGTTTGCTTGTTTGTGTTAGATTGGTACATAGGACCATGGGGAACCAACATTTCATGTGGTCTGTCACATGATTCCATCCCCGGCACCCGAAACGGGTCTTTTCACCTCTAAGTGTCGGAACTTACTACGGAGTAAGCGAGGTCGGTGAAGCGGGTCGCACCTCGGAGCTGTATTTTGGTTCCCACAACCTGCCAGCACACACTTATACATATATTAGGTTCCCATGCAAGTTTTGTTGGGATTCCGATGCTCCGTACCCCCGCTACGGCGAAACCCTACACCCGCTGGAAACAAGTCCAACCTGTCGATCTACCCCTTTAACCGGCGCCGAGAGAGGGTAGACGCATGAACTTTTTTACTTTTTGTGTTAGGTTGGTACAAGGGACCATGGGGAACCAACATATATGTGGTCCGTCGCATGATTCCATCCCCGGCACCTGAAACGGGAGTTTTCGCCTCTAAGTATCTGAACTTACTATAGAGTAAGCGGGGTCGGTGAAGCGGGTCACACCTCGGAGCTGTATCTTGGTTCCCACAACCTACCAAAACACTCTTATACATATATTAGGGACCGATGCAAGTTTTTTTGGGATTCCGACGCTCCATACCCCCGCTACGGCGAAACCCTACACCCGCTGGAAAAAAGTGAAACCTGTCGATCTACCCCTTTGACCGGCGCCGAGAGGGGATAGACGCATGAACTTGTTTGCTTGTTTGTGTTAGGTTGGTACATAGGACCATGGGGAACCAACATATACGTGGTCCATCGCATGATTCCATCCCCGGCACCTGAAACGGGAGTTTTCACCTCTAAGTGTCTGAACTTACTATAGAGTAAGCAGGGTCGGTGAAGCGGGTCGCACCTCGGAGCTGTATCGTGGTTCCCACAACCTACCAAAACACTCTTATACATATATTAGGGACCAATGCAAGTTTTGTTGGGATTCCGACGCTCCATACCCCCGCTACGGCGAAACCCTACACCCGCTGGAAAAAAGTGAAACATGTCGATCTACCCCTTTGACCGGCACCGAGAGGGGGTAGACGCATGAACTTGTTTTCTTGTTTGTGTTAGGTTGGTACATAGGACCATGGGGAACCAACATTGCATTTGGTCTGTCGCATGATTCCATCCCCGGCACCCGAAACAGGAGTTTTCACCTTTAAGTGTCGAAACTTACTACTGAGTAAGCGGGGTCAGTGAAGCGAGTCGCACCTCGGAGCTATATATTGGTTTCCACAATGTACCAACACACTCTTATACATATATTAAGGACCCATGCAAGTTTTGTTGGGATTCCGACGCTCCATACCCCCGCTACGGCGAAACCCTACACCCGCTGGAAAAAAGTCAAACCTATCGATCTACCCCTTCGACCGGTGCAGAGAGGGGGTAGACGCATGAACTTGTTTGCTTGTTTGTGTTAGGTTGGTACATAGGACCGTGGGGAACCAACATATATGTGGTCCGTCAGATGATTCCATCCCCGGCACCCGAAACGGGAGTTTTCACCTCTAAGTGTCGGAACTTACTACGGAGTAAGCGGGGTCGGTGAAGCGGGTCGCAACTCGGAGATGTATCTTAGTTCGCACAACCTACAAACACACTCGTATACATATATTAGGGACCCATGCAAGTTTTGTTGGGATTCCGACGCTCCGTACCCCGGCTACGGTGAAACCCTACACCCGCTGGAAAAAGTCAAACCTGTCAATCTACCCCTTTGACCGGCGCCGAGAGGGGGTAGACGCATGAACTTGTTTGCTTGTTTGTGTTAGGTTGGTACATAGGACCATGGGGAACCAACATATATGTGGTCTGTCGCATGATTCCATCCCCGGCACCCGAAACGGGAGTTTTCACCTCTAAGTGTTGGAACTTACTACGGAGTAAGCGGGGTCGGTGAAGCGGGTCGCACCTCGAAGCTGTATCTTGGTTCGGACAACCTACAAACACACTCTTATACATATATTAGGGACCCATGCAAGTTTTGTTGGGATTCCGACGCTCCGTACCCCCGCTACGGCGAAACCCTACACCCGCTGGAAAAAAAGTCAAACTTGTCGATCTACCCCTTTGACCGGCGCCGAGAGGGGGTAGACGCATGAACTTATTTGCTTGTTTGTATTAGGTTGGTACATAGGACCATGGGGAACCAACATATATGTGGTCTGTCGCATGATTCCATCCCCGGCACCCGAAACGGGAGTTTTCACATCTAAGTGTCGGAACTTACTACGGAGTAAGCGGGGTCGGTGAAACGGGTCGCACCTCGAAGCTGTATCTTGGTTCCCACAACCTACCAACACACTCTTATACATATATTAGGGACCGATGCAAGTTTTGTTGGGATTCCGATGCTCCGTACCCCCGCTATGGCGAAACCCTACACCCGCTGGAAAAAAGTCAAACCTGTCGATCTACCCCTTTGACCGGCGTCGAGAGGGGGTAGACGCATGAACTTGTTTGCTTGTTTGTGTTAGATTGTTACATAGGACCATGGGGAACCAACATTTCATGTGGTCTGTCGCATGATTCCATCCCCGGCACCCGAAACGGGTCTTTTCACCTCTAAGTGTCGGAACTTACTACGGAGTAAGCGGGGTCGGTGAAGCGGGTCGCACCTCAGAGCTGTATTTTGGTTCCCACAACCTGCCAGCACAATCTTATACATATATTAGGTTCCCATGCAAGTTTTGTTGGGATTCCGATGCTCCGTACCCCCGCTACGGCGAAACCCTACACCTGCTGGAAACAAGTCCAACCTGTCGATCTACCCCTTTAACGGCGCCGAGAGAGGGTAGATGCATGAACTTTTTTTACTTTTTGTGTTAGGTTGGTACATGGGACCATAGGGAACCAACATATATGTGGTCCGTCGCATGATTCCATCCCCGGCACCCGAAACGGGAGTTTTCACCTCTAAGTGTCGGAATTTACTACGGAGTAAGCGGGGTCGGTGAAGCGGGTCGCACCTCGGAGCTGTATCTTGGTTCCCACAACCTACAAACACACTCTTATACATATATTAGGGACCCATGCAAGTTTTATTGGGATTCCGACGCTCTGTACCCCCGCTACGGCGAAACCCTGCACCCGTTGGAAAAAAGTCAAACCTGTCGATCTACCCCTTTGACCGAAGCCGAGAGGGGGTAGACGCATGAACTTGTTTGCTTGTTTGTGTTAGGTTGGTACATATGACCATGGGGAACCAACATATATGTGGTCCGTCGCATGATTCCATCCCAGACACCCGAAACGGGTGTTTTCACCTCTAAGTGTCGCAACTTACTACGGAGTAAGCGGGGTCGGTGAAGCGGGTCGCACCCCGGAGGTGTATCTTGGTTCCCACAACCTACCAACACACTCTTATACATATATTAGGGACCGATGCAAGTTTTGTTGGGATTCCGACGCTCCGTACCCCCGCTACGGTGAAACCCTACACCCGCTGGAAAAAAGTGAAACCTGTCGATCTACCCCTTTGACCGGTGCCGAGAGGGGGTAGACGCATGAAATTGTTTGCTTGTTTGTGTTAGGTTGGTACATAGGACCATGGGGAACCAACATTTCATGTGGTCTATCGCATGATTCCATACCCGGCACCGGAAACGGGCGTTTTCACCTCTAAGTGTCGGAACTTACTACGGAGTAAGCAGGGTCGGTGAAGCGGGTCGCACCTCGGAGCTGTATCTTGGTTTCCACAACCTACCAACACACTCTTATACATATATTAGGGAGCCATGCAAGTTTTTTTGGGATTTCGACGCTTCGTACCCCCGCTACGGCGAAACCCTACACCCGCTGGAAAAAAGTCAAACCTGTCGATCTACCCCTTTGACCGGTGCCGAGAGGGGTAGACGCATGAACTTGTTTGCTTGTTTGTGTTAGGTAGGTACATAGGACCATGGGGAACCAACATATATGTGGTCCGTCGCATGATTCCATCCCCGGCACCTGAAACGGGAGTTTTCACCTCTAAGTGTCAGAACTTACTATGGAGTAAGCGGGGTCGGTGAAGCGGGTCACACCTCGGAGCTGTATCTTGGTTCCCACAACCTACCAACACAATCTTATACATATATTAGGGACGATAATGGTCGAAGTGAAGACGTGCCTTAGAGAGACTCTCCCATAATGGTGTATGGGGGAGCGACATGTGAGTCTTCATCAAGCAAAGCGCAATCAAGAAAGGTGGTCCACTTGAAGAGATCAAGATTGTCATTATCTAGCTCAAGTGGAATGCGCAAGGCAAAGGTATGATCTTGATAGGGTTTCTATTTTACCGGTCTCATGGTGTTAGTTGGGAGACCGGGTTATAGGATAGTTTCTGTTCCATCAAGAGGGGCTCTCAAAAGAGTAAATTGATCGTATCATCATAGAGAGCTCAAACCCTTGCATCTCTAGCATCATCTTTCTTGGTTCTTCTTTGGGCTTTATCTTTGTTGGGTTTTGGTGCTTGTTGTGATCTTCATGACAAGCTCATGTTCTTCGAAAACAGATTTCGCATGGAAAACTTGTTGTGTTTTTGGTGTTGGAAATATCATCGGTTTACCCTTGAGGAAAGTTTCACACCTTCCTATGTGTGGTGACTTTACTCTATTTATGGTTATTGATATTTCCACTTTTTGTAAGGAAGCCCTTGTCCTTATCTTTTCAATCTTGTTGGTCTCATCTCGTTTGTAACGAAGCTCTTGTCCTTATCTAGATCTACTATTCCACCAATCAATCTCTCATCTAAGTGAGGGGTAGTCTTTGGATCTAGATCTTGGGATTCATTCGGTTGTATCCTTGCTCTTCCTCCCATGTTCCTCCATAGCATTAGTTGCTTTGGTGGGATTTGAGAGTGAAGGGCTTTGAGCACTTCTTGTGTTCTGGCCATTGCATTAGGTGCATCGTTTTGAGTTCTCCACGGTTATACGTGGAAGTAAAGTTTGAGAAGCTTATTACTTTTAGTGGATTGCCTCTTGGGTTGATTGTAACCCTAGGAGGCCTTTGTGGGTTTCGGAAGCCTCAACTTGCTGCGAGGTACTCCGGGACATTGTTGGGAGGCTCCAACTCATTGTGGAGTTCCCCGACCTTTGTGTACGGCTTGGTCAACGCATCGAACGTGGCCTCATAGTGGAAGAGCTACGCCTCGAAGGTGACGTTAGTTTTATTCCGTATTTATTCAAACCTAAACCGTAATTATTTCAAAACGCCTATTCACCCCCCCCTCTAGGCGACATCCTTTGCACTTTCACCAAGTATAAAATATATGGTGCAAAATGGCACCATCTAATTCTCACAAAGATTAGTCCACATTTGATGTATAATCACCAAGTATTAGGAATTTTCTTAATTTCTATCTAATTTCGCCTAGTTAAATGAGTTTATGCTGATTTTCCGAAAGTAATCCAAATTTGATCCACAAGTGTTTGATAGTTTCGTCTGAAGTTTATAAAAAAAATCATTTTAAGGTACACAACTAGTGGTTATATCACAGAAATATCGATAGTTTTATAAAATTTGACCTCTTTCAATGAGAGTCATGGTGGCCATTTTGACCGTTTTTTGAAAAAATCAAATAAAGTGAAAAAACCTCAAAAAAGATATGGTGTAAAATGGTACCCATCTAATTTCACAAAGATTAATCCACATTTTATGAATAATCTCCAAGTATTAGGAATTTTCTTGGTTTCTACCTAATTTCGCCTAGTTAAATGAGTTTATGCCGATTTTTTGAAAGTAATTTTGACTAGTTAAATGAGTTTTTTGTGATGCAAAATATGATGTAGTTATCATATTTGGATTCCTCTCATTTTTCTAATTGATTTAGACATTTTATTTGTTAAATTTTGATTTACGGATTTAAAGATATGAATTATTCCATGTTAAATGATTAATAGAAAAAAAATGAAAAATGCCGACGGCTTTAGTCCGGGTTGGTATCTCCAACCGGGACTAAAGGCCCCAGGACTAAAAGGGCGCGCAACGACCCCACCCTACCGCAACCCCTTTAGTCCCGGTTGGTATCACCAACCGGGACTAAAGGTCCCTTTTGACCCGGGACTAATGCTTGCGGCGTCCCTAACCGTTGGAACCAGGACTAATGCTCACATTAGTCTCGGACTGAAACATGACCGGGAGTAAAGCTCCGAACGAAAGGTTGTTTTTCTACTAGTGAACAGAACACGATTACACGACAACTTTGATTCATTGAGATGTGTGTGGGGTCCACATGTCAGTGACTCAAAGTCAGCCGGGTAAAGTCAGGTAATCTCAATCCGTGAAGAAGGCCCTCAAAGCAAACTTTTGGCATTTAGTTGCAGCGTCGCGCGCACAGCGCCATGTCGCCTTCCGGTACGTACCCGTCACATCAGCGGACCCCTCTCGGCTGGACGCGGTCCAGGCCACCGTGATCGGTGATCCAGGAGACGGACATGTCGGCAGCCCCGCGTATCGCTCGCCGGAATGATTTCCTACCCGAGGACACTGGAGCCACGCGTCGTGGCTGGCCTTGGTGGGCCGGTAGCGCAGGAGTTTCTGCACCATGAGCAGCGCAGCCCCCGGCGTCAGTGGGGCCCGGTGGAGGCGGACGCGGTGTGGCCGTCGGACGGCGGAGGCGTGTTCAGCCTGGAAGGATGGAGGGAAGAAGCTTCCACCTCCTCCGACCCGTGCTCCGCTTCTTCCTCAGAGGCAGCGGGAGCTGCGCGCCTGCGTGGGTTGTTGATGGCGGGCTCAGAGGCGACCCGGCTAGCCGCCCTGCGGCGTGTGTCGACCATGGTGGTGAGGAGAAACGAAGAGAGCACCTCAGTCCCCTACCTGGCGCGCCAAATGTCGAGGATTACTCCCGAAGAAACTCAAGTGTAGTGTCGTTCGAACACTGGGGACTGAAACACGCTCTCGACGAACTCTCGGTGACCTCGGCGGAGAAGACACACACACAGCAAGGAGGCACAGCGGTTACCCAGGTTCAGGCCACCATGGAGGTGTAATACCCTACTTCCTACTTGAGATTGATTGCACTGCTCGGAGGGATTACAGTACAAGTGTTGGTGTTAGTGGCGAGGTAGAAGATGATTGGGATCCCTCTCTACGGCCGCAGTGAGGCCCTATTTATAGTGCTCCGGTCCTCTTCCCCCAAATGTTTAGGCGGGAAGGGTTGCCACATAGCACCAAGAGGGGGTACCGGCGTACTGCCCTAACTCAGATAAAGCCACTGTCCATGGCGCAGTCGTCGGCCTTGTCGGTGACGTAGTCGATGATGCCCGCGGTGGCGCGTAGCGCCGGTCCGACCATCTTGCACCAAAGAGGGAAGTCTTGGGCTCCGCTTTGCTTGCCGTGGATGGTCGGCACCCTTTAATCACCAAAGTGGAAAGCTTTGGCCGACACGATCTGCTGGCGCGAGCGTCACTCTGGGGAAGACGCATTCGCACATGCCCCCCTAGCGCGGGGTCACGGGTGCGCCAAGTCCTTGTCTTGTACCACGTGAGGCTTAATGGCGCGGCTTTCCTCGCGAGGGCGGCCTCGCGAGGCCCTTCCTTGGCTGTTTGGTGAAGCGTCCTCCCGAGGCCTCTAGCCTTGGTCGCGCGAAGCTTGGATGAGCCTGGCGAGGTGGGCCATGCTCTGTTGACTGATGACTTGTCTTGTTCTTCATGCGTGGACTTCTGGGCCAAAGGCATACGGGCCATGGTACCCTGGTTTCCACTGGTCCGACAAATCCTAGCGCGAAACTAATACCAAAATTTGTTAACGTGGTACGACAAATTTGTCTAATTCCCACGACAACACCAACGGCCAGGACATATTTTTGTCGGGTGCTGCAAACGTTGTCCACACATGTTGCATGTGTTTTTGACTTTTTCTAGGAATTTTTCTGTAGCGGAGTGAGATTTGCTGCAACGGGTAGGAATTTGTTGCATACCCATATTAATTTTGATATATTGGCATTGTCAAAATGTTGCGATGTTTTTTTGTATTGTTTAGCCCAACCATGGGAATAAATGTTGAGATGAAGTTGGATAGTTCAAGTTTTTGTTGTGTTTGGGTAAGGGGAATATTGCAATGGTTGGACAATTAAGATTTTGTGTTTTATAATATATTTGACGATCGGGAAGGTGCGAAATCTGCCGGCCGACAATGTGTGGACCAAGTAGTAAAATACTTCTTTGGTGTTTAAATTTTCAACATTATTCAATTAAAAAAACCTAAATATTTGGCCTAGAGCTAAAGAAAAAATATAAATTTGAGATGGACAAATATACAATGAAGAAACCTCTCCCAAAGTATTTTTGTTAGGTATGTATTCGCCAGAGCTATCTAGTAAGTTATGACGGATATGATAAAATATATATGAGAAAATCTAAATACTCCATAGTCATGTAAGCTAAATAACATGGTACTCGCAAAACATACGCTGAAGAAACAGTTTCTCTTTTGATTTTTGTGTTTGCTTTATCTAAAGGGAATTGAACTGAATTCTTATGGTTGGAAGATGTCCAAACTAAAGTTTAACATGATACTCGCAAAATTTAGGTTACGATATATTATCTATTTATTAAATTTAGTCCAAATGTATTTGCAATGATACACCATAAAATTGTAAGATGGAACATTGTATCATAACGTCGACCAAGACTTTATAAGGCTAATTTTGTTAACTACACAAAAAACAAACAAGTAAAAGTTTAGTATAAAAATTTGAGAATTGATGTTTCTAATGCACCTAAAGCGTATAAACTCATTAAAAGAATTTAGCGCAATTCAACATCTCGCTCTCCACCAACGACAAAATCAAGTTGTCTACTGTCAGCGACTTCTTGGGCTTCGCCGAGTAAAGAAAGTTATTGGTTTAGATTTTTTTATGCAACATGCTTCTCAATGTTCCCTTTAACTGTATGTATGATCATAATAATTATAGAATTTGGTTGAACATTTTTTTGTCTCGACAACAATTTCCTCAAAGATATTTTCACTGGTTTTGTTTGTTCTATTTATGATTAGTATTGACTTGTTCGGTAAGATTTACTCTAAAAATACGCACTAATGCAAATCACTCACATAATAATGCACCTTGAATGTTTAAATTACCAAACAACAATGTCACTGCACCATATGCTATGAATAAGATGAGTGTACTCTAAAAAATCAGTAAAAATGTGCAACACCATGAAGGGAAATGATATCCATGAGCTCCATCCAAAAAAAATTATTCTTGATAAACCATTGTTCAAGCTGTTTTACAGAGTATTCTTTGTAAATCCTTACTTCTGAATGAGAACTTGTATCCTTGCCACTCTAGGGACCCTATTTTTTTGAAGGTCACCATGCAAATCTAGGGCGTTTTCTTTACCAACTCTAACAGATAATGAGTGTATTCTAAAGATATTTTCACTGGTTTTATTTAAATTTAATATAAAAGTTTGAATGAAAAGTTGAACCTTGTCTTTCTTTTTGTGCCGGTGTGGACAACACCACGAAATGTGCCGGTCGAAGTGTCCGACACCCCTTAAAACGGACTTATATAGGGGTGTGGCGGACAAAATTCTGAGATGCCGGTGATGCTCTTAAGTAAAACCAGAGGTCTAGATTCCTTCAATTGATGCTCATTCCGGTCACTGTATCCATTTGTCATAATTCCGTGGAAAGCCTGGTGCATGAAAAAAAGCAACTGTAAAGTACTCCTTTGTCGTCTAGGCACGAGCTCCTCCTCACAGTTATATTCTTTCCCAGTCATGTTCTGAAAGCAATTTTGTGTTGCAAAAGAAGTAAGAAAAGGAGACAACATTATCTACCAAAAGGAGCAGTGCAATTGACACACGTAGCCACGCAGGTGACAAAATAACAGTGGACTTCACATGCACACTAATTCGAAACAAATGTAGCCAAACCACACTGATGCACCCGACTTTACTTTCGTTGCTTGGGCATATTGCCGTGAGACGGGGCATTCCGCAGGGACAAAAAAAATGAAATATGTTTTCTTTGAAAAAAAAAGAACTTTTGCAATTCGCATCGCCGCATCATAATAGACCATCTGGCTTTATCAATGAAGAATTCACGTAACCACATAGAGATATAAACGGAGCGGATAATACTCTCTTCGTACTCTTTATCATATATTTTTGTTGTGTGCAAAGCGAAACCAGACGACTCGAATGCAGATTATATCAGACTACATATATCGAAAATGGAGCGGATTCGAACTTGAAAAGGACAAAACATATCAAATATATAGACACAAAGAAACATAATTTCACTGTACAAACAATATGAACAAAAATTATACAAGCGCATAACACTAGACAACAGAGATCCGTTATACCCCATTGGCGGACGGCAGCGAGTGGGGTGGTGGGGGTGGGGGACATGATAGTGAAACCGTCGGAGTGGGGTAAATAGGTGATGGAGCTACGGACAAGTAAACTAGATCATGAAGTGCCGACCAATGTGACAACAGAAACGAACCGAAAGCACTCACACGATGTGTTTGGGATCTCGCGACGCGCAGGGCGACTGGCCGGGCGCGCCGCGCCCCGCGCCGCTTCCTCCACGCCGGCACCGTGGGGGCGCCGTCGCGCGAGCTAGCAAGCGGAGTGGCCGCTTTCACGCGCTCGCCGACCTCGACGACTGCAACAACGATGGCTCCGCGGCTTCCTCGACAGAGAGCGAAGGGTCGCTCTCGCGACGCCGCCCCTCGCCGTCCGCTGTCCTGGGTGACTTCTTCCCGCTGGGAGCGGGGAGGGGGGGGGGAGCTCGGAGCACGGTTCTCGTGTTGGTGCTGGGTCCGCGTCGGGGGTCGCCGCCGGTGGTGCTGGCCGGCGGCCGCCTCCCTCCCTGCTCGCCGGCCCGTCGTTGGGGGATCTGGAGTTTCCGTCTCTTCCTACGCCGGGGGGCGTGCTCGGGCGGAGTTCCTCGCTTGGGAATCGCCGTCGGGGGGGTCCCCGGGGGTGCTCCTCATCTGTGCGGTGGCCGTGCCGCTTGCGCCGCCGGTGGCTGTGGGGCGGCCTCCATTGCTCGAGCTAGGGTTTCGAGCGGCGGACGAGTTGTCTGTCTCATCTGGGCCGTTTGCTGATGGGCCTGGTGATGTTGGGCCAGATGGGGCAGGTGTGGTCATGCTGCTGTACAAGGGGCCCGGGCAGCAGCCCATCTGCGGCCTCTCTTCAAGTCAGCCCGGCCCAACTTTGCCCAGTTGGGTTTATAGGTGGCGTTGGCTCCCGGTGGGAACCCTAGATCCTCAGTTAGGGTTTCGTGCTCCACCTCGTGACGTGCGGCACAACAGAAAGAGAGCAAAGCAGCTGGTGAGGCCGTCCGATCCAGCGTCTCCCGTGCATCTGGTCCCGATGGATCGTGGTCGCGACGATGACTACCGCCGGAGCAAGAGGCCGCTTGACCGCTACGCCGGTGGCGGGAGCCGCAAGGACTTGCAAAACCGCCTAGAAAGGGAGAAGGAAGAGCAGCGCCGCCAGCAGCGTGACCGTGCTGATGCAATCCAGCGGGCCAGGGATGAAGCGCGGGTCAGAGAAGCCAGGCAAGCTCCGGCCATGTACCCGCGTGGGCGCGAGTACGACGCGGGGGAGGCCAGTACAACAATAGCAGCAACTCTAACCGGCAGGGGCTGGCCAGATCTAGGCCTGAGAGCTCGGCAATGGGAGCCAGGGTGGCATCTGGGGATGAAGTCCTTCCGCCTCCGCTTGACGCCTCCAACATCACCTGCTACAAGTGCGGCCAAACAGGCCACATGCAGATGGCGTGCAAAGGGGAACCTTTCTGCAACAAGTGCAAAGAGAAGGGGCATGTTACGGCCCTCTGCCCGACGTCAGGGGAGCATCGCGAACCTTTCTGGGCAGGGTATGGCTGCAATGGGGTGGGCTTGATGTGTTTGGAGGTGCCAGAAGAAGAACTTGCTAAGGAAATCCCCAATGCAGCGACGCTGTACGTGGATGAAGCTTTGCTGTCTGTGAACAAGTGGAAGAAGAACTTAAGGAGCTGATTGATCCGGCGTGGACGTGGCAAGCTCGCACGCTGAGTGAATCGGATTTTTCTTTGGTGTTTCCCTCTGCCAGCATCATGAGGATGGCGATCCGCAGCGGGGGCCTGCGGCTGCCATTTTCTCGGGCCCGGGCTCTGGTCATGGAGGGGGGCCTCAACGAGCTAGCTGCTGAGGTGCTGTCTGAGACGTGGGTGCGTCTGCACGGGGTGCCGCCGCCCTACCGCTACGCCAACAAGTTGCTGGTCTCAACAAGAGCGGTGGGAAGGCCCATGGAGGTGGATGAACTAACGCTGGCCGATCCCATGGACCCGGTGCGGATGAAGTTTGGCCTGCGTGCCACAGAGCCGGTTATGGACCATGTGATGCTTTCATGAATGGCCAGGGGTACAAGGTGCGGATTGAAGTGGAGAAGACCAACAGGGGGAGGTCGGAGACTCCGCCTCCTCCGCCACCGCCGCCAAAGCATGATGGAAAAGGAGATGATGAAGACGACACAGGCAGAAGTTCAGAAGATGAAAAGGAGAAAGATGATTGGGTCGGCCGCAGGGGCTCGCACGATTCCAGAGAGAAGTCCAAGTCGGTCCCTCCACCTGCAAAGGAGAATGGGGAGAAGTTGCGAAGATGGCAGAGCTCGGGCCGCTTGAGGGGCAAGTAGGCAACAAGGATACCGAGCCCATGGTGGACCAATATGGCTCCTTCCTGATCAACAAGGACAAACAACCTAGCCCTGCTGCTGCCAACACCCCTCCTCTGACTCAGCGCACTGATTTCTCTGCTCTGTTGGAGACGCCGTCGGTTGCCACGGCCACGTTCACATCCAGCCTCCTTGAGGGTTCGCTTCGCTGACTTTTGACTCGGCGGCAAAGGGGACACTCGAGGCTCGCCAAGTGCTGCTCAGGTGACGAGCTCTACTATCACGAGCGCAGAACTGGAAGCAAACCAAAGGAGGGAAAAGGAAAGGAGGAGCAAGTCAAATGTTGATCGCCTGTCCCAGGTGCGGCAGGATCAAGAGAACCAGGGGTTCTTGAGTCCTCGGACGAGTCGGGCAGGGGCAAGAATCCACAAGAGGTGGGCGATCTGTCGGCACCTGTCAAGAGGGCTCCCAGGAGCAAGGCGACACCGGTGACGGTCAACCGCAAGAGCGCTCGGGCGGAAGGCCGAGTGGACGAGCACATCTTGGACAGGGCCATGAAGATGACGAAGGACAAGAACGCCACAGGTAAACTTCCAACTTCTGCTTTTACAGTTCTTGATTCCCTGTCCGATGAGCATTGTTGTTAGTGGCACAAGAGAGTTGTGTGGTTTTCGATTCTGCGGCGGGCCTCCCACGGAAATTCTCTCTCTTTTCCGAGCAAATGAACTTGCTCAAGCGGAATGGCTCTGGCTAGGGACCGTGGAAGCAAAACAGGCAGAGGAGAGCCGCAAAGAAAAAGAAAAAGAAAAAGAGGCGCAGATGGCGGTGACGGGTGTCACGGCCAAGACAACCCCGAGTTGGCTAGAAAGGAAGGGTCCTTGTCTACCAGCTCTGGCCACACTCCATCATCTGTTGGGAAGCAGCAGGAGGGTGCTGCGGGCCCAGTGAGGAGAGGGAGACCGAGAAAACAGCTCGACCCAAGTGCCGCAAGCCATATACCCGCCAAGCACGGGCGCAAGGCAGGGTGTCCTAATGCGATGCCTCTTTCTCAACATTCGAGGGTTTGGTGTGCCGGGGCGCCGAACTCTGCTTAAAGACCACCTCCGGAAGCATAAGATAGACGTTGTTTGCCTCCAAGAAACAATCAAACAAGATTTTACCGACCATGAGCTGCGAAGTATTGAGGTGGGTGAACTTTTTTTCTGGGAGTGGATCCCAGCTTCGGGGCACTCGGGAGGAGTGCTGCTAGGTGTCAGGGACAGCATGTTTGAGGTTGGGGGATTGAAAAGGGTCAGTCCTTCCTTAGCCTATCAGTTTACCATCGGGCGAACAAGCTCAAGCTGGAAATTCTTGGAGTTTATGGTCCGGCTGACCACTCCAAATCGAGGCGTTCCTTAATGAAATCTCGGGAAAGATTAGTAGGACTGCTCTCCCCATGGTGATGGGGGGAGATTTCAATTGATCTACAGCAGTCTAGACAAAAACAATGATAGAATTAATTGGGGTAGAATTCAGCTCTTTAACTCTCACATTGCTACTTGGGGTATGTCCGAGATACAGCGCTCGGGTGCGAGGTATACTTGGACCAACAAACGCCTAAACCCAGTTCGGTGTGTGCTTGATAGGGTCTTTGTGTCAGCTAGCCTGGAAATAACGTGGCCACTCTGCTCCTTAGTGGCGAGACCGCCTCGGCTCAGATCACACCCCTCTGATTTTTGATTCGGGTGAGGGCACCCCAATCAAGTCTAACAGATTCTTCTTTGAAACTGGTTGGTTCCAAATTACAAACTTTCAAGAGGTGCTGCTCAATTCTTGGGAGAGTTTAGCGGCTAGAGTCGGAGGGCGAGACATCATTGACTGGTGGGTTTTCATGAGCTCGGGGCTCCGCCAGTTTCTGCGAGGATGGAGTAGGAATCTTGGCAAAGACGGGAGGGAAAAGAAAGCGCAGCTTCTACTTCAAATCCAAAACATCGACGCAAAAGCTGACTCCACGGCATTGACGATGATGAATGGGCCTTCCGATACCACCTTGAGGAGCAGCTGCTTCAGGTGTATAAAGCGGAAGAGGAATATTGGCGTCAACGGGCCGAATCAGGTGGGCTATCCAGGGGGATGCTAACACTGCCTACTTCCACGCCGTCGCTAATGGGAAAAGGAGGAGATGTAATATCTCGTCACTCATTTCGGATAATGGCCCCATCTCTGGCAAGTTAGAATTACAGGATCATATTTATTCTTTTTATCGGGAGCTTATGGGAAGCTCCTCGAGTAGGCACTGTGGTCTAGCTCTGCACACCTGGGCCAGCAACCAGCAAGTCTCTGATCAAGAAAACGAATCTCTAGCGTTGACATACTCTGAGGATGAGCTCTGCGCCTTAGTTTCAGAGATGAAGTCTGACACTGCGCCAGGACCGGATGGGTTTCCGGTCCTGTTTTTCAAGAAATGCTGGCCCCTGGTTAAGCACGGGGTCCTGCACATTCTAAATGATTTCATTCTGGGGAGAATCGACATATCTAGGCTCAACTTTGGGGTGTTGTCTCTTATTCCTAAGATTCCGGGGGCGGATCGTATTTCTCAATTCAGACCGATTGCCTTGATTAATGTCGTGTTCAAGATTATCTCCAAGGCAGTGGCAGCGAGATTGGACCCGATTGCTCATAGAATCATCAGCCCTAACCAAACTGCCTTCATCAAAGGTCGCTTTATCCTAGACGGGGCCCTAGCTCTTCATGAGATTGTCCATGAACTTAAAAGTAAGAAGCTGGGGGGCATCTTACTCAAATTGGATTTTGAGAAAGCGTACGATCGGTAAACTGGGACTTTCTCGTGGAAGTACTTAGAAGAAAAGGCTTTGATGCGGGGATCATACATAGAATCCATCAGCTGGTTGCGGGGGGCAAACAGCGATCTCGATCAATGGTGAAATGGGTCCTTTCTTTCGTAATAAGAGGGGAGTGCGTCAAGGGGACCCTCTTTCCCCTTTTTGTTTAACTTCATTGCGGAGGGGCTCTCCGCAATTCTTTCGGCCGCCAATAGGGCGGGTCACATAAAAGGCGTGGTGCCACATCTAGTCCCTGGGGGATTACTCATCTGCAGTATGCGGATGACACGATCATCATGATCCAAAACAGCGAGATGGGGGTGGCAAATCTCAAATTCCTGCTGATGTGCTTTGAGAATATGTCTGGTCTCAAAATTAACTATCACAAAAGTGAGGTTTTCGTGCTAGGGGAGCAGAAAACAGTATGACCATTGCTAACCAACTAAACTGCAAGTTGGGATCCTTTCCCTTCATTTACCTGGTTTTACCCATATCGGACCGAAAACTTACCGTTGAGCAGTGGTTCTTCCTTGTCCAGAAATTAGGGGCGAGGGTGGAACCCTGGATTGGAAGGTTCCTTTCCGCGGGTGGCCGCCTAATCCTGTCGAATGCGTGTCTGGCTAGTCTCCCCATGTATGCGATGGGTCTGTTCCTCCTCCAGGAAGGAGTTCATGTGCAGTTTGATTCACACCGCGGCAAGTTCTTTTGGGAAGGGGCTGGGCCGAACAGAAAGTATCATATGCTGAATTGGCCGTCGTTTGTAGACCTAAGGAGTGTGGGGGTCTTGGCATTACTAACACCAGACACATGAACAAGGCCCTTCTTCTTAAGTGGATTTGGAAGCTGTACCAGATGGATGGGTCCATTTGGGCAGGGATTATTAGAGCAAAATATACGGCTAATGGAGATATTTTCTCTAGCTCTAGCCGTGGGGGCTCTCAGTTTTGGACCAGCTTACACAAGATCAAACACCTCTTTAAGTTAGGAGCTAAGTTTTCAGTGGGAAAGGGCAGAGAGTCCGTTTTTGGACGGATTGGTGGTGGGGAGCGGGACCTCTTTGTGCCCAATTCCCCACTCTCTTTAGTATTTGCGAGGATCCGACGATCTCAGTAGCAGTGGCTGCTGAAGGAGGATGTAGATTTCGCCGCACATTGGACTTGGCAGGGGCCAACCAATGGGCTAACTTGGCGACCATTATCGAGGCTATTCCTCATTCTGCCGCTCAAGACACGGTGTCTTGGACGCTGGATCCCTCCGGGAGCTACTCGGTGAGCTCCATGTACAAGAAACTGGCGCTAGGGGCGACGGTAGCTCATTTTAAAGACGTTTGGAAAGCCAAACTTCCGCTGAAAATCAAGATCTTTACTTGGCAAATGATCCTGGACCGACTCCCCTCCGGCTTACAGCTTGCTAACCGGCGGGGTCCTTCGGATGGCAAATGCGCCTTGTGTGGAACTGATGAGGATGCGAACCACATTTTCTTTGGCTGCTCTCTAGCCAAGTTTGCTTGGAGTGTGTTACGCCGGCTCTAGGGAGAGCTTGGGCACCTTCAAATTTTGCTCAGTTTTACTCTATTCTCTCAAATCTGCCAAAACCTGAGAAGCGCTTGACATGGGTGTTATTCGCGGTCAGTCCTGGGCTTTGTGGAATGTGCGAAATAAATGTGCCATTGAAGCCAAATTCATCAAACAACCGGCTGATACAAAACCACCATTTTTTTGCAGGGGTGGAGCGTCGCCCTAAAGGCGCAGGACGTGGAGGGCGCAAGGCGGCTGGTTAGCGAGCTGCGTCTGATCTATGGGGAGTTTCTCCCCAGCACTTCTTAGCTGCGAGGATGTTACATTCTAGCTGGATGTCGCTCTTTCTGTCTTTATATCTTCACTTGGCTAAGTTGTATGCCGCAACATGTTATCGTTATTTGGCTAAGCTAGTTGTATGCCGCAGCAGTAGGTAGTTCCTTGGCGAAGTTGTATGCCGCAGCATTGTATTAACTGTCGTGGTGAACCTTGAGCTTTGTTAATTCAAAGCTGGGCTTTAAGCCTTTTATCTAAAAAATCATGAAGTGTCGACGCAAATGTTAGATTTTCTAGCCGATGAAAAAAACACGGATAAAGTATTTAAAAATAAAAAAATTCACAAATTCGTGACAGGGCATGACAATATGCACAAAGAACATTCTATGTATTTACCGACAAAGTACGCATATAACCACAAAAGTTAGTTAGTCTTTGGAAATGATCGTACCCAACCCAAACGAATAAAAAAGAACGGCGGGCTTGTTTTGACGTGCATAAATCTCCCCAATTGTAGGATTTTTTGCATTTTTCTACATGATGAAGTCCCCCTGAAATGGTGCGGTAAGAAATAGAGTGATCATCGCAAATCTGACACGGAAATAGTTATTCTATTTTTTCGATCAAAATATACAGTCATCCTAACAATATTATTCATCATATTTGTACTTGTACAAATCGTGTGTTTAGACCAGATCAAAGTATACAGTTATATTTATACTTGCATCCACGGTTCATGAGAAAGACTCATGCATGATCGATCGCCTGATCTGATGATCCCTCGCCCATTCTCTTCTGTTCACATGATGTTAACACTTAACAAGTAGTAGCACATGCATGTTTTCTTTTTTGGGAAGTGTTTTCGACCATCAGCTGATGTTCAATCTTTTCTCAGAGATGTAAATGTAACTCTGGCTTCATTTGATTGTCTGCTCTTAGTTTTCCCGAGAAATTTTCACTCAGAAATTGAGAATGATTTCAACCTTGCAGGAAGAAGATCTGAACCAGGTGCACATGCAGTGTAAACTTCAGTTGCTAGATCGTTGATCCGTCAAGCTGTAAACTGCAGTTGCTCGACGTTATAATGCAGAGAAGGAGCTAGCAGTCTTGGTCTCAGAGTAAAGCGGCATTGAAACGCAAAAGGCAGCTACAGAAGCAACCGATATTTCAAAAAAAAAAAAAAAAAAAAAACTACAGAAGCAACCGTGCGTGAACGGAGACGGAGACGGCGGGACGCGCAAGTCAATGGCGACTGGGAGGCCGCGGACTGTGAAGGAAGGCGAGGCGAGCGTCGTGCTGTTGGTTTGTGCGGGCTGTGCTGTCGCTGTGAGATGCAGCGATCCTGTCCCTAGAAGAAATTGTCAGTCTCTTAGCCATGTTGTCATCTATCACCCAAAACACACGTCGGACGGCATGAGATGCACTTTCAGTGTCCCTATAGCTTTTCGCATCTAACTGATGTGTGTGTGTATGTGTGTGTATGTGTGTGTGTGTGTGTGTATGTGTGTGTGTGTGTGTATGTATTTACCATGAAGATCCCTTATACCCGATTGGCGGATGGCAGCGAGAAGGGTGGCATGATAGTGAAACCGTCAGAATGGGTAAATAGGAGATGGAGCTATGGAGAAGTAGACTAGATCATAAAGTGGCGTCGTAAATGTGAGAAATTTTAGCTGACGAAAAAAACATGGATAAAGTATTTTTTTTAAACTAGTAGTTTCACAAAGATGCACAAAGAACATTCTATGATCGTACCCTACCAAAACGAATAAAAAAGAACGGCGGGTTTGTTTTGACGTGGATAAATCTCCCCAATTGTAGGATTTTTTGCATTTTTCTATACGATGAAGTCCCCCTGAAATGTTGCGGTAAAAAATAGAGTGATCATCGCAAATCTGACATGGGAATAGTTATTCTATTTTTTCCATGAAAATATACAGTCATCCTAACAATATTATTCATCATATTGGTACTTGTACAAATCGTGTGTTTAGACCAGATCAAAATATACGGTCATATTTGTACTCGCATCCACGATTCATGAGAAAGACTCATGCATGATCGATCGCCTGTCTGATGATCTCTCGCCCATTCTCTCTTCTGTTCACATGATGTTAACACTTAACAAGTAGTAGCACATGCATGTTTTCCTTTTTGGGAAGTGTTTTCGACCATCAGCTGATGTTCAATCTTTTCTCGGAGATGTAAATGTAACCTGGCTTCATTTGATTGTCTGCTCTTAGTTTTCCGAGAAATTTTCACTCATAAATTCAGAATGATTTCAACCTTGCAGTGGAAGAAGATCTGAACCAGGTGCACATGCAGTGTAAACTTCAGTTGCTAGATCGTTGATCCGTCAAGCTGTAAACTGCAGTTGCTCGATCGTTGTAACGCAAAGACGGAGCAAGCAGTCTTGGTCTCAGAGTAAAGCGGCATTGAAACGCAAAAGGCAGCTACAGAAGCAACCGATATTTCAAAAAAAAAAAAAACTACAGAAGCAACCGTGCGTGAACGGAGACGGAGACGGCGGGACGCGCAAGTCAATGGCGACTGGGAGGCCGCGGACTGTGAAGGAAGGCGAGGCGAGCGTCGTGCTGTTGGTTTGTGCGGGCTGTGCTGTCGCTGTGAGATGCAGCGATCCTGTCTGGAATTCCTTGACTTGGCAAGCGGCATAGTACCATAGTTGGTTTGTAGTTAGTCTGCCATGATACCTCCTGAATTCAAGTCGGGTCATTCGTGTACAGTTTGCAGGTTCAGTCATCTTGTTCAACTTGTGCTTTCTGCTAGTACGGGTTTTTGGTTCGCAGGAAAGAAGCCACACCCGTTGATGCGAGGCCGTGCGTTCGCCCCGTCATCCAGCTAGACGGGCTCCATCCAGCTGTTGCAAGTCGGCAGTTTGGCACAGTGCGATCAGCATGGTGTCGTCTCTGCGGACGTGTCCGCCCGCGGCCGCCACAACCCTTCGTACCGAGCAAACGGCGAAGCTGTCGTCGCCGTCGCGGTCGGGCCAGCAGCGGCGCCGGACACAGCAAAAGAAGGATTTCCCCCAAACAGGTCACGCTCCCCGACAGCAGCAACCTCTGCCCACATGGGGCATGCATTCACGGCCGGCTGTTTTCCGATCGAGACGAGACGAGGCGGCGAACGGACAAGAGGTCGGCTCCATCCTGCCGCTTTGGCATGGCGTTTTTTGTCAAAACCGAAGAAAACAGTCGATAGCAAACGGGGCATGCATGCCACGTCGCCAGCCGGGGCGCTCGATCCATCGTCAGTAGTCACTGATGTGTGTGGTGTGTGCACGCTGCGAGTAAGTTTGTATCGGCCGGGAGGACTGGGGCGGTGTACATGGCCGTCGTGAAAGCATGACCAGAGGTCGCCGGAACAGAAGACGATTACACGAGACGAGCTCTCAACAAAGCCAAGAAGAAGAAGGCCCCAAAAGCAAACTTTTGGCTTTTGTGGGGAGTAGTTGCGGTGACAGCAGAAAAAAGCGGAGTGAAGAAACCATAAAAGCGGAGTGAAGAAAACATTTAATTTTTTTCTAATATTCTCACATATATTGGCAAGTGATGTTCTACAAACATGTGTTATTTCAAATTCAAAACCCAATTCATTTGAAATTAGCAATAACAAGTGATTTGCCTATCCCGTGCAAGAAAGGAGGCGATCCATTCTACGATTTTCGAACCCCTTGGCGGTGACGCTGGCGGTATGTCCCGCCTCCGGACGGGCCTAGAAGTCGTGGCGGACCACGGCCCATTGCCAGCTTTTCCCTTTTTAGAGTTTCACTACCATTTGGGATGGTGAGGCGGAAACTGACATCCTAAATTACCTAACTATATCAAGTTGCAGCGATTTCTCGACTCCGCAGCGAGCCAGCGCACGGGCGCACTGTTTTACTGTGCCCACAGTGCCTGCCGGCTTTTTTGCAAAAAAGCCCCCGGAGTTTCGGAGAATTGTTATTCAGACCTCGTAGCCCACATCTACTCGGGAGGAAGGACCTATCTGTAATTACATGAAAATCCAGGATCTTCTTCATAAAAAAACCACCACAGCCCCTCTCCCTCCTTCTTCTCCCGCGATGCCGGAGCGCGCCGCCGCCGCCGACGCTCACCGTCGCTACTGTGCTCCTCCCCGGACAAATCGCGGGCTACGGCAAGCTCCGCCGCCTCCTCCTCTCCCTCCTTGCCGACTTTGGCGTGCCGGAACGCCGCGAGCTTGCCGCAATCATCGTCGACGTGCTCACTTCGACCGCCGCGTTTTCTCGCCGCCGGCGACGCTCCGTCGACCTAAAAGAGGAGGCGCCGCCAGTTTCGGGTAGATCACCTCCGCGCGCTTCCAACGCTCCCATCCGCACGCTCCAAATCGCGCTAGGTCGCCGCCGGCGAGCTCGCCGTCGCCGCCGTGTCCACTGCTTACGTCACCTCGACGTGGCGGTGGGCCCGGTTAGTCAGCGTCCTATTCTTTTCCCACGAAAAAAAGAAATTGCTGAAACCCTGACATGTGGGCCCAGTTCAGTTAGACAATTTGCAGAAAATGGAAAAATACTACAAAATCAATAGTTTAAAACCTACCTACCAGAAAAATATAAAAAATATATCAAAATAATCAGAAAAATAAATTCTAATTATTTATAGCATAATACAAACATTTTTGGGCATTTTTAAATTGGGCCCAATTCACTTAAACAATTTACAGCAAATAAATAATACTATAAAATCAATAGTTAAAAATCTACCTACCAGAAAAATATGAAAAATATATCAAAATAATCAGGAAACAAATTCAAACTATTTGTAGCATAATACAAACATTTTTGGACATTTTCAAATCGGTAAATATTTACAGAAAATCCAAATGCACTTCCTCTGATTAAATGGAGTTGAATTCAACAAAAAAAAATTACACACTGTATTTCCGCTAATTATGTAGCTTAATTAACTATTTAAAGCAAAATACAAACATATTATATCATTTCAAAATGGTTCATATTTAGAGATAATATAACTAAGCTCTCTCCAAATATACAGTTAAATTTAATAAATGCTCTAATTGGTGAATATTCCGACATAATCATAATGTATTTCCTCTGATTGTGAAGTTAAATAAACTACTTACGGCAAAATAGAAAACATATTTTATCATTTCAATTTAGTTAACATATTCGAGGTAACATGACTAAATTCTCTCTGATTTTCTACTTAAATTTGAAAAAGCTTGATTAGTTGGATATTTGGTGCAAATACATATTCATTTCCTCTAATTATGGACTTAATTTAATAAATGCTTAAGGCAAAATACAAACATATTATATCATTTCAAAATAGTTCATATTTAGAGATAATATAACTAAGCTCTATCCAAATATGCAGTTAAATTTAATAAATGCTCAAATTGGTGAATATTCCGACATAATCATAATGTATTTCCTCTGATTATGAAGTTAAATAAACTACTTACGGCAAAATGGAAAACATATTTTATCATTTTAATTTAGTTAACATATTGGAGTTAATATAACTAAATTCTCTCTGATTTTCTACTTAAATTTAAAAATGCTTGATTAGATAGATATTTGGAGCAAATACAGATTCATTTCCTCTAATTATGGACTTAATTTAATAAACACTAATACAAGATATTTCCTCCAACTATGAAGTTCAATTACAAATTTATGAAAAGAAAAAACAAGCGTATTTGATCAATTCTATTACACAAATAATATACCAAAATTTGCACTTTCATCCATTTCCAATAACAATGACCATACACTCAAATAATTTTTTTTGTCACCACAAGTGCGGCGTCACGCCGCACCGCATTTACCTAGTTTAGATTTAAATTCTCACTGCACTATATCCTCATTCTAGTGGCGCACCAAGCGCCACCGGAGGGCACATGGAGTTGTGTGTCTCGCGGATACATTCGTTTTTTGTGTTCGTTGGTATAATTATTGTTCGGCCTCTTTCGATCTACGGTTCACCCATACCATTTGGCCGGTTATATGTCCGGCACCCCTGATAGCGGACAGATTTTCACGGACGAAAGTCACATTTTTGGCCCACATGGTGGAGATGCTCTAAGAGAACTTCAAACTACATAAGAAAAATTTGAAAGAAATGTAGCCAAAAGATGATCATTGTTTATATTGTTTAATTAAACCGTGCGGATCAATTTTGAAATTTCCACCATGGTTATTAGAGAAGTATGGTACTCACAATACATTTCTGGAATCGAGCCATCGAGGTGCTACACTTGACTTGCTGTGGGATACAACGATCATGTCAGGGATTCCTTGACTTGGCAAACTCTGTATTCAAGTCGGCACATTCGTATACAGTTTCCATGTTTAGTCATTTTTGTTTATAAGGTCACGCGCTCGCCCGGAAACTGCAGATGGAGCCTGAGCTCCTTGGAAACATTTTTTCCAAAATTTTAAATCGGCATCTAAAGTTTTAAAAAATTCGAAACAAATATCAGAGGCGTATTTAATTTTGAACTCTACCAACGTGCAAAAACTTAATGTAAAATTCGTCGTATTCTAGGCTACACATAAACGGTTAATTTGACAAAAAAATCAATATTTTTTGGAAATGCCATGTCTCTTTTTCTAAGCATAAAATTCAACAAATTTTGCGTTAAGGTCTTGCACACGGGTAGAGTTCAATATTATCTACACCTAAAAAAATCAATTTATTGAATGGATTAAATACCGATTTTGAATTTTGGATTGAATTTCCCTAAAAATTTAAATGGCGATTTTGCACGTATGGACTAGAATCAATGATATTGATATATGAGGCCGCCGGCCCTGCGGGATGTGCTTCGTTAAAAGGCAGGGCATACCGGTAGGCAGTGCAATAGAGTTGCTCAGCGCGGGACATCAACATGCAATGTGCCGTAAGGCAGAACACCGGCACAACGGAGGCAGTGCAAAACATGCATTTAAGGCAGACCATGGAGGCACTGCAAATAATACACTCACATCAGAATATAGAAGGCAGTGCAAAGCATGCATGCGGGGCATTAAGGCAGTGCAAAACATGCACTCAAAGCAGAACGAGCCGAAAGCAGTGCAAAACACGTACTCAAGAGATAGAAAATCGATGTAATGAAACGCAGCACAAAAACAACACTCGTGGCAAGCAATGAAAACACATCAAGGCAGACATCGCGTTTTGAGCCATGGGTGCAGATGCATCCGTTATGTAAATTATTTTTAATTTTTTGTAAAATGTCATAAAATCTAAATAAATTTCAGATATACATCATGACATTTTATGTTAGCAAAAAAGTTTCGCGAAGAAAAGACATTTTTTATAACTTGTGGAAAAAACAAAAAAAATCGTGTACAAAGTCATTTTGAAAACCCTGAATTTGTCTTTTTTGCACATCCCACAAAAAATGTGTTTTCTTCGCGAAACCTTTATTTAAAGCTTTTTGACATTTAAAAAAAGGTTTTTCGAGGAATTGGTGCATCTAGACCTATGAGGCGATATGGATTTCTAATCAAGGCATGATATAACATGCACCCGAAACTGGACATAACATGCACTTAACGAACAAGCCAGTTTGGCTCGATTCGCTTAGCAAACGAGTTCAGAATTGGAATTCGGCTTGGCTCTCGAAACTCGCGAGTTTTCTCATTTAGCTCACTAAAACAGTTAACATGCAATATAATAGCTTATATAGAATTATTTTTTAATTATTTTGGCATGTATGATGCAATTATCACAGCGATGAATGACAAATTTAGACTATAAGTAATATCTAGTCCTTTAACTATAATAATCAGAAAAAATTGTTCACAAAGATAAGAATACATCTAACTTTTTTACCGAATGAAACGAGAAAAACTTGTAGCTCGGAACTCTGCTCGTTTACTGTCTAAAATGATAACTCAGCTTGGCTCGTTTAGCAACGAGTTCGAGCCAAACCGAGCCGAGTTCCGAACTCGTAGTTTAACTCACGAGTTTCGAGTTTTAATTCCACTACTCCTAGGGAGGGTACCCTTTTCCTAACATTCTCGTTAAATGTTTTAAAAATCTTAACAAAAAAATGTACTTTGGGAAGGTAAACCTCAACGGACATGTAAATTTACAAGTTGAAACTTAACTGTTTTTAAGAGTTATGAAAATGACAAATTAATATTCATCATTGAAACTACTATTCATTGATGAATTTGTTAATTTCCTTGGTCCTAAACAATTTCGAGACTGAACGATATGCAAATTTGCATGTCTTTATAAATCTACCATCCCAACATACTGCACTTATGTTTAGCTTATTCTTGATTTTTAACACGTTTTTTTCGTGATCTACACATGTTTTCTATGAAAGTTGGTTTCCACCGAATAATTTCTCTGGTGTCTCTGGCCAAACAAGAAAAGATATATAACTGGGCTCTCGGACAAGAAAAGAATTCCGGTCAAGGGTGAAGTCTCGTAGCTGGGCTAGGCCTTCAGGAGTGCTCATAAGAGCATCTCCACTCGCCGGCGCGTCCAGCAGCAGCGCCGAACGGACGCGCCGCGAGCTATTGGGGACGGAACATAAATGATTTTGTCAATAGAAATTAAGAGTTATGACCATGAAAAATTTGGCAATGAATAGTAGAGTCAACGATGAATAGTAGCAATGTTATTATTCATCGCTAGATTTGTCATTTTCTTTGCTCCTACATAATTTTGATTTTGAACTTCCAAATTTGCATGTCTATAGAAATATACCATCCCAACCTCACGCATTAATGTTTAGAATTTTTTGAAACTTGTAAAAACGATTTTTCATTCTCTTTTGTCGGTTTTCATTAAAAGTTTGTCTCCACCGAATATTTTGAGGTCCAAACAGGAAAAGATTTTTTTTTTTGAAATAACAGGAAAAGATAAATAACCCTTATGCATTAGTAAGGGTGAAGTGTCGTAGCTCAGGCTGCAAGCGGGACGCACCGCGGGAGGCCGCGCGTACGCCGCATACGCCGCTATGCGTATGCGGTATGCCGCGTAGTGCCGCGTATGTGTCGCATTTCTTTGCGGCACCGCGCGCGCCGTGTACGCCGTGTGATGCACTGCAGTGTACTGTATGATCGTAACGCTAGCTAGCTCGCTAGCTCGCAAGGCTAGCGGAAATAGCTTTTGGCTCCCGAGCACCTTTGCTCCTGCCGGTTTAGAAAAATTCAAAAATCATATTTATAAGTTTTAATTTTTTTTGAAAAAAATCATGTATATTCTTTATGAAATATACTACAAGCGTGAAAATTTTCAATGTAAAATATTTTGTATTATAGGCTACACAAAAATGACAAAAGTTAGAAATTTGAAACTATACAATAAACGCTATACTCAAATCTATACATTTATTATTTTTGTGTAGCTCAAAATTAAAGTATTTTGCATTGCGATTTTCCACACTTGTAGGATATATAATTAAGAATGTGCATGCTTTTTTTCAGATTTTTTTGAAACTTTAAATTATATATTTTGATTTTTTGAAAACGGTGAGATCACCGGACTCAGGAGAACCAAATCTCTACTCGCTAACTAAGGCTAGCGGCTATTTATCAATCATTACTCAATATCACTGTACAATATACTATATCTGAACCATGTTCCGTAGCTTCATGATAAAATTTCTGAAACCAAACAAAGAAAAAATCTGCAAAGTTTAGCTGAGGTGGGCCAGGAAATCAGTAGCATTTCCAGCAATAAATTGTTGCTATACATGGAACAAACAAGAACTAAGACAAAGAAAAGATCCAAACTTTAAAATTGTTCAAGTTCACTGCCATCTCCAGCAAACTCCCTAATCACCAAGTGATATGCATGCCGAATTCATGCCCACGGCATGAACTGGTGAGAACAAGTAAACGTCAATTAGGTACCAATAAATGATGTGATATGGGGTTATGCACTTATGTGTCAGGGTATAGGATAAGTAGTAATATGGGGTTATTAGTGGTTTAGTAGTGTGTGAGGGTAGTATTGGTATTTCACCCTTGTGGTCTTGTGTAGCTAGCCACTCCTTATAAAAGACTAGCTTGTATCCTGTTGAAGTAACAAAGAAATGAAACCCTAATTTTATCTTTACTTTTCCCTGCAATTTACCTTTCCTTTTTATCCAGCAATTTCCCTAGTTCTAGATGTAATTCCTCTTAAAATCATGTTCTTGCCGATCCTAGCAGTGTCAGATCCATTGGGATCCTGACAAATGGTATCAGAGCGTCGATTCTCCGACCCAAAATTTCGCCCCCGGCGGCTTCTTTGTCTACCCGATCTGCTTCGTCCCCACCCTCCCTTCCCCGATTCGGACGATCTCTTCTTCTTCTTCGATTCCATTCGCATCCATGGCGGTGTCACCATCGCAATTTCCCTTCTTCCCCACCCATGCTCCCACCCAAATCCATGGCTACTACGAACCAGCACCCGCGCCTGATTTTCTCCCCGCCCCAGCGTACGACGCCCCACCGGCCTACCCCTGCGCCGCCACCTACACCTACCCGCCTCCGGCCACCGCATACACAGCCGCTACTGGTTTTCTCCCCGCCCCAGCCTTCCACTTCGCTGCCACCTACGCTTATCCGCCAGATCTGTGCTCATCTCCATCCACGCCATCGCCAGAATCGACAGCGCCACCCGCCTTTCCCTATGCCGCCGCCTACCCCTACCCGCTTGGCGCCTCCGCGTACGCCCCCGTCCCCGATTTCCCCTATCCCCTAGCTCTCGCGCCGCTGCCGGCAACGACAGCGCCACCAGCCACCCTCCACACCACTCCCGGCCATCCCATCCACTCCATCCACCACCACCACTTCCCTCCCACCTCCGTGCTCCCCGACCATGATGCCTCCTCCTCATTCGGCGACCACGCGACAGACGCCTTCCAGCGCCACGCCGCCGCTGCGGCCACGTCCTCCAGCTTGCCGCCACCTTCCTCCGGCACGCCGTCGCCGGCCACATCGTACCCCGGCTACGCAGCCCCGGGGACCCCAGCCACGACGCCTCCTTCTTCGACACACCCGGGTACCCCTTCGTCGGGAGGACCAGCAACACAAGATGCAGCAGCACAAGGAGGGAAGCTCCGGCGGCGACCTCACCAAGGGCATCAGCGCCGGTGGCGCGCCCATCTCCGATGAAAGGCTCGTCGGCAAGCACATGGGCTCTGTGAGTCACTCCATATCCAACGCCGGCACCGACCACGGCTTCGTCAGGCTCCAAGCCACCGATACACTCACGGGTTCGGCCGTGTTTGGATCAACCGCACCTACGCCTGTCTTCAGCACCGCCACCATCTGGCCTTCAGTTCCCACTGCTACAACGACCGCGCCACTCCTGGGAGGTACACAGACATTGAATAACCCCTCTTCCGTGTTATCATCTGCTCCCTCAACGTTGCCCAATACTGCTACTACTTATGACACACACAAGGTGTTTGGTGAAATGCCAGCACAAAACTCTTGGCATGGAACGCATGGTACAACACCTAACTACTCTCCTGGGCATGAAAAGCCAATTCAAAATTCATGTGTGCAAAGTGTCAGCACCAGTTCTGGTTGTCATAACCTTGATGGAATGCCCCAGACTTATGGCTTTCATAATCTCCACCGACAAAGCGTATTCCTAGCAGATGGAACTGAACACAATTACTTCACTCTGCCGGCAGATTATCCCTCAGAGCATGCTCCTCAGCCCATGTCACCTTTAGTAGTGGAACATGTTGGTGTTACAGCCCGGCTGTCTGCACCATGTCTTGCTCCAGCTAATTGTTCCAAAGCCAACAACACAGCTGGTTATGACTCGCTACCTGTTCACGGCGTGCAGCTGCCAATAGTTCTGCAAGATGCTCCCAATGTGTTCACGGAGATGCCTATATACGATGATAGTCATGGGCAGTCAAACGCATTTGTTGTTGTGCTTGCTAGTCTTCATGATCAGCAGACATATGAAGAGCAACAAGAACCTGAACATCCTATCAAGTGTTTCAGCAGGGCACCTGAAATTGAACAAACCAGTGCCCATGTGTCATATTATGCTATCGAGCAAAATGGCGAGACAGCATCAGTAAATGTGCCACAGCTAAGAGCTCCACGGTTGAACCTATTGGAAATTGATGAGATGAGAAAGGAATGTCATACAGAAAGCAGCAGTCTGAAATACATGCTGCAGTCAGTTAGCCATCCGCCTATACTGAGCTATTCCTTCCTTCTGAGGTATTACAGTGTGAAGGGCAACAGTTGGTTGAATACTGTTCGCCAGTCCATGAGGGATCATGTAGAAGGTCTCAAACCTCTGTCTCTGTCTACACCGTGGGATCCAGGAGATGCACGACTCCATGTCCTGTTTACAACTGCCAGTAACTCATCTCTGATTGCTGAAGTCAACACTCCACGGTCTGGCAGCATTGTTATGGCTGCTATTGCTGTATATGAAGTAGACACGGAAGAAGTTGAGGTCAAGGTAGACAGTGGCAAGCCAATAATTAGTCCCGAGAGACCTACTGATGGTATATTCAGTTTTACAGTTGAGAAGAAATCTGAGAATGAACTGCTTGCAGTGTGTTTCAACAACACCTCAGATAATGCATTCGTGGACACAGATTTTCCATTACCACATGGTCCTGTTACACATGCTTCTAGGTCCATCGATCTAACAAAAGAAAATAGCACCCAGGTTGCCTCTGTACTATTTGTTCAAGGAGCAACCGTGCACTTCACTGATGAGACTTCAACTGGACATACTTTGACGTGGAATCCATGGCCTGTTACATTTTATCTTTGCCAATCTTTATGGAAGTTCTCAAAAGAACAGGCAACCCAAATGCCATGGGATCCTGGAGAGGCCACAATAGCGATGGCATGTGAGCAAGCTACAACATGCTGGAGATTAGTTTGCATTGAAGAAGATCAAAAGGAAACTGAACAGTTTGCCAAGTTTTGCACATGGTATCCGAAAATGCATTCATTGAACAAAGCACAGCGTTGAGGCATCCAACTGACCCAGAATTACACATTGACTGGGTTCCGAGGATCACAATTGGAAACCACATCAAAGAACTCTCAGTTGGTGATCCTTCACTAGCTATTCAACAAGCACGGCTACACCAAATTCATACCCAACAGTGTCACATGCTGCTAATTACAGAAGATTGCTTTGCTGGCCAGGAGATAATGGCAAAAACTTGTAACAAAATGACAGCGCTCACATGGGACAACTCAGTAACCGGGACTCCATTGACATTACTGAGCAGTACAAATTGTTACGTTTGGGATCCTGGTATTGAATTCCTGTTTGTTCATCAGCAAAATATCAATGAGAATGTCAAGACCAAGTGTTTGCCGCTATCTTCAAAGGAGTATCTTTGGATCTCGGAAATGGGTACCTTCTTCACTACATTCCTACCTCCTTGACAAGGATGAAACTGATTCTAGAAGACAATTTCGATATCTTCTTATACCAGCCTATGCACTATTGCCAGATTGTCCAGAAGAATTGCAATGCATACCCTGTTCCTCCAAATGGATAAATTGTCAAATTGTAAAAGTTTCTGTAGAAACTTGTTCCATTGGTGACCAATGGTCTCAAGGGGGAAGGAATGTCAGGGTATAGGATAAGTAGTAATATGGGGTTATTAGTGGTTTAGTAGTGTGTGAGGGTAGTATTGGTATTTCACCCTTGTGGTCTTGTGTAGCTAGCCACTCCTTATAAAAGACTAGCTTGTATCCTGTTGAAGTAACAAAGAAATGAAACCCTAATTTTATCTTTACTTTTCCCTGCAATTTACCTTTCCTTTTTATCCAGCAATTTCCCTAGTTCTAGATGTAATTCCTCTTAAAATCATGTTCTTGCCGATCCTAGCAGTGTCAGATCCATCGGGATCCTGACATTATGCTAGTTTAGGCAGAGGATCAACTCAGACTCCTCAACTTGCACAGGATCAACTCAGGTTCCTTCTGCTCATCAACTTGCCGGACCTGAACTGGAAGTGACTAGTGTTACTACTGTCTGACAACACCAAATACTGAAACGCAACAGGACGGATACGATTTCAGCACCACGTACTCATCAAGTTTGGAAGAGGAAACAACAGAGTAGAATGCAAGTCTCATGTGTTAGAATCATGCATTACAACAAGGAACCATAGAGAACTTTTTAGAAAAAGATCCCACACCTTAAGACTTGTTTTCAGAGTGTCAACTGGATGCATCATGCCTTTCATTCTTCCTAGCATCTGAAACCAGCGCCACACATAGTGATCTAGACCACCAGACCAAACCCAGCTACAATCATTATTAGTTCGATCCAAGGTACCCAGATCACAGCTCTCACATGCCGAACCATAGTACTAGAGTGGACACCATCAGCTGGTCAAATAATCTAACGATAGATAAACAAATAAACAGGATCTACTGATAATATGCAGGAATGGAGTGAGACAGCAGGAAATTGCTTGTAAAAGCATCCATGAGTGATTAGATGCAACCATTGTTGAGTTATTAATCGATATTTAACTACAGAAAAGATATCTTGGACTATCCAGTGAAGTACTAAAAATCTGAAACTTCGTTTCATCCAAAAAAAGCATCTCAAATTCAGAATGATAAGCATTACTTAGGTGACAAACCAAACTACAAGGTTAACTCCTCTAGTGCTAGCTGACAGGATTTCATTTTATCTCATATGATGTAACATAGAAGTTAACTCCTGACGTTTAACTAAAAACCATCAATCAATTTAGGGAGTAAAATCCATCTTGTGATATATACAACAAAAGGATGAACTGCCGATCATGTGCTACTCCTAGTTTTAATTCACTGAATTTTTACTTGCAGTAGGAGTAGACAGTAGCCCACGAAATCATGTAGAGTCGGCAGATCAGTTGATGGATAATATCAATCGGTCATATATACAACAAAAGCATTGCATCTCCTGCCTTTGTAAGATCAGTAAAGATCACCTGAATTCTCCTTTTTTCTGAACTGTATATTGATTGATATCATCACTAGAACTGCACCATCAATCTATTCTTCATAGAAAATAAGGAAATAACCGCATTACCACATAGACAGAACACAAAGAAACTGCAGCACAAACAGCACAGGCTTTTCTTGCAATTCCCAAAGTTTCCACTGATTGATTGATCAGAGGTAAACAAAGTTCGAACACATCACATCCCAAATCCAAGGAAGGGGATTGCATCTCGAAACAACAGACCCGACTGACTGACACGACTCGACTTGATCTTCAAAGGAAAATCGAGCATCTCTTCACGGTACCTTGATGATTGTGGGGACGAGGGAGCTGTCGTTGTGCTTCTTGCGCTTCTTCCCGCCGGCGCCGTCTGTGCGCATCTTGGGATCACCGCCGCCGTCCGTGCGCGTCTGTGGTTCTCCACCATAGATCTCTTGGACGCCCACCCTCCCCACGCCGTCTGTGCCATGCTGTGGTTCGCCACCATCGAACCCCAGCTTGATGGCCGCCGTTGCCGGCATAGCCTGCGGCTGCCCGTCGCCGGCCTTGGGGCTGTTGAGTCGAGGCAGAGAATCGAGGGAGAGGGAGAGGCCCCCGGACCCGGAGCCGGAGGAGGAAGGGCGGCCATGGCGGTTGGCGGCGCCCGGCGCGCCGGAGAAGAGGATGGGTCGGGTTGAGGACGACCGATGCAGCGCTGCTCGATTCCTTTGTGTTTGGTCGCAACGATGCGGCACGATGCGGCAACCGCGGGCCGGCCCGCATACGCCGTTTGTTTTTTCCCAGTTCCTTGGTTGCTCGCATGTGCAACTAAATGGGCCGAAATTCGCGGCGCCGCGGACAGCCCACTCCCGCTTGCACCTTGAGTCGTAGCTGGGCTGTTCTGGGAGTTGGCGCGGCGCACCACACCGAACCCCACATTCTAGAGCGCAAGAAACCACCCCCTCGAAAAAAAAAAACCACCCCCACGGCCCCACCTCTCCTTCGGTTTTTGTCTGTGGAGGCGGCGTAGGCGGAAGGAAGTAAAGGCGATCTCAACGCGGAGGAGCCCAAGGCGGCGGTGATTCGTGGCGGACTTCCCCAAATCCCTGATTCTTAGCAGGTTGGCGATGGCGGCGGTTCGATGCGCGGCGAGGATGCTCGGGGGCTCCCTGCCCCAGCGAACGCAGGCGGCGGTCGCCTCACCGGCGATTGCGGAGGAGCGACGCCGGCTCTTCTTACCGAGGCTCGTCCACACCTATGACTATCGGGTACCTAACCAAAGTCGATGTCTTTTACCTCTTCCACGAATGGTTTCCAGCTAGTTTTCTTCTACATGCGCCTATGATCAAGCATCTTGCGAGCGATGATTGAATCCTCCTCGAAACTTCAACATGTGTAAAGCGAGTGAAGCTGTTTTTTAGGAATCCACTTTAACAGGGCCCTTAATTTCCAGCAACACGTACAAGCTCAGTTGACAGTAGTCTTCTTATTTAGCACTTGGTGATCTTTTTTGTTGTTGTTGCGGGTAAGCACTTGGTGATCTTAACTTGGATCATTTTCTGTTTATACCCAGAATGCACCTGCAACCCGTCAGGAAGCTTTGCTCGAAATCCAGAGGAAGAAAGAGGTGCTGTATGATCTGATTTGTAAGACAGAGATGATATGTACCGATTCTAAAAACAGACAGCTTCTCAAGTCTTTTTCTGTACAAATCAAGCCAAGACCAGATGACCCGCGATGGTTGGTACAATATCAAACATATGCAGATATTAATTGGTGATCTATTTCTTCCTCCTGTTTGACAGGACTTGATCATTCTTATAATATCATTTGACCTACCTCTAGGCGGAAGATACGGGCATCGAAGAGGTGGGGAGATGCGATGAAGACCGGTGGTAAATATGCAAATTACTTGCTAGGTGGTATTTGTTTGCATCAGTTACAGAGGTTAGCCGAAGTGGATTCTGCTGAGGAGGTGGCTCTTGCTTGAAGGAGGACCAAACATGATGTTTGGATATCAGCTTGTTTTCCAGCTAGCACTATTCTATCTAAACTCTGCGAATGTTTATGATCTGTTAGCTACAACCTACCACTTTATTACTGTTGTTGATCTATTTGGATGATCTTTGATCAACTATTACTGTCATCATTACTTCCCTAAACATGATGCTCAAGAAACAAGTTATATGTGGAAGAGTTGGTGTGTCTATACCTTATCTCACGTTTGGCTTGACAGCATTGGAACAAATGGGCTTTGCCAAGAGGAATGCTTCGTCACAAAGGCAATTGGTTCGATCCAAGAGAACGGAAAACAAACTCAAACCCACACACTTCTGGAAATGTTTACGTTAAAATAGTCTAGAGCATATGAATCTAAACATACAGATCCGTTCTAACCTGTTAAAATAGTCTAGAGCATAAATATGGGTAGTTAACTTTTTGACGCCTACAATGGGAACAAGCCCTTCACGGGCATCCACAAGTAAGAGGAAGAAACCAACCTCACACTTCGGCAAGCTCTCGAATGCAGCACCACCGCCTACACCAAGAAGCCGAACAGTGGTACCAAATAGTTGCAAGGATTATTTGATCCCCACTAGCTTGAGTTTAAGCTTAGGGAGATCTTTAAGCCTTGTAATATTTAAAGTTTTTAGCATGTTTACTTTCAACAACTCATTAGTTAAAGATTGTGCTGCATAATAAATTAACTACCCAGGAGTGGGAGATGATTCATATCCAATGAACTTCAAGGCATTTATTATAATTGAAGTTATTTTAGTTTGTGATAATTTTATTAGATGTATGAATTAGGATGAGTACTTTTTTGAAACTAATTAGGATGAGTACTTAACTACTTGTTACTTTGCAATGATATAGAGGTCTTCCACACCACTATTTTTAATTGGGCTAATGAAAGATTGTTCATAGCATATGAAGTATTATATTTAATTTGATTAAGCCTTTGTTTTTTAAGAACGAGAACAAGTGGAGGAGCATCTCAAGCCATAAACAAGTGAATTGCTTCATACTTGGCTTTGAAGTTAATATACGTTTGATCCTTTCTTTATTTTCTCATGAGAAGGTTATGCTTAGTTCTTGACACACAGCTTAAAAATAAGTCTTGAGAATTGTGTCAAGAAAATATAAGCATAATCCTGACAGTGTGAAGAGAAAGAAGTGACCATTCATATTATTAAAATCTAAAAGGGATGTGTGAAGCTTTAAATTATGTTTGAGACCTCCCCAAGCCTCGTTCGGTTGAATTTAATATTTTATCTTATGTTGTTAAACTTTCTTCATTAACCTCTTACCTACAAGGTGTGGAAGCGTTCTAAGTCATTTATATAAGTATGAGTACATCAGATCTCATGAATGTTTTATATCTTTTATCATTTATAATGAGATGACCGCATTTTATTTTATCGACTTGCCCTTCATGAACATGATGTTCCTGTTCTCTCGGTTGCAACCTTACTCAGGGACGAGCAAGAGTCTAAGCGTGGGGATGTTGATGCGTCTATTTCCTATAGTATTTTTCTTTACTTTATTACAACATAGAGATAGGGATTTTTGCATTTTACCGCGCCAACGTGCACTTTTATGTCTATGTTCATAGGTAGTCAGGAAATTGAAAAATATTTTCACACATGGTATTCTTGCCAAGTATGGGATGAAATATCCTGATTAGCAGCATTTCAAGTCTTCCTTATGGAGAAACAATTCGCTAGAAATAAAGAAGAAGGAGAATAAAATGAAAGAGAAGAAATAGAGAAGAGAAGATAACGAGTCATGGTATGGTCGGGTCCGACTGTACCGACCGCCATGAGATCGGCCTCATTCCTTCGGATTTCCAAGGAGACGAGTCATGGTATGGTCGCGTCTAGTTTTTCAACCTCGTGCCTTCGGATTTCCGAGGAGACGAGCAGAGTCACTGCCATCTAAAAACAGTGCAAGAAAACCTAGCCTCCGGAAGGGATCAGGAGGGGGAAACCGCAGAAGGTTACCACCATCTTCACCGCTGCTCCGGAAGGACAAGGCATCGATCTCCATCATTACCAACACCATCTCCTTCGTCATGACCACCGAATCTCTACTCCATCTTGTTGTAATTCTAAAACTTGTAGTTGTGGATTTGCACTCGTATTCATACCATTGTGTACCGTACATACATACCATTATTATGATGATGTCTTGTGCTTCCATTGGTGAGTAGTTTCATTATTCTTGGGAAGATGGAGAAACCCTAGTATTACTATTTTGAGATGAAATATAAATTATATGGTTTAGTAGAAGTTGCCATGTAGTAGCCGTCTACTCTGTTTATTTGTGCGAATATCGACTGCACGGTATTGGCCTTGGGGTCAGAGTAGGTTGTTCGTGTTAAGACAAGGAAGGAGGAGGGCTAATGTGCCTTGCTGACGTGAGAGGGGTTGATATCCTTTTTGCGGGTAAGGTTTACCCACTTTTCCTTTGCTTCGCATGAGTATAACGTAGATCACAAAACCTTTCCCACATCCATGGGGTACACACTTAATTTTCAAAGGCTCGGTCCGCGTATGATGGTGAGCCCTAGGCAGCCATGGAGAGCAGGTTACTTACCGGGGCTGGCAGTGGTTGTGCGGGGCATTCATGCCTAATAAACTCAGGGCACGTCTTTATAAGGGACTCCGCTCCTACATGAACAATATCATATTAAACGATATGAACTATTTCCGCTCATGAGAACATACTAGGGTGGAACCAACTCTTACTGAGAACACATTTAGCCTTATTAGTGTTTTCATAAGCATCACTGCTCGTTTACTCTGTCTCACATTGCTCTCCTGTTCTGATAAACACTCTCAACACTTTCAACACAAGCAACACTTTTTCTATAGAATTGTTTGTTTTGGATTAGGCTAACTTGCAGGTACAATCTTTGGATAATGAAAGACTTGAGACCTATATCAAACTGCACTTTTATGTCTATGTTCATAGGTAGTCAGGAAATTGAAAAATATTTTCACACATGGTATTCTTGCCAAGTATGGGATGAAATATCCTGATTAGCAGCATTTCAAGTCTTCCTTATGGAGAAACAATTCGCTAGAAATAAAGAAGAAGGAGAATAAAATGAAAGAGAAGAAACAGAGAAGAGAAGATAACGAGTCATGGTATGGTCGGGTCCGACTGTACCGACCGCCATGAGATCGGCCTCATTCCTTCGGATTTCCAAGGAGACGAGTCATGGTATGGTCGCGTCTAGTTTTTCAACCTCGTGCCTTCGGATTTCCGAGGAGACGAGCAGAGTCACTGCCATCTAAAAACAGTGCAAGAAAACCTAGCCTCCGGAAGGGATCAGGAGGGGGAAACCGCAGAAGGTTACCACCATCTTCACCGCTGCTCCGGAAGGACAAGGCATCGATCTCCATCATTACCAACACCATCTCCTTCGTCATGACCACCGAATCTCTACTCCATCTTGTTGTAATTCTAAAACTTGTAGTTGTGGATTTGCACTCGTATTCATACCATTGTGTACCGTACATACATACCATTATTATGATGATGTCTTGTGCTTCCATTGGTGAGTAGTTTCATTATTCTTGGGAAGATGGAGAAACCCTAGTATTACTATTTTGAGATGAAATATAAATTATATGGTTTAGTAGAAGTTGCCATGTAGTAGCCGTCTACTCTGTTTATTTGTGCGAATATCGACTGCACGGTATTGGCCTTGGGGTCAGAGTAGGTTGTTCGTGTTAAGACAAGGAAGGAGGAGGGCTAATGTGCCTTGCTGACGTGAGAGGGGTTGATATCCTTTTTGCGGGTAAGGTTTACCCACTTTTCCTTTGCTTCGCATGAGTATAACGTAGATCACAAAACCTTTCCCACATCCATGGGGTACACACTTAATTTTCAAAGGCTCGGTCCGCGTATGATGGTGAGCCCTAGGCAGCCATGGAGAGCAGGTTACTTACCGGGGCTGGCAGTGGTTGTGCGGGGCATTCATGCCTAATAAACTCAGGGCACGTCTTTATAAGGGACTCCGCTCCTACATGAACAATATCATATTAAACGATATGAACTATTTCCGCTCATGAGAACATACTAGGGTGGAACCAACTCTTACTGAGAACACATTTAGCCTTATTAGTGTTTTCATAAGCATCACTGCTCGTTTACTCTGTCTCACATTGCTCTCCTGTTCTGATAAACACTCTCAACACTTTCAACACAAGCAACACTTTTTCTATAGAATTGTTTGTTTTGGATTAGGCTAACTTGCAGGTACAATCTTTGGATAATGAAAGACTTGAGACCTATATCAAACTGTCCCTCCCCCCGGGATTCAACACAAGCAACACTTTTTCTATAGAATTGTTTGTTTTGGATTAGGCTAACTTGCAGGTACAATCTTTGGATAATGAAAGACTTGAGACCTATATCAAACTGTCCCCCCCCCCCCCCCCCCCCCCCCCCCGGGGGAGGGTGAGGCGGCAGCCTCAAGTCCGTTGACGTCTGGGGATGGGACTCCTACTTCAACGTCGCCATAATCGCTGCTCACGCGTTAGTTAGCAGCTGAGCACCCACGGGAGAAGATAGACAGAAACCCTCTTCTACTACCTCTCAATCTCCCTTCTCTCGTAAACACATACAAGATCAGAGAGACTCAAAATACACACGCGCACGCACTCACGAAGGTAAGAAAACAATGGCTTTGCCGAAAGGCATTCCTCCTTGCCTCCTTGGTAACACAATGTGTGCGGACTGACGCAGCTTCCGGCCGGTGACTCCCTACACAATGAAGTAACATGTTGACGACCTAACACTCAGCACTAATAACAAGAGTAGCTCCAACGGAGGAGAACTTGAGCATCTCCCAGATGAGCTCGGGGTCGAACGATGGCATCCTCTGCAGCGAGCACTCGGCGTCGGCCAAGGAAAGTGCCCCCTCGGGCGACCCGTACGACGATGTCGTCTCGGACGTCACGGCGCTGACCGAGACGACGGGGCTGGCGGCCGTCGGCGGTAGCTGTGCAGACTCGGCGTCTGCGCGTCGGGTGTTGTGCTTGCTCTCCTCGCTCAGTCGCCGGGCGTGCGCGCGCTTGCGTGCCATTCGGATGCGGATGGTCTGAATCTTCGCGTCCACAGTATCGCGGAGGTGCCGGAGAGTGTCGGGCAGCCGTCGTCGCCGGGGCAGTCCATGACGCCAGGGAAGTTGAGGCGCGCGTACTCGCCGCGGAGCCTGTAGGCGGCGCGGTCGTATGCGTGCGCTGCGGTATCGGGAGAGTCGTAGGTGCCTAGCCAGACGCGCACCCTGTTCTGCGGCAGCCGGATCTCCGACACCCACTTGCCCCACTGCCGCTGCCGCACGCCGCGGTACGTCTTCGTCGTCCGCAGCGCCGTAGCGTTGTCCCCCGCGCCGGGAAAAGGAATAAAACTTGCGGCCGAGGAGGAAGGCGTGGCGGCGGCGTAGTGGTGTTGCGGCTGCGTGGCGGCGAAGGAGCGGAGGAGCTCGCACTGGCGGTAGTATACGCTGGAGCCGAGCGGCGGGATGGTGACGTGGGAGAAGACGGTGGCGAGCGCGCTGGCGTCGCCCGGGGAGAGGACCAGGGAAGTCACCGCCGAGCGCACCTCCCCGTTGAAGCTCGCCGGAGACAATATTTGCAGGCTGGCCTCCATCGATGCGGGGTAAAGACTGGTGCTGTGATTAGTGTGTTTCACGAGGCTGTTCACACTATGCTAACCAACTGCTGCCGAGGCGAGTCATACGTAGTTGCACCACCAGAGTGAATGTGACGTCGTACTAGGTCAACTTCGCAGGATATTTGCACCCATGATCACCATGATTAATCGGTCGACGGAGAAAACATGCACATAGATAGATCACCATGTTTGACGAGTTCAAGCTCACTCCCGCCCCGTGTCAACCACCAGCGAAAGCACGAGCCCTTTCATTCCAGTTGACATTTGCAATCACCGGACATATACCATAAACAAATCAACTACCACAAAGGCCGGTTTCTAGGGTCCGTGGTCGTCTTTCACAGACCATAAGTGTTAGTTTTTACTTTGGTCTCAGCCGTGTCATGTTTGCTCCTTCTATATTAATATAAAGCAAAGATTTTGCCCCATTTCAAAAAAGGTTTAAATTCAGTCCCCAGGTGTTGGATCATGCTCTGCTGCCTACTGAACCAAACATGAGCCAGCCGTGGCAGTTTCGGGAATTTGGTTGGTGGGTGTGGCCAGTACTCTCCTTTGGACGCGGTCCAGGCCAGGACACCGTGATCCAGGGACAGACACGTCGGCGGCCCCGCCGCCCCGCGTATCTCACGCTAGAATGATTTCTTTCCCGGGAGACTCGGGAACATGTGCTGCGACGTTAACCCCTGGCCTCTGTTTCGTGCACGGCTGCGGTGCCGCGGTACATGACTTGCCAAAGGTTCGCGTAGGGTCCGCGGATTCGTTCCCGCGCCAAGTTATGGCCTAAGATCAAGTTTTTTAAAAATCAGAATTAAATCCTACATGTTTTAACGATGTATCCCACAAATGCGTAAAATCTTAATTTGAAGTACTTTATAAATTGAGCTACACGAAAATAACAAATTTGTGGATCGGAGGATACACACTTTCGAATCTCCAAAACACACAAGATTTGGTACAAATAATTTTGCATGTTGGTAAGATGCATCATTGACTACACTCAAGATTTTTTTTTCATTTTTTAACTTGTAACTATTTTTCACAATCAAACTAGATATTTTTTTCATAAGCAACTGTAAGCCTGGTTTCTCAGAAGCAAAGCGAGATATTTTTCACTAGATATTTGAACACTAGAGCCCGGGAGCCAAACTAGGCGAGCATCCTGTATTAGTTTCTCACAAGCAATCTCTTAGTTCCATTTATCATCGGGTCGGCCAAATGGGCGCTGGGAAAGATCTTTTCATGTATCATAATATTTTGTTGTTTTAGGGGCTTGGTATACGTGATATCTTCGTAATATTAATATATTTCTTTTATCGAAAAATATTGATGCCCATTCCGGCCACCTCATCTCTAGAAATTAAGCCTTGTGCAGGAAGGAAGTGTAAAGTACTCGTTTGGCGTCTAAGCACGAGCTCTCCTTCACACTTATCTTATTTCCTTTGTTACTCAAAAAAATCTTATTTCCTTTCATGGTATGAAAACGAATTTCATGTTGCAAGATAATAGAAAAAGGAGGCAGTATTATCCAAGTCGCGGGCAAGTGGAAAGCAGTGCACAAGTGAGCCACACGACTTTACTTGCACTAGTGTTTACGAATTCAATTAAATCCCTGGAGAAAATGACATTTTTTTGATGATAAATTTTCAAATAATAAATGGAAACAACATGATTGCCAATTATGCAACTGGATTGCTCAGAACTACGTGGGCCCCTTGGTATGGAGATGGCACCACTTGCCAGCCAGCTGAGATGAGAACGGATGATAGGGTTGCCCCAGATTTTTCACTCGGAGATTCAGGACGAATTCAATTTTCTAGTTCCGAAGAACCACTTGAGTTTACAGCGGAGCACCTACTGAGTCGTGACGCGGAGACGGAGCTACCAGTCTCAGTCTCAGAGTAAAATCGGCATTGAAACGCAAAAGGCAGCAACAGCTACAGAAGCAACCACGCGTGAACGGAGACTGGGACGGCCAGAGGCGGGCGGCAGAGAGACGCAGAAGTCAATGGCGACGGAGAGGCCGCAGACTGTGAAGGCGAAGGCGAACGTTAGTTGATGCAGCGACCGGCCGGAGCCGTTCTGATTGTGCCTGCTGTGCCGTCGCTGTGCGGTGCAGCGACACTGTCCAGAATTCCTTGTCTTGGAGGTCGGCATAGTACTACAGTTAGTTTGCCATGATATCTCCTGTATTCAAGTCGGCCCATCTCATGTACAGTTCCAGTTCAGTCAAGTTGGTCGATCAAGTTGTCTTTTGTGCTACGGGTTTGTAGATCGCATGAAGCCACCTGTTGATGCAACGGTCGTACCTTTGCCCAGCTACAGCGTTACCTAGCTACACGAGCCCGATGCATTTGTCAAGCTGGCACAGTTTATGGTCAGCATGGTGTCATCTCTGCGACACATGAGGCGATATCCGTGCTCAGCGAGAGTAATTCAATGTGGTCAGAGCCCAGGCGACGTCCGGAGAGGGACACGCGATAGATATCAGAGCGCAGCGTCGCCGTCGCCGCGCGCGAACGTTTCCGTCCGGGCAACCCACACGGCCGTTCAGGATGGGAATGGGCCGGGTCGATCCGCTGGGTCGCCGACCTGACCCAAAAAATTGAGACCAATGGGTCAAGTGGGTCGGCTTCAAACAAGATTTGGATCAACAGGGCCGGCCTTGGGTGACCCGTTGGGTCGGTCGGGTCGACCCACCCTATAGTCTCATGTCTCATAATAGTTGCAATATATAGCATGTCGACGTTGTCATAGACCCGATCTTACGACAAACGATAAATTTCAGCTAACTCTTTTTTTTTGCGGGAATTTTCAGCTAACTCTTAGTTATAACAAGAGCAAGGTATATAACGTAGCTTGCGTACAGACCCAAGCAGGCAAGCGTACAGACCCACAAGCAGGCAACTTGATTTGATTGTACGTGTCAGTCACGTACGATTTTTTTTTGCAAGGTAAAAGCACACACGCATGCATCGGTAGACATTTTATCGATTTTCAGGAGATACATATCTGGGACTTTGCTACTTTATGCTCGTATATATGCATAGATAGCACCCGATACTTCTTAATTCTTTCTCTAGTCCGATTGTATCAAACCATGCCTAATTTAACTTCATGTTTGTTTGCTGAATAAAGTAAAGCTCTAATTTGGGTCGACCCAAAATACCCATCGAGTTAGCGAGGCCAACTAACTATTCTTTTATGGGTCGACCCATGGCCTCGCAAATTGGCCCTAGGGCCGCAGGGGCCGGGTCCAAGGCCAGGGCCAGGTCGGCCCATTCCCATCCTTAACGGCCGTCACAACCCTTCAGAGCGCTCCAAGCCTCCAACGGCGAAGCGGTCGTCGCCGTCCGGCCAGCAGCGGCTCCGGACACTGCCAAAAAAAACCGCCGACACCAGCAACCTTTGCCCACATGGGCTCCCCTTCGTGCTTGGACCACATTTATCGATGGAGACGAGCCCAACGAGACTAGAGGAGGCGGCCACAACAACAAGTGTCAGGTGCGCGGCCGAGAGGTCGGCTCCATCCTGCCGGTTTGGCATGGAGTTTTTTTTATTTTTGTCAAAACCGGAGAAAACGCTGGCGCCGACGGATGCTATCTGGGCGATCCACATTGCCGGGACGCACGAAAGATGGTCGTGTCGCGTTCGATGATTGTACTTGAGTACAAGTTTGTTGAGAGGACTGGGGCGAAAATTAAGTCAGTGAGCAATCTGTGTGTTTTTTTATTAAAAATATATATTAATATCGTGAATATACCAATTATCTAGCCTCCGTACAAACAAAATGTCTTAAACGACAACCAAAATACACACAGCTTGAAAGAGAAAAAGAATCTATCAGCGTGTAAAAAGAAAAAGAATCGTGAATATACCAATTATCTACCAGCGTGCAAAAAGTTAATGCAAAATTCATCGTATTCTATGCTACACAAAACGGTAAATCTGACAATTTTTTTAAAATTTTAGAAATGTCCGGTCACTTTTCACCATAGCATAAAATACAACGAATTTTGCATTCAGCTCTTGCATACCGGTTGAGTTCAACATTTTAGATGATTGATTCATGTATCAATCATGTGTGACCCATGATGTAATCTTTTATAATAATTGAACGTCAATAAAATCAATAAAGGCCGCGTGCATAAATCGATGCAGAGGCTGGGGACCTTTCGAAAACAGACAAAGTGAATTTTTTTTGTTATAGATGCATCGACATGTTATCCCAATATCAAAACGTCAACTGCATTGGTATATACCTCCCGCGCCACCAAGATGAGCCGGTTGCACCCAATATCCAGAGTGGCTAGCACGTCTGTTGGTTGTAGGTAAGACCACATATGGATCCAATAAATAGCCATCAGAATAAATTCAGTTTAATTGAATGATTTAAATACCGATTTTTTATTTTGGATTGAATTTCCCTAAAATAATTAAATGCCGATTTTACACGCATGGACTGGAATCAATGATCTTGATAAGGCCGCCGGCCATTCCCCAGCACAGGGCTCCCCCTATTTCCGAACTGTCAAACCAGCCAAGTGCTGGGTCTTTACGATACGGCGTCCGTTCCGCTCTTTCTGAGGATGACCGGCAGGAAGTTGAAAGAGCCCAAGAAAAGGGTGAGTCCTGAAAAGGACCATGCTGGAACAAGCCTGTCAAATTCTGAGATTTATTCAGCCCAGATTTTTTTTTCAATTTTCTGAATCCCCCAACTAAAGCACCCCCAACTAAACCCTAAACCTAGAATTACGGACAAATTTAAGCCACACATTAATTTCAGGCTATAGAGTGCCCACACTAACGTTCACGCTAATTTGAAGGTTTAATTTCCGCCGGATTCTGATTCGTCCGTGGAAGGACCTCAACTATATTGAAGGATCTAATCTGCTGGAAAGACACAAGAATCACATGAAACACTAAGGGAGGAGTTTAGCATCTGTATTACCTTATTATACTTTGCAAACAAGCTGATATGACACTCACCTTTGAACCTGAGGGAGCACGGGACCATGTTCTTTCTCACAATATATGTTTGATAACAGTATGCAAAATTACCACTCCTGAATGACAATGGAACAACGAGTTGTGCTTGTTGCAAGCTGCAAACTCTCATGTTCACCAAGAATTTAGGCTATATTTGATCTACACTTATTGGGTACACTATAACTCCTGACTAACAATGGAACAACACTAAGCTACATGCCTCAAAATCGTGTGACATTCACGGCAATTAATGAAGTGGATAATTCCGCTCACCAAGCCGATAAGAAAAGAAATCCGTCCAATTCACCTCGAAGGGAACGGAGTACCTACCGTCAAGACCACTAAAGTGTGCAGTAACGTCTTCCAGTGTCCCAGTCGTGAGATCGGCAAAATCAATTCCGGACTCGCTGAAAAGCAATGTGCCGGACCGTGTTCCAACCTTGTCCTTCTTCTTCTGCTTGGGTCTTTCTAGCTTGATCACGTCAGTAAAGATCCACTTAGTTGTGCTATCTCCATCCTGATATGTGTAGATTTCTAATTCATCTTCCTCATAGCTTGGGCGAAACAACGAGAGTATTCCGTTGGTACTAACACCGAAACATGCTGGGTGAAAAGTGTGCAGCCCGATCTTCGTAAACGAGACATGGCCGGTGTCCACGCTCACCTGGAGCGCGTAGTAGGCCGCTGAGCTCTTCAGGAGCCAGTGAGCCGTGCCCTGGCACACGACGGCGCAACCCATCATGTCCAGATGCTTGGTGTTGAGCTGGTTAAAGCATTCCCGTGGCTCGGTCCAAATCGGCTCATCCGTCGAGAACATGTGGAGTTCATACCCAAAGGAGATGCGCTCGGAATCATATACCCACACGTCTCGGCGGAGGCAGACCAGCACTTTGAAGAAGGCCGCCGAGTCGCCTGGCGGCGACGAGGGGTTTTGCTGTCCTTTCGGCGGGTAGAGGTCTGCACCCGTTAGAATGCCATAGCCGTCCCTGTCAAAATCTGTAATGTTGCACTTGTGCGGAGGGAGCAGGTCGCACGTGCCGGCAAGCGGGTTGCACACGGCCAGATGGACTCTAGCGGCCGTGGAAACAACAGGGCTGAGAAGCATGAGAAAGGAACCCGCGGCGTGAGGTGATCGGCTCGGCGTATTCTAACAAGCCGGCGACGGTCTCCGGAAAGAACGAGCGGAGCGAGCAGCGGCCGAGGGGCGACCGCGGTGCCGGGACGAAGATCTGCCCTTCACCGTGCTCCTCCTCCTCCGGAGCGAAGAAGCCGAAGAGAGAGCATGACTCGGGTGAACCCTCCGACCAGCGACGACGGAGGAAGGAAGGTCTGGCAACAAGGGCGCGCCACGGCTTGCACGCGGTGGTACAACGGAAGAGGGCGGCGACATCGTCCAGACGTACGAGGATCTCCTCGATGACGTCGTCCGGGAGCGCCGCTGCGGCGGCGGCTGTCTTTTCCATCTAGGGTACGTAGCAATGGGGCGATTTGATGACCGCCGTGTTTGGTAGGGTTTCTTTTTTTATTTTGAGATTTGTTTGGTAGGGTTTCGATCGGGCCGGGCGTACGTGTTGCATGCAAACAGAGGAACTATTCCTTGCTTCCAAATTGGTCCCGACGTACGAATAAGTAGAACTTTTTTTTTGAATAGCAAATTTGCCCGTGCGTTGCACCTGGAGAAACTTAAAACTCAAACGCTTCAGCGATTTTAATTTGGGATCTGCTGGTGTTCCATCTGTAGAGATGGAACTTGCCAAGGAGATGCTTTAAGCTTGGGAAATTGTTTGGCTTCTCCTCATGTAAGACTGTCTTCAAGCATTTGCAGCTCTGCTATTTTTCTTGGACCCGACCAACACCGCCTCCAAAGCACAGACACTTCAGCACCAACAAGTCGCAAATAGCTTTATTTAGCAACTCTGCACATCCCACATTATGCCCCATTAAAGCCTATTTTAATTGCCTCCTCAGCCCACTATGTACCAGCAGCCCGTAAGCTGAACGATGCTGCTGCTTGCTGTGTTTTCCAGGGCGGCTGGTAGCTTCATCCTAGCTGACCAAAACCAAACACGAGTATGTTCAGCTCAGTTCACTGAAAAGAATGCAAATTTGTACAGAATGTACACCAGAAATTGCATATGAACACACTGAAGTTCAACGGCTTCAAGAGTTAAATTTGGCGAAGCATTCCAGAAAATAGTCACAAACTGCAATTGAATCAGTGAGATCTATTATTCAGAACGACACCAGACTTCCTCACGGGCTGGCTAGGTGAAGCGATACCTTAAAGTCAGCAAGTTCTTCTCAATAATAAAGAGGAGATACAACACACTCCGTCCAAGCAAAAGAGTGTCCTTGGTCTCTGAAAGAGGGAATGTCACTTGAAGGGGAGGCATGTATATTGCAGCACTGTATCTTGTACAGAAAATCGCAGATGAAGGTTGTATTGTCAAATCCCATGCCTTGCAACATCATACCAACCTGCTCGGCCGTGCGGGGTTACAGGGAGAAAGCGAGGCAGACGTTGTGGACTCCCGTGGCAGCCCTGTGTGGCTGTATGGACTCCTAGAGCGAAGGGGCAGCTGCCGGCGCGAGGATCCATGCGCGGAAGAAAGCAAGAGGAGTGTGGCGCAGCTGCCGGCGCGAGGAGCGGAGCGCAGCCGCCGGATCCGGGCGCGGACGCCGGCAGGTTTGACTCCCATCGCGACAAGGGGCAGACGCCGGCAGGAGGAGCCCGGCGGGGACGCCGGCTAGAGGGTCGGGGCGCAATCTCCAGCGGGAGTAGCGGGGCGCGGCCGCCTGCGGGAGGAGCGAGGGGATGGCGGCGCGATGTGGACGATTCTGTTCGGGAGAACGAGGTAGGTTCGTTCGGGTGGATTGAAAGAAAATCACCAAACCGTCCAATTTCCCTTAGGCGGTAGCACATGCTGTAATATTACCGAACTGTAAGGGTAAAATCGTCCAGAAAAGAGTCGGACGAACAAGAAGCTTTGCTTCTTTTATTATTGGGTAAAGATTTACGAATAAGTAGAACTTGGAAACAAAACGGGCCGGGACAAGCATCGATCGGCTGTATACACGATATAAAAATTACACCCGGCCCAATCAGAACCCTACCAACGCAACGCATCCTTCACTTCGCCCCGGACGAGGATGGAGAAGACGGCCGCCGCCCTGGAAAGGCTCCCGGACGACATCGTCGAGAGATCCTCATACGCGTCGCCGATGCCGCCGCACGCTTCCGTTGTGCCAGTACGTGTAAGCGATTGTGCTTTACTGTAGCCGATCCTCTATTCCTCAGACGCCGCTGGCCGGACAAAGCACCCAACTCGTCCTCCCTAGTCGGATTCTTCACTCGGAGAGATGACACAGGTGCAGCGGTCTTCGTCCCGGTGCAGCGATCGCCTTTCGTCTCTGGTTGTCGCTTACTCCACTCATTCATCCCGGGGGCAACCGATGTTTCAGACCGTGTGGAGCCGCTAGCCTCGCGCGGCGGGCTCCTCCTCGCGTCGAACTCGCACGACGAAGGCGTCCAACTGGTCGTGTGCAATCCGCTCGCCGGCACTTGTGACAGACTTCCCCCGCTCGCCGGCAGTGGGTATCCCATCACCAGCTATACCATTCTAACTAGTGCAGACAACAACAAGAACGAGCAGCAGAGACTACCCTCGCCGGGCTTCACGACCTTCTTCAAAGTAGTGTTGATCATGTGCGACAGCGCAAGGAAAAAATATATTCTCCACACGTTCTCTTCCGATGAGCCGAGATGGACCGCGGCTCAGGACTGCTTTGACCAACGAGATATCCGTCCTTTCTACAGGCAGAGAAGTGCCATCGTGCATGGAGGCAAAGCCCATTGGCTTTTTCATTGTGAGTCGCACTATTACACCCTCACTGTGAATGTCGAAACAAGTCACATCTCCTTCACGAAGCTTTTGATTTGGCCGATCCCCTGTCAAATCTCTGTACCATATCTCAGCATCATTGATGATGGGACACTCTTTTTTAAGGATACACCATAGAAAGGTGCATCGGTTTCATAGAAGAAGAGACCAACACGGTCCAACGCCATAAGGCTACACGATACAAACACAACGCCACACGGATTACAACACCGCTCACACCGGCCGAACAAGACTCAGCCTTGCACCAACTCCAGCCAAGAATGGCGAGGAACGGATGCACCGAGCTCCCAAGCCGCGTCACAGCCGAAGACCGGACTCCATGAGACTCCAACACCAAAATGGCACAAGTCAACGCAACCGCCCGCTCATAAGCGCCTAAGGTTGGCGAGTGGACGGCGGGACTGAACCAGACCGGAGGAGGTCTCGACAAAGCACCGGCGACGATGTACATGGCGCCCCGGAGGCCCACGCTCTAAGCAACGGCCAACAACTGACTCCAACTGGTGTACCGAGGACTCCACGAACCACCAAGACGACGCCTTCAAGAAGGGAAACGACATGGCATCGCCGCGCCGCCGCCGCCTGATCCGATCCGAAGGCCAGATCCAGGGTTTCCCCTTGTGCTGGAGGTAGGGAAGTATGTACAGTGCCATGACGACGCCTCCAAGGAGGTGACGGCACCCGCGGGCGTCGCCGTCGTCAGCTTCACGCAAGGCTTTCACCCCGGCCCTGTCCTCGATCCCAACATCCATCAGACATGGACAGCAAGGAGCCGACTTTGACCACCGCCGCCGAGAGGCGAAGTCGAACGTCGTCAGCGGAGCACGAGGCGTCGCACCGTGCGTCACCACCACCGAAACGGGGACTGGACGGTGAGTATCCAGCCCGCCGCCGCCTGGCCGGCCGCCGGCACCACCATGGTGCCCAGCGACAAGCGCCATCAGGCTCCACGCGCACACCTCTAGCCACGCCAAGAGCCTCCGGCCCGCCCAAGCCCATCTGGGCCCGCGCGAGACCAGATCACCCGGCCGAGGCTGGAGGGGCGCCTCCGCCGCGGGAGGCCGCGCCTCCACTGCCGTCGTCGATCCATGCCCTGCGCCAGGATCCCGCCGCACCTCGCTGCCGAAACGCCGTCGAGCCACGTACCGCCGCCGCCATGGAAGCCGCGACCACCGCGCGAGGGAAAGGCCCCGCCGCCGCCGTCGCCGCTCGGGCTTTGCCCGGCGGGACCTCTGGCGGCGGCGGGAGGGAGGGGCGAGGTGGGGGAGGGCCGGAGAGAGGCGGCGCTGACGCCCCCGAGTCGCCAAGGGCTGGCGACGCGGGGGTGAGGGAGGAGCGTTTGGTGAAGATTAGCTTTGGGTTCGGCATTTCATGATGGGACACTCTCATTGCTTCGAGTGCGATGGTCAAGCAACCAAATAGAATTCTGGACACGTGAAGAAAAAGAGACTAGAGATGACAAAACAAGGTGGCTGTGCACTCGGATGATAGAGCTAGAACAGAACAGTATGGCCCCTATGTATGGGCGAGAGGAGCGGCATGCTGTTCTTTGAAGGGTGGGGCATGCACCTTGCTAATCTGAAAACTGGAGCAACAGATGATATAAGTAGACACTTTCACGACCTCCGGTGGATAGGATGTGTGCTCTTTGAGATCAGTTGGCCTGATTTGTTCAAATCTCGACTGGGTGGACGGTAGTAGAGCAAGATATGCATGTGGTACTAGCAAGGAGCAACCTAATTGAACACAAGCGTCTAGAGCTTTGATTCAATTGCTCTCGTGAGTCGTGTCTTGCGCAATCAATTTACGTTGAATATGTAGTAAAAAAAATTGTAGCCATGAATGTTTTCTTCCACGGACAAAACATGGTGTCATAATCAGATTCAGAAACAATAGTTTGATGCATGATTTTTTCCATATTGGATGTCCACCTTTCTGTGCTATGACTATGGACTATGATCATCAGCAGGTATATCTAAATTTGTGTTTCTGTTTTTGTTTGGTGTCTTTATCGGCATGGTGAGATAATGCCGACATCCTGTGTTAGAATAAGGTTCTCCCCCCTTTTTGTAGTTTGTGAGTAATACCACATAATCGTTGATTTCGGTGAAACCGCACACCGGCCGCTTAGGCGTTCCCATATGCCGAACGGTCAAACCAGCCGAGTACTGAATCTTTTCTATAGGGCGGCATGTTTCTCTTTTTTTTGAAATGTCAGGTCCCCCCTATGTCTCCCTATTAGCGAGCTCTCGGCTCGCCCCTGTGCTCACCAGGGCTACTCTATTGGGCTGGCTTTTGTCCGTCCCATGAATACGTGTGATTTGGTTTTCTTTACTTTTTCTTATTTATTTTTCTATTTTCCTTGATAATGGCTGATATTTTTAAAAATCTGAACTTTTTGAAATCTAAATCATTTTAAACATGAACAATTTTAAAAATCAGAACCATTTTGAAACATGAACATTTATAAAATCTAAAACATTGTGAAAATGGACATTCTGAATTATTTAAGAAATCAACATTTTTAAATCTAAACCATTTAAAAAATAAAAAAAATGCAAATTTCCAAATTTTGAACAATTTTAAAAACAAACATTTCTAAAAATGAACTGTATTTTGAAAAATGTTTTTTAGAATAAGAGAAAATAAAAAATCGAAACATAAAAAATAAAAAAAGGAAAGAAGTGAAACAAAAAATAGAATCTATACTACTATTAAAAGAGCAAACTTGTGTTGATACATTAAATCTGACTCCTTCAATATTTGACCAACAGTCCAGATTGCTCCAATGTTTGACAACTCAACACACATTTTCGTTTTCGTGGAAATTACTGTGTATTGCCACCGCCAAGTTAAAAAAATTGTTCGTTAAAGAAAACGGATAAGGGGCAGAGAAACTCCACACGCACGTGGCCGCCATCGTCGCGCACGGCCGCCCTCGACCTTCTCTTCCACCACTACGGCGACCTCCGCCGCATCTCACGCTCCGCCACCTCCGACCACTTCCGATCGCGCCGCCGGGATGAGCGTTGCGTCTTCTCTCCTACTTACGCTCCGTTGTAACCACGACGCGGCGATTTCGGCAACCTCCGGCCCTGGGATAGCCACGCCTAGCTGACCACGCTGGAGACGGGAGGACCGATGTGAATGGGGTCATGCGGACGCTTGTCTGGCCACGATGGGGATGGGAGGAGACTGGTGGAAGCTGTAATAAGGGGAGGGGACGGCCGGCGGCGGAGGTGTGTAGGGAAGGTCAGCGCTGGAGGGGATGAGTGGGCACTGGCAACGCAGCTCACCCCACGGCGGTGGAGCAGCGGGTCTCCTACACCACTCACCGTACCAGCAGTCTTTCGCGACTCAGCAGAATTCTCTGTCCCGTCGCCTGTGCGTGGAGCAGATCAGGTGGCCCCGGGCTCCCGGCGCGCGGCCATCCTCGCCGAACTCGCGTCGGAGCTGCAGAGGAGCGAAGCCATGGGAACCGCTGGGGCAGTGGGGCACTCTCCTGTGCCAGGATGAGATCGACTAGATGAGTTGGCCAGACACTCTGCGCATCCTCAGGGCGGACGCCAGCCGGACAGACACTGCAATCGTCGGCGCCGTCTCTCCGTCAGGTACATGTACCAGCACGCCGACTGTACAACCTCAGCCCCGGATCGTTTTGTGGTAGCCTAGACGCGTTCAATCAGTTCTTCCAGTCGTCCAATAAGATGAAGGTGCTGGCATTGCTTGCCATTGTGGCCGAATGATGTGCAAGTCAGAATGTTCTCTATTTTAATCTTGTAGTACTAGAGATTTGGTTACTTATAATACTTGTTATGTGTCCTCCTCTTAGATAATTTCTAAACTCTGCAACTTTACGTTCCTGGTTCTCCTATCACAGACGCAGATTTTTTAGCGGCCATCATGGTGACCATGGAGGCATGAAGGATCCCCAGAGACACTGCTACTGTTTTCAAGCCCCTTGCCATCGCCGTCATGGAGGGTTTAAGGTAGGGATGGCCCCTTCTCCTTGTAGGCTTGTAAGTTCAATTGTCAATCCTTGCACCCAGTGGCTGGCTTCTGGGTGCGAGAGGACTGCATAAGATCGGTTCAAGTTGGGATTTGCAGAATTGATAGAACCGGGACACACCAACTCTCCACCAGCTCAGCGGACCTAGGTAATTCGATGCACTGTCTCCATTGTCTTATTGTTTTTAGCTATCAGACTTGTTGCTGCTATTGAGGTTATGCACCTAATAAATTCAGTCGGTGCCTAGAAGTGTTAAAGTGTTTCAGAATTTGCATACGGATGCAAATTACTTCATCATTTTGAATTTTCTAAGATTTCTGAAATTCATCACTATACTGTATGCCTGTGGTATGGTATTGATTCGATGGAGCTGGACGACGTTAGCAGTAAGAGCTCCTCCAAGACACAATGGTTACATTCAGGATTTGGTCCAATGACAAGGCTGAGGAGTAAATCCATACTTTTGACTCTTATACTATTGTTCGATTAATCAGAATTTGTTTGAATCGAATGCTCATAAGTTAGTATCTCCTCACATTAGCTTCTTTTGTTGTCTACTTCAATTCTAGCACTTATACAGCAAACATGGAAAAAACACATATACCGAATTTTTTGTCTCATCACATACCTCATAATATAGACAATAACAGCCGGTAATGTTATATTTTCCCTTGCTTCTTGCAACTCAGAAATAACAGCCAGTAGGCACTGTTTACAACCACTGCATAATTTTGGCAATTTGTGCTAGATGATGCCTATGTCACTTATACGATGATTTTGTTTTAGTTTTGGGAAATGGAAGAATCGTTGCGCCGTACTGGGCCATTCGGGCAGCAGCAGTCGGGATATTAGCCGTTGTTGCCATACTGTATGGACGCAGGAAGTGATAATCAATTGTACTTTCATTGAAGGACCATTTTGGGGAACCAACCCAATCATAGCTGTTTATGGATGGAGATTTTGTACTTCTGTTCTAAGAGAGACATATTGCTGTCATGAGAAGGTACTTGAATCAAACATTTATACGCAAAATTGGCGTTACTATTCTATAGATATTTCATTTAATAGATGGATTCATTAGATACTCTGAATCATGTGCGCAAGGTAAACCCTCTTGCGGCCTCTTGATGCAGCTGCTTGCATCAGAATTTTGTGACATAAAAATATATTTTTCGATTTTTGACAAAAACCGGGTGCAATGGAGCTCGTGAGGAAGAAGTGTTTTTCGTATCCAACCGAATCATAAAATGTGTTTTCTAGAGACGTGTGTTGCATGTGCAAGGCTACTAGTAAGAAACAAAAAAGAAAACAGGAAAAAGGAAAAAACAGAAGAAGAAAATGAAAACAAGAAAGAAAACAGCCCAAAGCGGGTCCGGCACATGTCGGAAGTTTGTGCGGGCTAGGCGGTGGGCGGTGCTTCAGCTGGCTAAGGCGAGATGGCAGATCATATACACATCGCCTTCGCACTAGCGCCGTCTAAAGGGTGCCCGCTAATGAGCTGGCCCAATCGGAGATTTCTCCTTTTTCCATTTCTCTTTTTTTGTTGTTTCTTTATTTTTCTGCAGGTTTTATTTTCGGTTTTTCTTCTTTTTTTTTTAAATTTGAACATTTTCAAAATTGAAATTTTTATTTCAATTTTTCAAAATGATCAAATTTGAATTTGAACAATTTCTAAAAATGAACAAATTTCGAATTTGAAAAATTTCCAAAAACAGAAAATTTTGAATTTGATTTTTTTTCAAAAAATGAATAAATTTCAAATTTAAACAATTTTTAAAAATGAACGAATTTTGAATTTGAACAATTTTCAGAAACGAATAAATTTGAATCTGAACAATTTAGAAAATGAATAAGTTTCTAATTCGAACAATTTTCAAAAATGAACAAATTCAAATTTGAACAATTTTCATAAAATGTATAAATTTCGAATTTGAACAATCTTCTTAAATTAACTAATTTCAAAAGAAAATCAAAAATAAGAAACGAAAAGGAAAAAAAGAAAAGAAAAACGGAAACAGAAAACGAATATGAAAAAGAAAGAGAGAAGAAAAAAAAGAAAAACGTGAGATGGGCCGGCCCAGCAGCAACGCGCTTAAGGCGGCGCGGCCGTCTAGCGCCGCTGCTGGGCGATATATTAATTGGCAGGCGAGATAGGATTAAGTATAGTTTCCACCCTGAAATGTCATACATTGGACACATTTCACCCTGAACTTTAAAACCGGATGACTTCAACCCTGAACTTCAAAATACCGGACAAATCACCCCCTAAGATGGTTTTTATTCGATTTGGGCTGTTTTGTATGATGATGTGGCGCTGACATGGCCATGACGTGGTGTCAGCTGTCCACTGAGAAGATAATGATGGTTTCTGATCATGGGCCCACCTATCATATGGGGATTTTCTCCCCTGCCGGCGAGCGCCCCTGGGACAGACGTCGATGTGCTTCCCGGCGGAGCAGGCCGATAATGAAGTCCTCCCTGGCAGGCCGCCCTACCTTGACGCGCCTCGAGGTATCAGGCCACCGCCATCAGTTCCGGCCGCCGCCTCGAGGTACCACCAGTTTCTGGGTGAGATGTCGGGTGTTGGTCGTCATTTCCAGACCCTGTTTGGTGCTCTCAGGCCTTGCAGGTCCGACGTCGTATATGTGGCGGGCCCGACAGGCCATTCGAGATGGCCAAACAGCGGCTGTATCACCCCGAACATGCGCGCAGAGCTCGAATCAGGGGCGTAGGGGGCAGGAGGTGGATCCTGAGAAGACGTCGCACGGAATCCCATCGACCAGCGCTGAGGATTCATCCTCTCGTAGCGGGTGCTTGAATCAGATCGGGTGCCAGTGCTGGGGCGACGGGAGCACAACCCGAACAGTTGCAGAAGTAGTCCAGAGAAAATCAGGCGAACGCCGCCGTGTCCATCGGCGGAGCCGACGACCAGCACCATCTTGGCTTTGCCTTGGATTCTCGTCATGTGTGTGCGCGTGCATGGAGGTGGGAGCGGGCGTCGGTTTCGGGATTTCAGTACACGACGGATGCCGGCACACCGGCGACGGCGACGACCACGGCGACCCAAATTTATGACAGAGAGAGGGGCTGGCGGGTGGGGTCCACGAATTGAACAAAAACAACCCAAATTTGCGCCACGTAAGCCCGCCAAAACAACCAAAATCTTCCCAAAACCACCTAAATAAAAAAACACACCTTAGGGGATGATTTGTCCGGTATTGTAAAGTTTAGGTTTGAAATCATCCAGTTTAAAGTTCAGGGTAAAATGTGTCCAATGTGTGACATTTGAGGGTTAAAATACTTAATCCGGCGAGATATAGTGCTGCCGAAATGTCAGGGAGAAGTAGAGAGAGCCCAAAGATATGGGTGTCTTCAAAGAGGCCATACAAAAGAACAAGGCCGTTAATCCTGAGATTTTAGCCCAGCCCAGCCACCGGCTTAACTAATTTTTTAATATTTTCGAACCCAAAGCCTCGGCTACTACATTAAAGGACAGCGCTAGGAATCAGTCGGCTGTAGGGAGGCCTTCCTTCAGCCGCCTTCGGAGCCGTCAGATGCACTTACGTGAAACGATCTCGCGCGTCTAATCTATGTGGCAAAAACGTTTCGCGTGTAGCAGTTTGTGTCTTTTTATGTAACATCGCATGTAGCAAAAGAAATTTAGAAAATGCTGCGTTCGATAAGTGTAGCCAAAAAAGTCAAACACAACATTTTTTTTTTGTCGCAGGTAGCACCGTGTGTAGCAAAAATTCTCAGATGTGTAAAATTTACGATCGTGTAGCAAAAAATGATGTAGCACTTTGAACAATATTATGTAGCAAAAACCAACAACATATGTAACAAATCCCAAATTACTTGTAGCAAAACGTCGGTAAAGGTCATTTTTGCCAAAATCATTGTAACATTTTGCTCGTGCTTATCCAACAAAAGCTATACACACATGTAGCAAATCGTAACACCGTATGTAACATTGACAAAAAAACTCAGAAAACTGACCTCCGACAACCATGGCAGATTCGACCTCGCCGGCCACGAATCCTCCACGCCGGATGTCAATCAGAGCCGGATCACTTTAAAATCCCTACCAATCAGCCCGTGGTCATTGTCTTCTTCGGATCTGATGGCGTGTGACGAGCTCTCCATGAGGACGGGGCGGAGATCAGCCGCGGTGGGAGCTGCACGAGGTCGCCGCCCATCAAGCGAGGATGACGTCCACGGTGGCCGACCTGGAACTGCGGCGCCGGTGACGAGGCTTCGGGGCATCCCTCTTCTTCCATTCCGGCGACGTGGGGGGTTCTCCATCCATGGAGAGCTCTGACACGTCTTCTCCCATGGATCCCGAGCTCTCACAGGAGGAACCGTCGGCGGAGCACTGAGGAGCAGCATCGGGCGCGAGGGAAGAGAGACCCGTGGCCGGGCTGCGCTAGGGGGAGGAGGCCGCCGACGTGTCTTTTCCGCTGGAGGTCAAGGAGGTGCTGGATAGGAGGCCGTTCGGGAGAGGGGACCAAGGCCAGGCGAGAGGGCAGGAATGGTTGCGGGAGTAATGGAGAGGGAAGGAGGCGGCGGATGGGAAGGTGTACGCACACGCACACCACTCGTACCCAACTGTAGCAACAGTCGGTTGTACAATAGCTTTTTTCTTAATATTAGTGCTCACTCGATTTTTCGGCTGAATCACTCCTATAATAATACTACATAAATATATAAAATTATTTAGCTGTTAAATAGAGAGAGAAATTAGCAACGCCCGTTGCAAGAAGAACATCCGACAACTTTGTTCGCACCCACTCATCCTCGATCCATCTCCATCTCTATCTGCATCTCCTTCAGCTCTGACGGTGATGGCCGGAGATCTTCTCGCCGGCGGCTCACCCAGTCACCCGGCCAGAATCAATGTCGCCATAATGTACAGGCTAATGCGCGCAGGCATAAATAATTAGCTAAGCTACTTCACCTCACTCCCAGCAGCACGACGGCGGCCCGCACCGCTCTTCAGCAGCCTCAGCTCGACCACCACGACGCTGATGTTGTCCTTGCTGCCGCGGGAGATGGCGAGCTCGGCGAGGAGGGCGGCGGCGTCTGCGGCGGTGCGCCCGGCAACGGACTCCGGGAACGCAGCGGCCAGGTGGCCGTTGAGGCAGCTCCGTGCGACCCGGCACGCCAGCTCGTTGGACACCACGTCCCAGAGCCCGTCGCTGGCGAGGACCAGGAACTCGTCCTTCTCCGTCCTCTCCACCGCCGTCACCTCCGGCTCCGCGCTCACGTACGGCTTCAGGTAGTAGTCCCCTGAGATCAAGGAATCCAGAGCATTGCTGATCAAGACGGGTAGATAACATGTCTTACTTATCAGTGTCAGACTCAGAGATGGGACAGTTAACTGACACTAAAACATGGATTACGCTGCTAGTGCTGGAGATCATACACTGGATTGGAAAGGGAGGAAATAGAAGTACCTATGGATCTAGAGGTGGATAGAACGCCAAGGACACGGGAGCCATTCCAGTTGATCACCCTGCCGCCCGCTGCTTCCACCCTTTGCAGCTCGTCTGGCCGATCTGGCTGCCATTGCAGAGTAAACTTCATTACAATACGAACTTGTGCTGAATATTGTTGCAGACAAATGTGGTGATTCGCAAAGGAACTATGCTGGTTAGTTTGTTTGGCTTGTAATTACAATGGCACTAGAGCGACAGATCGGTGCTGCATTTCGCTAGTTGACTACTAATTTTAACTACTGAACCAAACAGCCAGCAGTAACATTTGGCACGTTCAGGGCTGAGGAATTTTGTAGCGACAACAAAACAATGCTGGATCTTAAGCAGATCTGAACCTCGATATAGTCCTTTTTTAAACAAATGAAGTGGCACTGACTGACACAGGCAAGTGATAGTACCAGATCTGAACCTAAGCAGAGATCACGTGGAGTGCTAGCATTATACTAGAGCATTGAACACACGACAAGTCGACAGCACGAGTACCACATGGCAGCTACTCGACCTGTCCGAGGTAGGAGTTAAGAGTTTACGAGTAGAAAGACACTAAAAATTCCGTACGTGCGTGGCGTGTTACGCGTGTACCTTGTGGTCAGTGGAGAGCGGCACCGCGACGCCGCCGCGGGAGAGCACGGCGCGCGAGTCGCCGCAGTTGGCGACGACGATGCGGCGGCGCCCCACGACGGCCACCACGGCCGTGGACCCCACGGTCCGGGAGCGCGCCTCGTCGACGTCGGCGTCCGCGCCGGCCGCCGCGCCACCGACGACCTCGCCGTCCACCCGGGCGAAGCTGGCCGTCAGCGCCTCCTTCCACCCCCGCGCGTTGTCGGCGCCGGATGCGGTGCCGAGATGGCGGCGCAGCTCCTCGGCCAGCACGACGTGCATCCGGTCCCTGCACGCCTCCGCCACCCGCGACCCGCCGTGGCCGTCGTACACCGCGAAGAAGTCCTCGCCGTCCGCCGCGGAGGCGCCGTTGGTGGAGGCGTCTGCAGACGGCGGAGAGGACAGGAAGGTCCGCGCGATGGCCACGGCGTCCTCCATCTCCCGGCGCCGGCCGATCACGGACACCGCGCCGTGCGACAGGCACGCCGGGAGACAGATCCCGCTGCCCGCGTCAGCCGACGAGTCGGAATACAGGCCGTCGTCCGTCCCGGTTGGCAGGACCTTCTTCGCCGCTTCGTCCTGCCCCGACGTTTTCCGGCCGTGCCGCCGGAGCTCGAGGCGGCGGCGACGCCGTGCGGCCCTGACGCCGTCGTCGTCCCCCTTCCGCACGAGCCCCACCTCGCCATCGCACGCCGGCTGCCTCATGGCATGTCCCTGGCCAGTCTCCCCGGGGATCAAAGCAGAGTAGAACGGAGAGAGAAGAGGAGGCCACGGCGGAAGGCGGGGCCGGTTTAATACGGCCAAAGCCGAGGTGAGAGGACGAAACAGGAGACGTTCGATTCGAAACGGACGGTCCGATGCGTGACAGCGCTGGGGGTGTCGTACCGGGACGTGGACGCCGGTCACTCGTCGGTGGCGCGTGCCGTGGAGCTCCCGATGCACAAGCTGAGATACCGGGGACGGAAGGGACACGCCGTGCGCTTGGTGCATGAACCTTACCGCCATGCCGTGAAAGTGGAGACGTTTGGTGTTGGAGGGGAGGGTCCAGGGGAGGAACTTGCGGTGTATGGACCACATTCGGTACGAGGTGGGACCGGGTTAGGGGGTTACGTGGAGGGGTGGAGGGGACGGGTGGGGTGCCGTGCGATTTGACCGCTCCAGGGACAAATGTTAGGGGCACGAGCCTTACGTGCAGGTGCAAGGAATCACGACACCACAGAGTTTGTTCAACACGAAAAAAATGGAAAACAAAATCATTTTCAACCCTGAATTCCTAAGTCGGCGAAATGAATCCAAACATCGAAATCCGTGTCGATTGTATCCAAAACTTTGTAATGCTGGTCTAAATCGAACCATTGGCACACACGCAATAACGTCCCGGTACTCTCACGGATAGAGGACCCATATGTCATATTTATCTTCTTCCCCCAATTTTTTTCTCTTACCCGCACAACCGTTCTCCTCGATTTTGTCCCCCTGCTAACCGGCGAGCTCCGCCGCCTCTCTATGAATACCAGGAATACGCACCCTCCACATCTCTCATGAGCCCGGACCACCGTGACGCGCCCTCGCCTCCAAGCTTGCATGTTGCTTTCGAGGTTGACGTCGCCGCTTCTGAGCTCCCCCGCCTCTAAGCTCGCTCACTCCCTTGGAGCTCCACGCGTTCGACTTGGGGATGCTCGGACTTGGAGGGATGCGCCTGCAGCTTACGGAGGACCTAGGGAAGGCAAGGAGCTGGAGGAGGAGGAGGATTAGGAAGGGGCGGTGCAGGAGAACGACGCAACGACGGCGGCAGACCGAAGACAAAGAAAATGGAGCGATGACTCGTGCCGACGACCTCCCGCTTCGTTTCCTTCGGCACACACACTCAGGTAAGCGAGGCGGAGCTGTCGGACATGGCGGCAGGGCTCGATGATGTCTACATCGACAGGGAGGAGCACGATGCGGAGAAGATGATATATATATATGTGACACGTGGGCCCAGTTAGTCCGTTGGAGTAGAAATTTGTGGTTTTTTTTTCTCTAAAAAACGAGTACAGGTTCAGTTTAGACCGGAATTGCTGAGTTCAGGTAACAACTAACATGGTTTTCGATGCTAGCTGGGGTTCATTTCGCCCGAACCTTTGCGAATTCGGGCTTGAAAATGGACTAATTCCACACACAAAAAAGTACGGGAGAGAGATTCCGGCGGAACACAACTGCTGTTTGGTTAAGCAAGTATAGTGGATGCGTCTTCTGCGTCCGAGCGACACGCTGCCTGCGTTGCTTGATTTTATTCGGAGGATGACGATGTCTCGCAAAAGGTGACCACGGCGACGCCGCAACGGACTAAAAGTCAAAAAAAAAAAAGATGAAACCGACAGTGCCACCGCAACTCCGTGCAAAGACCGGGAGTGAGTGACCAAAGAAATATCTTGTGGAAGAAGAGTTGGCAGAGTTCCGTCAATGGCATTTTCCTCTGTTCGTCGGGGCGCGTGGTTCGAGGCTTCTCACCGCCACGGATGCGAACGGCGGCGCGCCCCGGCTCCAGTTCGAGTGGAAGAGCCGCGCGAAGAGGCATTGAAACTCGCGCCTGGCGTCCGGCCACTTCATCATTCGCTGCTCGGCAGTTCGCGTGCGCGTGCGCTACGGACGGGGCGACGTGGAGCGCTACGCCGAGATGCCGGAGGGTCATGTCCCTAGCTAGCTAGCCGATCTCGATCACTCTCTCTCTCTCTCTCTCTCTCGCTCGCACCTGCTTCTCTCTCTCTGTCTACGTGGTGTCTGCGCACACGCCGCTCCAAACTGGGCCACGGCGCCTGGTACCGGAGTACTATGCACGAACTCGCTGGCGAAGCACGGGCCACCGCGTGTCCCCGGCGCCGCGCGCCGCTTCTGATATTTCGGAGGGCCGGGGACCTCGCAGCTTCGACGTGTGTTTGAAGCGAATGATCACGGCAGAGCGAGGGACTGACCACTCATCTGGCTGCAAGCAGTAGGCATCGACCGTGGAGAGAATATTTTTTTTCAAAGAATCAGATATACACAAGAATATTTTATGTCGGCACAAAAACAATCGTGGAGAGTAGGCATTTATTTTTGCACATGTGACAGAAAATGTCTTTACTTCGTAATTTTTTTGTGATAACATAAAATGTCTTGAAGTATATCTAATTTTTTTGAGCTATGGGTGAATCTGCACCCATGACCCGATAGAGATCACTTCTTCTCTTTCTCCTTATCTCTCTTCTCCACGTAGACAAAAATGTCATGTAGTTGGGTTATAAGCGGAAAAAAATCCATATCGGGCCATGGGTGCAGATGCACCCATTGCTCAAACAACAAATTTCAAAATGTTAAAAAATTTAAAATAAAAAATTCATATATACTTCAAGATACTTTATGTTAGCACAAAAAACTTTTGCGAAGAAAAGACATTTTTTATGAACTGTGCAAAAAAGACAAATCCGGACGCTCCAAAATGATTTTGTACGAGACATTTTTTTTTGTCTTTTTACACGGGTCACAAAAAATGATTTTTCTCCGCAAAACTTTTTCTGCTAAGACAAAATGTCCTTAATTATGTATATTCGAATATATTTTTGAATTTTTTTGACATTTTGAAATGTTTTTATTAATGTTTTACACAATGGGTGCAGATACACCCGTGACCCGTAACACCGTGTCCGGTTATAAGCCCACTATTGTACTTACTCTTAGAGGGTGGGTTTTTATTCTTGAAACGAGGCGGAACAATTGAGCATCTCTTGCATATACCCAAAACACTCAACCCGTGTAACCAGTTTCTGGTTTCCCAAAAGGGTTACAAAATCGCCATGCAAAAAAGTACTAAATAGTTCGAAAAACTAGTTCTCGCTGATATTTGTGCGTCAAGCAAACATACTTCATCATCTGGTAGCAAGCATTCATACAATATCAAAACGTAGTTTTTAGTGCTAGATTTTTGTAACTAGACTAGATTTGGACCTAAACAAACCAAAAGGGACGGCGCCGCCACACTAGTTGTTGTAGGAACGCTAGAGGTCGCAGCATAAGGGTTGACGATGCTCTTCCCTCTCCCACTGCTACGCAGCTACGTGCTCGGCGCTCAACTAGAGGTCCGAGGTTGCGCGTGAGCGGGTCAACGTTCACCACTTCGGCCCACTGGTCGGCCGAACAACGAAGAGGAAAGACTTCTCCCGCTCCATCAGCTCGTCGTTGTTGGTGATTGCGTCTAGCTCATCGAAAGAGTCAGAGTACTCCAAAGCCGGCAGCGACAGCCCCGCGTCGAGGCCGATACCGCTAGGAGTGAGGCGCGGCGCCAAAGCCGCACTCCATTTCACGGTAAAGATGCAGCTAATTTCTATCCGGAGTTGGCTAACCCTAATCGGTGTAGAAGAAATGCGGTGGAGGGATGTGGGGAGGGGTGGCTCACCCAAAATGCCCTTCGGTATGGTTGATATAGTGTCGGCGGAGTTGCTTATCCAGATCCCCTTATCATCCGTGCAGGGCCAATATGTGGTGTCTGTTCGGACAAGGCAAAAACCGCATATCGGCCGAAATTTTCCCGGCCAAAGGGTCTTCCAAGATCTGCTAGAGATATATGGTCTAAATTTGACAAGTATGATAATCATAAGAGCTTGTTTGAGAAATTGGGCGCCACAAAGTGTTGTAAGAGTTGGTAAAAAGTTCTCTGTATAACAAATATGCCATATCGATACTAAAGGCTGGCAATTTTAAAATGTGACAAAAGCCAGCTACTCCCTCCGTTCCAAAATAGATGACTTTCATTTATTTAGATACGGATGTATCTAGACTTGTTACACATCTAGATTCATCCGCATGTAGACAAATGAAAGTCATCTATTTTGGAACGAAGGGAGTACATATCAAACTGTTAGATTAAGCTTGACAAAAGTGTGACCGGCAACCAAACACCGCCTTAATTTCCTCAGGGGACTCCTACTTAATTTGATTCGATAGGTACGGTGGAGTACGGCTGGCGTCGAGACCTGGCGAGAAGCCACGCGTGTGCACTCGAGCAATAAAATTAGCAACAACGGGAGTATATGTGGCTACCTAACATCAAAAAAATAACATGTCAAAAAAGTTGTATTCCAGCTAGCCAGCTGCGCTTACGTGGTCGTGTTATGGAGTAGAAAAGGAGGATAATATAAACCTCCCAATGGACATAGGAAGGCCCATGCCTAAAACAATCTGGCGCTGCAATTACCTATGCTCCTCATAGTGCGTGCTACTCTTTTGTATACAAGAAAGAACGTACCAGAGCTCGCTCATGTATGGGTGTGTCCTCCTGATAAAATCATTATCCTCTGGTTCCGACCATCTGAGCTAGGTAACACCATCAAACATAGCATGATGTGCACGTTCAATCGACCGCACACGTTTTATTTATTTATTATTTCAGCTGCGGTTCATCGTAGTCGTGGCGCAAAATGGTGGTCACCCACTATTGAGAAATATCATGCATGAAACTACTGCCTCTAAATCTGATTATGACATCATGTTTTGTCGGTGGAAGAAAACTTCCATCGCTACAAGAGAGCTTCAGACATAGTATTCGAGTTTACTGAGCAAGGCTCGTGAGCAATTTACACTACTCTTGTAGCCATGGAGTAAGCCACATTTTTTTAGAAAAGGGGAGTCCTAGCCTCTGCATCGATTGATGCATACGGCTTTTTTATTGCAGCGTCAAGAAGTATTTAAAGTTTGCATCTCAAACAAAAGTTCATGAAAAGGGAAATAAAGCCTTAAAAACTACAAGGATAGCTTCTTAGGACGTCTAGTCTTCTTAAACGTTTTGAATTCTTCTAGACAGCTGCCAGGTACCCCGGGAATAGATATCCAAAGCGACCGCCTCCAGCCGGAGGCACCCAGAGTCCATATGCGCACGTTGCGCCTCTGGGAGCAGGAACGCCCACTCGTGAATCCATTGGGTAGCCATACGTATCATCTGCAGAAAATTAGCATGTCGAGCATTGTTAAAGATGATATCATTTCGACATCTCCAAATAGACCATAATAAAGCACAAGTTCCCACACGGATTTGTGCCTTCAAATTCTTTTTCACCCCATCTAGCCAATTACCGAACATATTCGTGCTATTAGCCGGTGGTACAATGTTAAAAGTGTATTGCACAATCGCCCATAATAAGCGCGCAAATGGGCATGTAAAAAAGAGATGATCTATAGACTCCTCCGAATCACAGAACACACAATTCTTACACCCATTCCAATTACGTTTAGCAAGGTTATCTTTCGTTAAAATAACTTTGTTAAAAATGAACCACATAAAAATCTTGATCTTGAGTGGTATCTTTAGTTTCCAAATATGTTTGCGCAGGTTTACCGTGTGCCCATTTAAATAGTCCTCATATAGTGATTTAACTGTGAACGACCCTGTCAAAGTGAGTTTCCAAATGAACTTATCATCCTCATTCGTTAAAGGATTTGTAATCAGCCTTTGAAGCAAATGTAGCCACGCACTCCATTTGTTACCCGTCAAGTTTCGTCTAAACTCGACGTGTACTGAGGAATTTGCTAAAGCATCGGCTACTAATATTTTCTTATGCCGCGCTATACTATAAAGGGTCGGATATTGAGCAGCTAGAGGGACTTCTCCCAACCAGATGTCCTCCCAAAAGCGAGTTTTTTGACCATTCCCAATAACAAATTTTCCTTTGCTGAAGAAATTTTCTTTTACACCCATAAGACCCTTCCAAAATTGAGAATCAGTGGGTTTAGCAGTCACTTGTGACAGACTATTGTTTTGTAAATATTTGTTCTTCAGTAGCTCTTGCCATACTCCCTCCTCATTAGTAAGTTTATAAAGCCATTTGCTTAATAAGCACTTATTTTTTATATCCAGAACATCGATTCCTAAACCTCCTTGGTCCTTTGGTCTACACACAATCTCCCATTTTGTGAGCCTATATTTCTGTTTATTTTGATCGCTTTGCCAAAAGAAACGTGACCTATAGAAGTCTAACCTTTTCAGTACCCCTTTAGGTACTCTAGAAAGGATAACATAAACATAGGTAGGCTTGTAAGCACCGAATTTATTAAAACTAGTCTGTCTCCGTATGAGAGCAACTTTCCTTACCAACATCCTAGCTTATTCCCAAAACGTTTTTCCACCAAGTTCCACTCCTTATTCAGCAGCTTTCTATAGTGGATTGGTATCCCTAGATACCTAAACGGTAAACTCCCCACCTCACAGCCGAAAATACTCCTGTATTGGTCCTCAGCCTCTTTAGCTTTACGAAAATAAAATATTTCGCTTTTATGAAAGTTGATTTTTAGTCCTGATAATTGTTCAAAGATGCACAAAATCAACTTCATATTGACAGCCTTTTGTAAATCATGTTCCAGAAATAAAATGGTGTCATCTGCGTATTGTAATATCGACACTCCTCCCTCAACCAAGTGTGGAATAAGGCTTCCGACTTGACCAACCTCTTTTGCTCGTGATATAAGAACGGCCAACATATCGGCCACTATGTCATGCCTTCAAATTAAACATCCATGCATAACAATATGCGCACGCATGAAAGAAATTCGAAATTCTCGTAATTAGGTTGCTTCCGGTTAATTCCATGCGCATATCTTGCTCTACAACCATCCACCAAGCCGAGACATGAACAAAGCCGTCCAATCTATCTCATAGGGCACACACGCTTCACATGCGAGGCCTTCAAACTGCGTAGTCACGTCCTCTGTTGCCCCAGTTTTAAGATTAGCGAGATGCACGCCTATGTGTTTGAAGAACAAAATGCCGCTCCTCTCGCCCGTGCATATGGGAAATTATCAGTCCACCGCTCTATCTCAATCATTCGAGTGCACAACCACTCTGTCATGTCATCTCTCTTCCTTGACGTGTCCAGACATCCAATTGGTTGCTTGCCCATCGCACACGAAGCAACAAAAGTGTCCCATCAGCGGCGGTAATGGGAAATGCTAGAGAGGTTAGGTTGGGGTCTCGCTAAATCATTTGAGGAGATGTGATTGGGATCAACATACATTAACACTGTGTTTGGACGTAAGAATTGGGGCCTGGAATCACGAATTTGGAATTGCTGGACCGCTTTTTCCCTTGTTTGGTCGGGCCTGGAAACCTCAAGCCAGCCACTACAGGAACGAAAAGCAGTGCCGACGGATTTTTGCCGTCGGCATAGCCCAGAATGCCGTCGGCATAGGCTATGCTGACGGCAACCGTCGGCATAGCCCCGTCAGCGTAGGTGCCCGTAGGCACAGCCTAAAAAGCCGTCGGCATAGCTCAAGCTGTCGGCATAGAGGCCGTCGGCATTTTGTTTTCCAAAATTATTTGTTCCAATTTTTTTTTCAATTTTACTCCGAATTTTCCAACTTTTGTTTTTTTTCAAATTTCGAATTTCCCACTTAGCAACGCATTTAATCTTAGGTCAAAGTATTTTTCTTAGTCAAACTTCCCGTTCGGTTACCTATCTTCAAATTGCGCCAGCCCAAGCAAACTTTTGAGTTCCTTCCAAATTAGCTTCCAAATGAGATGTTAGAACTTACCGATATTAGTATCCTATCAACCGTATTAACCCATGGGTTATGATGTTACACTTTTTATTGTTTAAATTTTGAAAATTTATTTGAATAAGTAACCATGATTATGTAATAATATTTTTTGAATAAATAACAATAAAATTTATTTTACTTTATTTTCTCCTTTTTACATTAATATGGAATAATTCATATCTTTAAATTCGTAAATCAAAATTTAACAAATAAAAGGTCTAAATCGATTAGAAAAATGAGAGGAATCCAAATATAACATCCATATCATCTTTTTCATCATCTATATGACTTTTTGCAACATATTTTTGGTACTTGCTTAATAAAAAAAAGTCATTTTTGACACTTATAAAAATGATATTTATACAAATATTTTATAAATTATTTTTGGCAACAATGTTTGCCATACCAAGACACACCTATGTGCCAAATATGAGCACATTATCACAAACTATGGCACGGGATGATCATATCTAGGTCATTTGACTCGAAACTTATACATGTCTATAGATGATTGACCTTTTTGTGAAGAAGTTTTTTGAAAACTTTATCAAAACGCAGTTTATCATTGTTCCTAGTAACTAGTACACATAAAAGGAATCCATTCCAAAGGATTTTATTTTTTGAGTATTTTTTCACTTTCATTTATTTTGTTGAAAAAACGGTCAAAATGACCGGCGTGCGGGTTCATCCAAAGGGGTCGCATTTTTCAAAACTATCGATGGTACTGTGATATAACCACTATTGGTGTAACTTAAAATGATTTGTGTAAAATTTTCAGAGCAAACTATCACACACTTGTAATTTAAAATTGAATTACTTTCGGAAAATAGACATAAAATCATTTAAATAGGAAAAATGAGGTAGAAACCGAGAAAATTCCTAATATTGCTGGATTATCGATAAAATATGGCCTACTCTGTGTGATAATTGGATGGGTGCCATTTTACACCATATTTGTTTTACTTGCTTCACAAAAAAATGCCATTTTTGACAATTAAAAAATGATATTCATAAACATAATTTGAAAAAACTCATTTCTGCAACATTTTTTGACATAACAAGACACACTATGTCTCAAATATGGGCACATTATCACAAACTATGGCACGGAGATGATCATATTTAGATCATTTGACTCGAAACTTATACATGTCTATAGATGATTGACCTTTTTGTGAAGAAGTTTTTTTGAAAACTTTGTAAAAACTCAGGTTTACCATTGGTCCTAGTAACTAGTACACATAAAAGGAGTCCATGCCAAAGGATTTCACTTTTTGAGTATTTTTTCACTTTCTTTATTCTTTTGAAAAAATGGTCAAAATGGACCATGTGCCATAGTTTGTGATAAAGTGTCCATATATTGACACATAGGTGTGTCTTGGTATGGCAAACATTGTTGCCAAAAACAATTTTTAAAATATTATTATAAATATCATTTTCTATTTTTTAAGTGCCAAAAATGACTTTTTATTAAGCAAGTACCAAAAATATGTTGCAAAAAGTCATAAACATGATTAAAAAGATGATATGGATGTCATATTTGGATTATTCTCATTTTTCTAATCGATTTAGACATTTTATTTGTTAAATTCGATTTACGGATTTAAAGATATGAATATTTCCATATTAGATGAAAAATAGGAAAAAAAAATAGCTGTGCCGACGGCTTTGCCCTGTGAACCTATGCCGTCGGCACAGCCCTATGTCTGATCTATGCCGACGCCTTTCCTATGCCGACGGCCAGGGCGACGGGCTGGCCTCGTCGGAGCCCCGATAAAAGGACGTCGGCATAGGTTTGGCCGTCGGCACAGAGCAGCATTCCTGTAGTGAGCAATTCCGAGCGCACCTGCCGCACCTCTTCGCTCGGGCTGAAATTTCCGAGCTACGAGGCTGGGAAACGCACGGAAACATCTCGCTCCCTAGACGCGAGCAGAAACCCCTCGCTCGCGACCTGAACCTCGCAGACGAGGTGGACCTCGTGGTCGCGCATCACGACAACGCCGGCACCTGGCGGCAGAGGTAAATCCCCCGCTTCTCTCACCTTCCCGGCCCTCCTCTCTCCCTCCCCGCTTCCTTTCGAGCTCCGCCCGTCTCCCCCGTTGCCCTTCCCAGAACCCTAGATCGATGGGGATCGACGAGGATGCGACCCGTCGGAGATGCGGGATGGGTGCGGCGGCAGGATGTGTGCGGGCGGCGGGATGCCTCCACAGCGTCTCCCTCGATCCCCTCCCTCCTAGAAATCGACCTGCTGCAGTTAGAAGCGCCCATCGCCTGATATTTTGATCTTTCCCTGCTTCTGGATGCAGCTCTGATCCTGTTCTGTTGTTTGTTGCAGATCCTGGATGCTATTAAGGCAACTGTAAATTACTGAGGTGCAGGTGCAAGCTGGTGCTGCTTGTGTTGCGCATTGATAATTCAGACAGCAAACTGTGTGTATATGTGATTGTTTAGATTGCTGTTCTGTGGCCAGCAAACATTGTGTGCACAAACAAGTTTATACATCCAATTCCAAAGTTTATACAAAATAACAATTCCAAAGTTTATACATCCAAACAAGAATTGGAATCATCTGCTACCTTTTCATTTAGCCATAAATTTCATTCACAACCAAACAGCGGAATTCGAATTGGAGCCCATTTCCTTTCCATCTGGGAAATGAATTGCTAGTCCAATTCAATTCCCAGCAAACTTTCCTACATCCAAACATAGTGTAAGGGTGCAATAGTTTGCCTTGTAATGAAAGAGCCAATGGACTTTACCTCGGCGCACAACATGGCTTCTCTGCTGTACAAATAATCGATTTCTTGTTCATCAAAACAATTCTGAGGCGCGTTCATTTTGGCTCTTCTGACGAGAATGTTTGGAGAATATATTGATATGCATTGTGGCCGATGATCAGCACTTTGAAGAAGGCCGTGTAGTCGGTGAGGGTAGTCTTTGCTGCTCGGTCTGTTGTAGTCCGCTCCGGTTACAATGGCATAGGAGGTGATGTCATACCCATTGCACAAGAGCGGAGGAAGTATGTCGCAGGTGCCGATGAGCAGATTGCACACGACCAGTTGGATGCCTTCCGCGTGCCAGTCACACACAAGGAGGAGAGCACCACGCGAGGTTAGCGGCTCCACATGGTTTAAGAAATCGGCGGGTCCGGCGATGAATGAGCGGAGCAAGCGACGACCGGTGGCGAGCGGCGATCGCTGCACCGATACGAAAAATGGTACGTTGGAGAGTTGATTTAGAGCGATGAATCCGACTAGAGAAGAGGAGTTGGGTACATCGTTCGACCAACGACGGTGGAGGAAGGAAGGATCGCCACAAGGGCGCACCACTGCCTGCACGTGGTGGCGCAACGGAAGAGGACGTCGGCATCGGGCACACGTACGAGGATTTCTCGGAGGACATCGTCCGGGAGCGTGGTCATTGCCGGCGGCCGTCTTCTCCGTCGTCCGTCCGTAGGGGCGATGTGAGCGACGCCTCGGTTGGGTTCTGTTTGGGCCGGACGTGCGTGCTAGCCTGCTAGGTTTATGATACCGTATATATCTGCATATATAATGCTTTTCGGCCGATCGATTCGTGCTAAGTAGTACTCCCTCCGTTCAAAAAGGATGTCACAAAAATGAACTATAGATAAACCATTTTTGTGACATCCTTTTCCGAACGGAGGGAGTACTTATTTTTCTCCCAAGTTCCACTCGGACTCGTATGCGTTAGATAAAAAATCGATATCTTGCTCTTCGTATGCGGTCCATTTTGGAGTATTGTTATGTAAAGGGAACATCCATGGTTACAGAAGAACTTAATACATCTTCAACGTAGATTGATTGCGTAAGATTGAAGAGCAATTAAGTCTAAGCTAAGTGCATTCAAATTAAATACTCACACATGTCGATCTACGAAACGGTTTTGCCGGAAAAGAATATGACTAATTTGTGTAATTAGGTTGCTCCTGGTTAACTCCACATGCATAACTCTTGTTGCTTCTCCATTGCAGTCGCAGCAATGCGAGTGTCCCGTCATCGGCGATACTGAGATATGGTGTGGCGTCCTGCAAGGAGTTTGGCCAAATTAAGAGCTTCGTTAAGGAGACATGACTCGTCTCGACGCTCACACTAAGGATGTAATAGTCATATGACTTAGACTTAAAGAGCCAATGGGCTTTGCCTCCGTACACGATGGCACTTCTCTGCCCATAGGAAGAAGGACGGATATCAGGTTGGTCAAAGCAGTTATGAGGCGCGGTCCATCTGGGTTCATCTGACGAGATTGTGTGGAGGATATACTTCCTCCGTTTCTAAATGTAGGGTGTATAGTTTTCTACATGAATATTAAGACATGGATATATTGTATATATTGGACTCATTTTTTTATAGAAAAAATCACGAGAGATGAGTTCTTAATAGGCACAAAATGAATACAATCCGTCAAATCCCTCTTTTGAGACCAGATCACATTTTTTGATGGGTCAAATTGTTCATAAATAGTAAATACACCTTATATTATGGATTTTTCTTCAAAAAACTATACACGTTACATCAAGAAATGGAGGGAGTATTGTTTTTTGGCGATATCGCCAATGATCAGCACTATTTTGAAGAAGGTCGTGTAGTCCGGCGACCGTAGTTTTTGCTGCCTGTTCTTGTGGTAATCCGCACCAGTTAAGATGGTACAACCGGTGACCGGATACCCACGGCATAAGAGCGGGGGAAGCATGTCCGTATGAGCGGCGCGTTGGTTGGGTTCTGATTGGGCTGGACGTGCGTGGTACGTATATTACCTGTATAACTAAATGCCGTGCGTTGCAACGGGATTGACAAGAGATATGTGGGTGTTAATCGTTATGTCTATTTCATTTGATAAACAAAAGTGTGAAGATTTTCTAGTGTAGTTTGCCCATATTTGTTCTTTTCACATCTTGCATTGAGATGAAAAGGAGTAATTTATCGGTGCCATAGTGATTAAGATAAATTTAGCAATTAGCAAAATCTCCTGACAGTATCTTCTTTACATTATCATATATCATAACCTCAAATTAGCTGAAGTTAGCGTTAGCTGCAGAAGAAATGAGAAAAAGGATTCTGATGCACATGTACTGGTTTATCAGAGAAACACTTAATAATCAGAGGAAGTTTGAAAATTTTTTGAGAGAAGCAAACAGATTGGAGGCACGTGATAGAGTGCTCTTGAAATGCAGGAAGCATGCACATTAATTGAATCATTTGCTAACATAGAAACATCATCTTAGCATAAGTTCCTGGCGTAAGGCGTATCTCAATGTACATATCTGCAAGCATGGCTACAACTATTACCAGATCATAATTTCTAGAGCACTTAAGTCCCAGAAGGAACGGCTACATCTCTCATGTTTGGCTCCAATCAATCCCTTTTCACAAAAGCACATAGGTCAATCTACTGACTTTGTAAACTACATCAGAAACTTGGCATAGCGTATCGCCGGTGAACACCCGAGCTGGCCACGATGCGGCCTCCAGCCTCACCAGCTCCATTGCAGACCTCCACTACGCCGTGCGCGAGTCCTGTGTACATGCACCTGAGGCTCCTCCCGCCCAAGGCTCTCCCCCTGCACATCCACCAGGGGCGCCATAGGTGGATTGCCCAAGTCTCGCCGGTCCAAAACCTGTGTGTAATACAATTTTAGAAACTGTTCTCAAAGCGAACGGGTAAGCTACTGCTAGTACTCCTAATCCAATCCTGGAGCTGGCTCCAAGCATGAGGTTCAGTTTGCTCTGCAATTGAACAACTAATTCCCTCTCCTGGCCTAGCATCCATCAACTAACAGGACAACATGCGTCTATCAATCTACAAGGGATAAGCAAATATAATTTGTTCTAAGCTGAATACTTCAGTTCACTTGGTAATTTCTGTTACAGTAAGCAAAACGCCTCTAGCGGTCTAGCCAATTACTCGTTTCATGTAGCCTATTAGTACTAACTGCTGATCTGAAATAAAATCTGTAGCACAATACGATGGTTCATCTGCAAAGGTTATTTGATTAACCAAAACAAAAATTTCCCGTAGCACACATGTAAGTTGTAATACGATGGTTCATCTGCAAAGGTTATTTGATTAACCAAAACAAAAATTTCCCCTAGCACACATGTAACTTGTAATACGATGGCTCATCTGCAAAGGTTATTTGATTAACCAAGTCAAAAATTTCCCGTAGCACACATGTAACTTCTAATACGATGGCTCATCTGCAAAGGTTTAACCAAAACAAAAATTTCCGGCCGGCCGACTACAAACATTAGTCCTACGCACTAATCACAGTTGTCAGACTTTACAATTTTGCTTTTGGGAGCTTGCCTACAGGAAGAGAGCTGCGCAGATGAAAGAAACACAAAGGAAAAAAACCACAAGTCTAAATCAGTGGAGTACGAGAGCAGTTGGCGGCTGTTCTTCTCTGCTCTAGTGCGGCACCAGACAGGGGGAGGTTTGGCTGGAGGCGGCCTCACCAATTGTGCTCAGGTCACGGGGGGAGGGGTAGGGTGCCGGCGCTCCGCTGGGAGAACATACTCCTAGAAGGGAGGAGGAGGGTGATGGGGAGAAGAGAGAAGGGAGGATGGAACTGACCTGCAAGTTATATCAGTGCATCGGCAGTGGACGACGGACGTACCAGCAGCGACCGACGGAGGGGGCTGATCGGCGGTGGACCGCGGAAGGATCAGCGGCGGCCTACGACTGGATTAGGTATCTGACGCAGCAGCGAGGCACGGGGACGACGGACGATTCGCTCAGATTCCGTCCGTCCCGGCAAGGTCCCTTGAAGGATGAGGATGAGGCGACGGCGTTGGTCCTCCTGGCCTCCTACTCCTCCGTCGCTCGCCGCCACTCACACAAGAGAGTATGAAGGGGATCGAGGGGCGCGCCTCAGTCGCCTCGCAGTCGCGAGAGGGGTGGGGGGTCGATGGAGGTGCTTCGATCTGTTTTCTCTCTCTCGAACAGTACCGGTGCCAGGACATAAGTGTGGACTGCGGGGTGAATTTCCAATTTCCGAGGGACTAAACTGAAAAACGACCGAGAACCGGTTTTTTTTAGCGTGGTTTTTTTACGTACCACCACGGTCGCTTACGTATATTATATAGTAGAGATATGTGCATATATAATGCTGTTCAGCCGATCGGCCGATCGATGCGTGTGCTGCATAGGCACAGCTAGGTATGTGTCCTTTTTTTTTTGCGAAAGCTGATATACATTAACCACGGATCTTACAGATCAGTCCAGAGCAAAGAAACAAATTACAATAAAGTCCCTCTGAACCTCGACGCCATGGATGACGAACAGGACGTTGCGCCGGCGCGCCGCCACACCACCTCCCCTCTGGCCTTGGATCAGGAGGTCCCCCTGCACGGACGGGAAGTCGACGCTCCTCGGGTCCGAAGATCCTCCACCCTGCGCCACCTCTGGCATCGACGAAGCCAACCACATCAGCTTGAAACTTCAACTGGGCCGGAGCCGCCGCTACTCGGCCTCCGGCATGGGGGAACTCGCGCCGCAGCTCCGAGGATCTGCAGCCGAGAGACGAGCGCGCGACCGGTGACGAAGCCCCGTCGAGCAACCCCACCGAGGATGAAGATCGCCGCCCCAAAACACCACTCCGACCGCGCCGCCATCTTCTCGACGCCGCCGGCTGGTACCTGCACAAACCTACTCTATAAACAGAAGAGAAACGAGGCTCCCCGCCCTCCCGCCGCCGGAGCGGCCGGCGGAGGACGAGGGACCCATCGACTCGTCGACGATGGAGTGGACCGGCCGGTGGTTCCAAAGATCGCCCTCACAGCACTGTAGCGGGGTGGGGAAAGGTCCAGGCTCCTTAGCTTTCAGTTGTGTCCTGTCCTTGCCGGCCCCGTTTTGTTCCCAAGTTCCACTCGGACCCATGTCCTGCTTTGCTTTTGCCTTGCTGATTCGATTACTACCGAGTTGAATCATGACCGATCTCTCATAGTTTTACTTTTATAACATGGACAGAGGTCACTGTTGCATGGTTACGAGATTATTTCAGGGGTGACGTGCGCCTTCAAGTGCTTGCGATGATATTTGTAATTTTTTCCGAAATACTAATGGGAAAGAAAAAAGTAGATGGGTTATGTTCATGAAAGAAGTTGTTGGGAGCCCGCTAGGAGTCGGCCTGGCAGTCAGGGAAAATCACCCCCTCACTCACCATCCGGTCACACAAAAATTTGTGATATTGGACGTCCGATCTTTGCTGCATAGTCCCATCCATGCAATATTTATCTTTTACGTTTACAACATGGTCACAACATTGCTAAATTTTTATCCGTGCCTGCACCTTCATATACAAGAAAGGACGTGCGGGAGATCATGCATAAGCGTGTCTTCATCATATAATTTCCTCTCCGAGATTGCTAAGTACTCCACATTCAGAGCACATTCTTAAAATAAAATTCAGATGCGTCTGCTGATCATCGTAGTCCACAGTCGGAGCACAAAAAGGTGGATATCCAGTACTGACAATAGCATACATGAAGGTATTACCTATGAATCTGATCATGACAGCATGTTTTGTATCCAGAAGGAAACATCCATGTTTTTGTTTGAAATGGAGAGCATAGCCCCGGCCTCTGCATCAAAGCGTTCTATACAGCCGTTTTTAACCTTGGTTACAAAAGAACTTACTACAGTACGAGGTAAATTGGTTATGCAATACTCAAGAGCAATTTAATCAAAACTCATGTGCGGTTCAAATTGAACCCCGTGCTAATCTTTCTACGTAACGATTCTCATGGGAAAAATATTACAATTCTCTCTAATTAGGTTGCTCTCGGTTAATTCCACATGCATATCTTGCTCTACAACCATCTACCAAGCCGAGACATGAACAAAGCCGGCCAATCCATCTCAAAGGGCACACAGTCATCCCATGAAAGGTCTAGGAACTGTGTAGTCACCTCTTTTGTTTCTCCGGTTTTAAGATTAGCAAGATGCAAGCCCGAGTCTTGAAAGAGAAACATGCCACTCCTCTCGCCCATGCATATGGGACATATTATTCCACACCTCTCCTTCTGCTTTTGATGTTTTAGCTCAATAATCCGAGTGCATAGCCATTTTATCGAGTCGTTTCCAGTAGTCTCTGTTTGATGTGTCCAGATATCTATCTGGTTGCTATAATATCGCAGGTGAAAGAACGCGAGTGTCCCATCAGTGGTGGTGCTAAGATATTCTCGAGAGATTTGGTTGGTGTTCAAGGCAATCAAGAGCTCCGTTGAGGAGACGTGACCGGTCTCGACACTCACATTAAGGGTGTAATAGTTTAAGTTGTGACGAAAGAGCCAATGGACATTGCCTTGGCACACGACCGCGCTTCTTTGCAGGTGCACATGACTGAGCCCGTCATCTTGTTGGTCAAAACAGTTCTGAGGCGCGGTCCATCCCGCCTCATTGGACGAGAATGTCCGAAGAATGTGTTGGTCCTTATAGTCGCCAATGATCAACACTTTGAAGAATGTTGTGTAGCCCGACAAAGGTAGCCTCGGTTGCTGATTCTTGCAGCAATCTGCACTGGTCAGAATGGCATAGTTGGTGAGGTAATACCCATGGCACAAGAGCGGGGGCAGATTGCACACTGCCAGTTCGATGCCTTTCGCGTGCCAGGTACCCACGAGGAGTAGGCCACCGCGCGAAGTTAGTGGCTCCACACGGTCTAAGAAATCGGCGGGTCCGGCGGCGATGAATGAGCTGAGTAACCGATGACCAATGGCGAGCGGTGATCGCTGCACAGGGACGAAGAACGGTACACTGGACTTTTGATTTGGAGCGAAGAATCCGACCAGTGAGGACGAGCTGGGTGCATCCGCCGGCCAGTGGCGACAGAGGAACGAAGGATCTGCAACGAGGGCGCGCCACCGCTTGCACGTCGTGGCGCAACGGAAGAGAACGTCGGGATCCGCCAGGCGTACGAGGATCTCTCGGAGGACATCATCCGGGAGCGTGGCCATGGCGATGGCCGGCTCCTCCGTCGCCGTCCGTCCGTAGGGCGATGTGAACAACGGGTTGGTTAGGTTCTGAATTTCTGGTTGGGACGATCGATGCGTGTGTTGCATATATAGGCACATGCCAGCCCCGGCCCGTTTTGTTTCCAAGTTCTACTCGGACTCATGTCCGTGCTTGCTGCTGATTTGCTGATTCAGTCACAAGATCGGTGAATTCTGACCAATCTCTAATCTTGTTGTTGGGAGCGGGCGGTGTAGATTATGCCTAGTGACTCGGATCGCTGACCTGGAGGAAGAGTGGAAACCAAGCGCCGGGTAAAATGTTGATTTCTCTATTATTTGCTTTCAGAATGAATTGTTCCACTGATTGCTGATTTAGTGAAGTGCTGCTTCCATGGTGATAGGAACATTTCAACACAGAAATTTTCCTATGCTTCAAACCATCAGCTAGCTAGAGAGAATGGTTCCCATCAAAGTAAGACCGAGCTTAAGATAACATGAATATTTCCTCGTGTTTTTTTTTCTTTTATTCTGTCTACCTTGGACAGACTATTAACCTAATGTGGCAGAAACTGTGATCCCGTTAGGGATCCCGGGTTCGTGTTATATAGAGGTGGGAAGAGCCCCCACCGCGGCATTACATGTGGGGTACAATATAGGGTGGTATACTATACCATACCTATATGGTACGGTTGTGTACATACTCCAACACCCCCCTTAATCTAAACTTCAGAGAAGATTTAAATTACGCCTAAACTCATGAAGATTTGCAACCGGGAGAGCCTTCGTGAATCCATCAGCGACTTGATCCTTCGTGGAGATGAACCGAATATCCAACTGTTTATTTGCAACCCTCTCACAAACAAAGTGAAAATCAATCTCAATATGTTTTGTGCGAGCATGGAATATAGGATTTGCAGACAAATATGTAGCTCCTAAGTTATCACACCATAAACACGGTTTTTCCTTGAGGGTGACCCCAAGTTCCTGTAAAAGAGCCTCAACCCAAATAAGCTCAGTGGTAGCATTAGCAAGTGATTTATACTATACTGTGGCTTGTTTTCTGGCAGTCCATGAAACCAAATTTGGTCCAACAAAGATGGCAAAACCACCCGTGGAGCGACGATCATCCGGGCATCCGGCCCAATCAGCATCTGAAAATACACTCAACAAAGTAGATGAGGATTTCTGGAAGGTGATACCAAGATCAATAGTACCACTGACACACCGAAGTATACGCTTAACTGCTGTCCAATGAAAAGTTATAGGTGCATGAAGATACTGACAAACCTTGTTCACAGAGAAGGACAAATCTGGGCGTGTCAAAGTGAGATACTGAAGTGCACCAACAATGCTTCTATAATTTGTACTATCTTCAGAAGAAAGAGCTTCTCCCGAGGTGAGAGAAAGCTTATCGGTTGAGGACAATGGAGTCGGTGCAGGTTTGCAATCACGCATGCGTGCTTTAGCCGGTAAGCCCGATGCATACTTTTCTTGTGTGAGAATGATGCCATTACGGTGCTTCTTCACTTCAATGCCAAGAAAAAAATGAAGATAACCAAGGTCCTTGATAGCAAAATGAATGTTGAGATCTTTGAGCAACACTGCAATGGCTGAATCAGAAGAGCTAGTAACAATGATATCATCAACATAAATCAGGACATAAATTGTAACATTGGACTTGTTGTAAAGAAACAATGAGGTGTCAGCTTTTGATGGAATAAAGCCAAGATCATGTAGTTTGGAGCTTAACCGAGAGAACCATGCAGGAGGGGCCTGTTTCAGACCATAGAGGGATTTATCAAGTTTGCAAATATGATGGGGAAGGGTTGGATCTTCAAAACCTAGGGTTGTTTCATGTAAACCTCCTCTTCCAGAACACCATGTAAGAACGCGTTCTTCACATCTAGCTGACGGAGACTCCATCCTTGAGAAACAGAGATGGCTAACACTGTTCTGGTCGTAGCTGCTTTCACAACAGGACTAAAAGTGTCCTCATAGTCAATTCCATACCTTTGCTTGAAACCCTTGGCAACAAGATGAGCTTTGTATCGATCAATAGTACCATCAGAACGTTGTTTGATTCTGTATACCCATTTGCAGTCAATGAGATTGTTGGTGGAGTTGCGAGGAACAAGATGCCATGTTTTGTTTTAAAGAAGGGCATCGTATTCTTCTTGCATTGCTTGACGCCAATGGGGATCATCAAGAGCAGCAGCAAGATTACGTGGTTCACATGTGGAGCAAGCAAACCATACCTCACAGCTAGGCCTGGAAATCGAGCCCAGCCGAGCCAGCTCGGCTCGAATCGTTCAAGCTCGGTCAACTAGCGAGCTCGGCTCAACTCGACTTGTTTAGCAAACGAGTCCAAAACTGGAACTCGGCTCGGCTCGCTAAACTCGCGAATTAGCTTGTTTAACTCTGTAAAACTGTTAACATCATTATAATTGATTTTATGTATGTATTTTTTATTATTATTGGGGGCATGTATGATGGAATTAGCACAACAATATATGACAATATGAAAATATCAAGTAATATCTAGTCGTTAAACTATGATAATCAGGTAAAATAATTCACAAAGATAAGAAAAATGTAATGATTTATTTTTTACCAAGTTAAACGAGCTAAACAAGTAGCTCGGCCGAGCCAAGTTCCGAGCTACTCGTTTAACTTGCGAGTTCCGAGTTTTAGTTTCAGCCCTACTCACAGCACCACGAGTAACTTTATAAGAGATAGTACCATCGGTAAATTGTTTTGGTTGTCGTATACCTTTTTGGAGGCATGTGCGAGCTGCAGGCACGGGGCAGACAGCAGGAGCTGGAGGCGCAAAAGATCCAGCTGAAGTGGGGCTAGCCGGGGACCGGGCGGCGTCAGGGGAGCTGACAGGCGGCGACGTGGCGGCCTCGGACTGAGCCGAGGCGTGTGGCGATGGGGACTGCACATGGTCCAGCGCACGCGGCGACGCGGGTGGCGACGCAAGCGCAGGGCTGGCGGGGCCCCCACCTGGGCGGACAGATCGTCAGGTGGCAGGGAATCGGTCTGAGGATCCGCAGGCGCGTGATCCGAGGAAGATACGGCATCAACATGGGTTTCGGTGCCCGTGGCACGTAGCGGATTTGGTTCCTGCATGATTTCATGCTCTTCTAGCTCGATTTCTTCATCATTTTGAGCCAATTTTTTTTCTGGAGACTCGGAATCGGAGGCTCCATCATCTGCTGTAGGCGAGGTTGGTTGTTCCTGTCCAGGGTTAGTGATAACAAGAACAAAAGGCAATGGCATGTGGTCATCAAATTGTGCATCCCCAATGTTAGATGGTGAATCTTGTGGAAGCAAAAGAATGTCATTACGGAGACGTTGTCCAGCATTTTTGTGAAGAGAGGCAAAAGGAAAAATATTCTCATCAAATACAACATCCCTAGAGACATATACACGACCGGTGGACACATCTAAGCATTTTACTCCTTTGTGGCGAGGACTATAACCAAGGAAAACACACCGGGTGGAATGAAAAGCAAGCTTCCGTTTGTTGTATGTGTAGAATTATGAGATTGGCGGAATTGGTGGATGTATTATTGAGCCTCATGAGCTAGTATATATAGGAGTACAAGGGACCGACTTGGAGTACAAGACAAGAAACAAATCTTATCTCTACCATATCTTTCCGTATCACAAATATACTCTAACATCCCCCCCCCCCCCCCCCCCCCCCCGCAGTCATAGCGGTAGCGTCGTGAACAACTGGAACGTCGCGGACGGTCAGACTGGAGAGAAACCGAAATAGAATCCAGTGGGCTGACATCCCCCTGCAGTAGAAGCGGGAACGTCATGTACGGTGTCGAGGACGCACATGTTTGGACTGTAGAGGAAGCTGATGAGGTGCTCAAGCGAGGTGATAGCCCTTTGTGCCGATGTCGAGGAGCCGAGAGCGTTGGGCGGTGCAGCCTTGGTCGTGGTAGCCGTGCGAGGGGTCGCCGTGGTCGATGTCGTGGTCGGGGTTGCCGGTGTCGAGGTAGACGCACATGAAGCCGCGGGTGCATAGTGCGCGTGAAGAAGACGGAGACGCGTCGAGGCAGTCGTCGAGAATGTCGATGCCAGAGACGATGCAAGCGAGCCATCGAGGACGAGGTGCGGCCATTGTTTTGCCGGAACAAGGCGCACGTCGGGGACGAAGGCATACTCCAGATTTGCCAGAGCCGAGTACGCATAGAATAAATTGGTGACGTGGTCGAGGCTGTCGTAGAGGAGGAAGTCGATGCCGAAGACGTTGTCGAAGCCGATGTAGACGAGGCGCCATCCCGGGTTTGCCAGACCCGGGACACGTCGGGGACGAAGGCACACACCGGTATTGCCAGTACCGTGCGTGCGGGGGCAGGGACTACCATGAACCTTACGCCAGTGTCGGAGGGGCCAGCAGAGGAGAACTCGACGACGGTTGCGGCGCCAATCGACGGGGGGTAGAAGGTGCCGATGTCGTCCGCGGTTGCCGGAGTAGACGTAGTCGGGACGAGGATGATGACGCTGGCGATGAGGTCGTGGCAGACGAAGACGTAGAAGGCGGCTAAGGCAGTGGCGGCCTAGAGTGGCCATGTTGGACGCCTGGACAAGTAATGGTCGGCGAGACCTGCGATGGCCTGAAGTGGCCATGCAGGTTACCTGTGGTAGGCGGCGGCGTTTACTCGAAGTAGGCGAGGAAGAACCCGGCGGCTTGACGAAGACCAAGCGCGGGCGGTGGCGTTCCCGCGCCTAGGGAGGCGACGCGGCGGGACGGCGGAGTGGACCGCGGGCCGCGGCGCTACGGCCCGAAGGGGCGACGCAGTAGCAGCGCGCGGGTCGTGGCGACCGCGGGTGTCGCCAGCCACGTACACGCCTGGGTAGGCGCGTTGGCAGCCGGTAACATGGACCAATAGCGGCGGCGCGGCAGCCCGAAGGGGTGACGTGGCGGCAGCCTGTAGCTCGATCGGTGATAGGCGCGTGCTCGGGGACGTGCTTGGCGTAGACAGGCGCGCGTTCGGTTGATCAGACTGACGCAGCTCGGTACGCGCCTTGGCGGCGACAACGACGCGCAGATCGGAGTCGATGGCGAAGTTGTCGGTGAAGTCCCGGTCGATGACGGCGAAGATGAACCGGCGATGGAGACCGTGCAGACGAGGGAAGCCGGTTGCGGCGCGTCGAGGCGTCCCTTGGATGGCGCGTCCGGCCTTGCTGCGCGGTCGGTGAAGACGAGTCGGTCGGTGCGGAGTCGACGCCGGCGAGTCGGCCGCGATAGCCGGCTGTCGAGGAGTGGGCCGGTGCAGGTCGATGCTGTTGTCAGAGTGGAGGCAAGGGAAGACGACGGGCGGTGGGAAACGCAATCCGATCTATGATCGGCAAACTAAAAAAGAAAACGCCGGTCGAGCGACTAGCGGAGAAAAAAAACCGATCTAAAGATCGAAAAAAAGAACTCTAGGGCAGCCGATCAACCGACCGGCGGACAAACCCTAGGTACGGGCGGCGCAGCCCCCGGCGGAGATCATGGAGATCGACCTCACCGGGGGCGGCGCGGTGCGGAAGCGATGGCGGCGGCTAGGTCAAGGATCGTGCCGCTCTGATACCATGTAGAATTATGAGATTGGCGGAATTGGTGGATGTATTATTGAGCCTCATGGGCGAGTATATATAGGAGTACAAGGGACCGACTTAGAGTACAAGACAAGAAACAAATCCTATCTATACCATATATTTCCGTATCACAAATATACTCTAACAGTATGGACGAAGATTGGGCCAGCAAGCACAGCCAAAAATACGAAGGGAGTCATAGTTGGGTTTGGTGTGGAGGAGACGTTCTACCGGGGCTTCAAAATTAATGACCTTACTAGGAAGCAAGTTTATGAGGAAGGTGGCAGTGAGGAAAGCTTCATCCCAAAATTTGAGAGGCATGGATGCATTTGCTAGTAGAGACAAGCCAACTTCAACTATATGACGGTGTTTCCTTTCAGCAGAACCATTTTGTTGATGAGCATGTGGACATGAAACATGATGAGAGATGTCAACTGTTTGAAAGAAACTGTTGAGTTTTTCATATTCACCACCCCAATCAGTTTGCATAGTTTTAATCTTTCTTTCAAACTTGCGCTCAACAAATTTTGGAAATTGGGAAAGACTTGATAAACCTCGGAACAATTTTTGAGACAATATATCCATGTAAAATTGCTAAAGTCATCAATAAAACTCACATAGTATGAATGTTCGCCAACAGAGGCTGGGGCAGGTCCCCATAAATCAGAAAAACTTGTTCCAAAGGAACAGTGGATACACTAGTAGATAGGGGGTATGGCAACCGATGACTCTTGGCGAGTTAGCATGCATCACAAACATAAGGATTTATTTCAGGCGAATAAGAGAGTTCATTTTTCCTAAGGACTTGTTACACCACAAAAGAGGAAGGGTGGCCTAAAACAACGATGTCATGTGGAAGACGACGGCTTTATTGTGAGGAATGCTTGCTTGTGTGACCCACTAGAGACAGGCATGAGTGGGTAGAGGCCATCACGACAGTGGCCTTTAAACAGAGTTGTCCTTGTCACCTGGTCCTTAATCGAAAAGAAGAAAGGATGGAACTCAATGAACACATTATTATCAAGAGTGAGTTTATGAACGGATAAAAGATTTTTGGAGGCACTAGGAACATGTAGAACGTTATTGAGATGCAAGGAATCATTAGGGAGATGCAAAACTGAATGACCAACATGAGATATTTTCATACCATGCCCATTTGTCGTGTGAACGTTGTCGTGCCCACGGTACTTATCAGCCACGGTCATCTTGTTCAACTCGCCAGTGATGTGGTCTGTGGCACCCGTATCAGGGTACCAATTGGTGTCAACCCCATAGGCCGCAATGTTGTCGGACTTGTCCTTGTGATCAGTGTCATCATCGGAGTCGTCCCTGTCCTGATAACGCCACCAGCAATCACTAGCTGGGTGGCCATGTATCTTGCAAATTTGGCACGTCACATCAACAAAAGGAGTGGGTGCCCTGTCACAGCGCCCATCATCACGGCGACGTCCTCCATCACGACGACCACCATCATCGCGGTAGCCATCACGCCGGCCCTCAAACCGGCGGTTGTCACGGCGGCGACTGTCGTCACGGCCGCGATAGCCACGGCCTCCATCATAATCGCTGCGGCCACGATAGCCACGATCATCGTCGCGGCAGCCACGGTCATCGCCACGGCCGTAGCCACGGTCATCATCATTGCGACGGTGGCCACGGTCGTCGTCTCGACCACGGTCACCACCACCACCACCACGCGGGTGGTTGTCATATCCTCCACGGCGAGCAAGATTCACCGAGGAGATGAAGGAGTCACCATTTGCCTGGAGCATGTTAGTGCGCATATCATGTGCACAAATTTGATCATAGAGATCATCTGCTGTGATGTTTGGGTTGCCATGAACAGCAACAACAAGGTCATTGTATGAACCATCTAGACCATTAAGGATGCACCCTATAAGCTCTCCATCATCTATTTCTTTCCCAAGTGCTAACAGTTTGGAACTAAAACCTTTCATCTTGGAAAAATATTGAGCTACGGTGTGTGCGCCCTTCTTGGTGCTGTTGAGTGCACCACGAAGGTGGTTGACCTTGGAGAGGGATTGAGTGGAAAACATGGAGGTGATAACAGCCCAAACTGACTCGGTGGTGTCACAACCTACGGTATGTGCTAAAATATGAGGAGAGAGAGAGAGTTTACGATGTAACTCAGGACAGCTTGATCGCGAGCGATCCATGCAGCATACTCCGGGTTGGGGATGGTGGTCTTCTTCTTCTCAGAGTCGTAGACGTCGACGGTCTGGGGCGGTGCGCGATCGGTGCCGTTGAGCAGGCCGGTGACCTGGGCACCACGCAACGCAGGGAAGACGAGTGTCTTCCAAGTCAGGAAGTTGGAGCGCGTCAGCTTCTGGGACGGAGGAGCACCGAGCGAGGAGGCCACGGACCCCATGGTGGGGGTCGACGAGGAGGCCATGGTGCAGGAGTTCTTGAACAGCGGCGGCGGCGGCAGTGAATGCGGCGGCGGTGGCATGGGTTTTTGGATCGTGTTTTTGGTCTTGGGTCTTGGATCTTTGTGTTGTAGGTTTTTGGGTTGTGGTCTTTGATCTTTGGGCGGCGGCGGCTAGGGTTTAGGTCTTTGGGCGGCGGCGGCAACAATGTGCGGCGGCGGCTAGGGCTAGGTTTAGGTCTTGGGCGGCGGCGGCAACAATGTGGGGCGGCGGCGTTTTTCTTGGAGCCGGCGGCGGCTAGGAAGGGAAGAGGTCTGGCTCTGATACCATATTAACCTAATTTGGCGGAAACGGTGATCCCGTTAGGGATCCCGGGTTCGTGTTATATAGAGGTGGGAAGAGCCCCCACCGCGGCATTACATGTGGGGTACCGAATAGGGTGGTATACTATACCATACCTATACGGTACGGTTGTGTACATACTCCAACACAGACGAGAGCTTGCCTGTGGCAAGATGGTTAGGAGGGTGGTTGTACCCCCAGCCCACCAGAGTTCAAACCCCAGGTTTGACGCTGATGTTTCTCATTTAAGGCGGAATATTCTTCAGTGGGAGGCGACGTTCCCGTCGACAGCGAGACGCCCGTGGTGACTTCGTCAATCTCAAGACTCAACCCGCCGACTCAGTCTCTCGGAGGTGCTCATATGGGTAGGGTGTGTGCGCGTGTATATGAGCGTCTGCGTTGTACTGTGTTTCGCAAAAAAAAAAATACTCCAACACAGACCACCGACCCGAGAACCTGTCCGGAATATACTTTCAGTTATTTTTATAGAAATTTGATCACACCTCCTCGATTTGTACCTCCTTGTTAAGCATGTGGCTGCACTGGTTTGCAGATCACAACTTCACAAGGGACTGCTGAGAAGGAGCCGTCGTCAATGGTGTCGATCCAGCAGGGTGACACAGTTCGATCAAGTACTAGTAACCCGTAGACCGAGAACAAGCACGGCTCGGGTTCTCGAAAAAAAAAAGAACAGACACGGCTGGTTGCCCACGGACGCACGGTTTGAAGACTGTGTCCGAGTAGAAGTGGAAAACGGAAGGAATCGATCGTCAAAGGATATTTTACTACGCGGGCTCGGCATATACATGCAGCAGCGCAAGCCTCGGTCACAAACCCAACCAGCGAGGTTAGTCCCACGGATCGATCGGAAGATGGAAGCGACGGCGGCCACGCTCCCTGACGACGTCGTCCGGTAGATCCTCGCTCGCCTGGTGGACGCGGCCGCGCTCTTCCGATGCGCCACGACGTGCAGGCGGTGGTGCGTCCTCCTGCTCGACCCTTCCTTTCTCTGCCGCTGCTGGCCGCCGGAGGATGACCCCGACCTATCCATTTCTGTGGTTGATTGGCCGGCGTTTTTCGTTTCTCGGCTCAATAAATTGAGATAGCAAGGCAAGATGTATTGTATATGTTAATATGTTACATAGAGAGCAGCTTGACCGCTGAGAATTTTTTGCGAGTCCTTTCATGTGCGTATGTATGGTTTTAGTTAATCAAATGTTAAAGTTTACAAAGTTTGACTACACCTAATTTTCATGTCTAAACAACACGCATTAGAGAAGCAAACCACTCAACATACCGGGGAAACCCTAGGAACTGTCCGAACAGCAGCGTCGTTGTCGTCGCTCCCTTCTTGGAGGTGTTGATTGGTATGAGGCGTCTCGGAGTGCTAGGAGCGTGGTGGTAATTCTCCGGAGGGCGCAACAGTTGAGAGTCATCTTTGTATTCGTTGAACCACTCATGTTGGCTTTGTTTTCTACTCTTTGTTCTTTTTTGTTTATTTTGAGCATGATTGTGCTGTTTGCCCCAGCGGTGGTTTGCAGTTGTATCGGCTGTTTGCTACATTAATATAGCGGGGCGAAAGCCTGTTTCGAGAGCATATGTATTTCTCGCTAAATACAACATGGAGTTTCTTAAGTCTCGGCCGGTTCAGAATTGGTTCACAAGTTTTACTATGATCTCTCTATTGGCTGGTTGTAACCGTATGTCCCACGACACCACTATTTTAGAATCACAGTCCTCCAGGGCTTGCAGACTTTAGGCGGGACTCAACCTCATGTCATTTTGGTTTCGCATGCTGGAGCAAAGGGGGAGATGATACGCAACCCTATCACTCACTTGCCTGTAATGAACTTTGAGCATAGGTTCAACGAAAAATAATATAAAGCAAAAATATAATCACAATCACATGCCATAAGGAAAATTCTAATATATTTTTATCAACTAATAGTTCGAATTATTCTTTGATTATTGCAACTCTAACATATCCGCACTAGTAAAATACTAAGATAGTGCGTATTCTCCTCCCCTCCTTATCCCTCCCCTCCGCCTTTGACCCATCTCATACTCCTTCTCTCATACAAAACCTGTGGCAGTGTCGGTTCTCGTCAGATCTTGATCCAGGCACATCGCGGCTGCATCCCTGCTCCAGCCTGCGTCAGCGGCTGGTCCGGCGATCAAGAGAGCAACTGGTCCCCTGCTCCACCGCGCGTCATAGGCCGCCGACGTTGGTAGGCTCCTCCACCCCTGCCTGCTAGCGCCTATGTCGTTGTCTACTGCACCACCAACAACAACACCGAGGTATGTACCAACCTCACAGTCGATTAGGTAAGAAACTGGGCAAGGAGAGCCCCCTGCAAGGAGAGGCGTGGTCCGTAACGTTGAGTTAGAGGCCCATCCAGGAAGTGGCGCAACACCTAGGGAGAGGCTCGTCGGCGGCCCGGGGAAAGACCTCGTCGCCGGCCCAAGTCACTTAACGCCCCACCTCTACCCAAGGGCGAGGCCCGGTCCAGGAGGCGCCACCCATAAATAGAGTCGCCTCCGCCCCGAATCCTAACTTGGCGAGCTGCAGGGACATTTACAAATAAATATAATTATTTATATTAAATTTATATATTGGTTATAACTTATTATTTTTTGATATGTGGTCACCATATTTTATAATAAAATTCAAATTAGTTTTTAATACACTGCGCCTTAATTGTTTTTGTCAAATATGAGAAATATGGAAGGATAAAATCACATGTCTCCGGGACTAATTTGTGCTAGTTGTGTAAACTAAATGTTTATGCATTTGTGTATCCTTATATATCTTTGTAGACGTCTCTAAATTGTACTCTATAAAAATATATTTATAGAGGTTTTTAGATGATTATTAGCTATCATCAAATAGAAAAATCTAGGGTATGCATGGTTTAAAAAAAGATATTGTCGCCAAATCATATAACAATGGATTCAATAAATTGTTGAGGATGTGAATCTTCTTTGTACTTGAAACTGCGGTAGCGTCGCTCTAGCTAAGTTAGTTTCTAGTACAACCGCACGATAATTAATGGAGATATATTTGAAGATAGACTCGCCGTCTAAGTAAACCAACCAGGCTAATCATATTAATTCGTTTGTATGCGGTTCAGAATATTAAGGATTTTGGGTGTGCACCTAGAGCATCTATACAAGATGCCTTAAAACAGCCCGGCCCTTAAAATAACCACTGTTATATGATGACAGGAAAATGAACCGTACAGATCCCGCATTTCGGTAAAAAACCGATCAAAATTTTGCCGCTCCTCTCAAAACAACCCCTAACCTTGGTTTATCACCAATTCTCGTGTCCCATTTTTAACCCATCGCCCAGAAAAATTGGTGCGGATGAAATTTCAGCTCGTGTCCTTCCCGCCGCCCTTGTTGTCGCCGCCTCCCGCCACCATTTGGGTCGTCCCCTTTGACTGGCGCAGCCTACAAGCTCCTCCACGTCCTGTGCCCATTCCCATCCCAAAGAAGCCCACCGCCTCTCAAAGGCTGAATCGAGGTGGCTGTATCTCACCTCGATTCAACCACGATGTTGCGGTATGAGCTTCCGCCGCTGAATCGAGGTAATTTTTCTCGATTCATTTTTTTTTAGTTTAGAAAGCTTGTCCCCTGCGACTGTTGGTTGCTTTTAACATGTACTCCCTTCGTTCCAAATTAGATGACTTGTATTTGTCCAAAAGTGGATGTATCTAGACATGTTATAAGTTTAGATACATCCACTTTTAAACAAATGGAAGTCATCTAATTTGGAACGGAGGGAGTAATTTATTATAAAATTTTGTAGATGAGTTCGTCCGTGCAATTGTTTTTGAGTACTCGCCATTGTCGGATGAGGACTTAATTCACGCCCATGATGATGACTCGTCGTTACATGCAGGCATCCCATCATCTCCGAGACGGGATCCTTGGAACCGAGCACTGTCGTCCCTGAAGGAGGAGCCGATCCATAGAAGGAAAGAGGCCGGATAGGCTGTCCAAGGGCTTCCCTTGGCATTGCAAGATGGCCTCTACCGTTTTTTCGGCCTTTTTCCGGGAAGGAAGGGACGGCCGAGAACCGATAGCTTCTTGCTTAATCATCGCGGACTTGATGCAGTGATCGCTCTTCAAGATTATTTTTTGACAGTTTCGTTTCTGTAGTTATCATGTGTGAGTATTTAAGTATATCAGCTTATAGTCGGAGTAACCATATGGCGTAAAGAAAAGTATATCGGATAATCCAGAGCTACAAGTGTGCTCGATCCAGCATAGTAAACCAGAGCTCACACACTGTTACAGATGCGATCAAAATATATAGCTGGAATACCGTCCGCAGCACCACAATAGATAGCAGCAGCCAGGTTGTAGCTAACAGATGATAAACAATTCCAGGACAAGTGCTTGCTGGAATACGAATTGATGTTGGCCGTCAAGCATGAGCCAGCTTATCCTCTTTTGCAGCAGCATCCATTTGTCGCTGCCTTTTCTTCTCACCAGCCTTATCGATTTGGTGCAGCTCAAGCACAGCAAGAACAGCTAGAAGGGAACCTGAGAGAGGAATGGCTCCTTTTATCACTTCTGCAGAAAATTCCAATGCATGCGTCTTGCGCCTACAGGTAGGCCAAATGAGATAAGAAGAATGATCAACTACGTAATGTCAAGTCAAAACACAAAACAGGGATAGTGTACCAACAACCAACCATCTCCAGTCATTTGGTCTCGGCTTGATTTGCATAGAGAGAAGCCTGAGCAGCCGTCTGTTCTGCCGGTCAGGAGCCTCCGACTTGGCTATCAGATCATAGAGCTTCTCCTTCTTCACTTGGATCTCGTCCAGAGCTTCGAACAGGTTATCAGGTGCACGACGAGCACGCTGGATACACGTACAAAACCAGGATATATCACGCATGCATGACGCGCACCAACATTCACGTGGAGACACTAAAATAGTCGGTTTTGGACGCCTACCTGCCCCATGTTGCTCATGAACCTTGCAAGGCAGGGGCCCGGGGCCTGTGTTCGTCCGATCAGGGCAACGGCCGCCGGCGCTCGCGGGAGCAGGGTGCGCCCAGAAAGCATCCTCGCACCGGATCGAACAATCGAGGCCATCTTCTCCAGTCTGCGAAATTGAGGGATCAGGGAAGCAAATACCAGCGGCGGGGGAAAACAATCGGTCTAAACATCTACGGTAAGCGTACCTTGCTTAAGGGCGTCGTTGGGGCTGATAGAAATTAATCCGAAAATTACGTGTTGATTTGCTCCCCTCCCGATCGAGTTCCTTGCCCTAGGTCCTAGCAGCCGCATGATGCGATCGTGCGAATAACATAGAGACGTCTCGACTCTGGAGTGTAGAGAAGAAAGCTTCCACGGGCCACAAACTTGGACCGAGAGCTGTGTGCGTGCAGGTTCGTTAGATGGGCCTGTAGGGGTGTGAAGCCTCTTTTTTGGGCGCCCCTATACAGCGCTCCAAGCGGCGATTCCTAACCGACGCCCGTTGCGTCGGTTAGACGAGCCGACGCATACCGCTTGTACAGTGACTACTGGGTGGGCCCATTAGTTTTACAGCGCGGATTTTCTGGTTTTGTGAAGATTCTAGAACGTTTCGTTTCAGGTTTTTTTTCTAATTTAATTTTTTTTCGTGGTTTCGGTCATTTTATATGTTTTGGTTATTTTTTGTTTACGTTTTTACTCTTTTTTTAATTCATGAAAAATTTCATATTTATGAAAAATTATTGTTGGAAAAGTTTTATTTTTTTAAATGGTTCATATTTTAAAATATTTATATTTTTGAAAAGTATTCATTTTTGAAAATGGTTCAGATTTAAAAAATGGTTCATTTTCTAAATGGTTCGGTTTTTATTTTTGTAAATGTTCATTCTTTGAAATGGTTTGAATTTTAAAACTAATCTATTTTTTAAAATGGTTTAGATTTTAAAACTGTTCATTTTAAAAAATGGTCCAAAATTTTTATTTTTTGAAAATGTTTCATTTTCAAAAATGTTCATGTTTGAAAATGGTTCATTTTAAAAAAATGTTTCACAAGTTTTACCAAAAAGTTCCATACGTCTGTCACTGAACCAATCATGCATCAAGCCTATATGCTCTAATACCAATTGTAGTTGCTAACCTTCTTTGCTGTCTCACGAGTTCTTTAAATCTGAACAAGGACCAAGGGACAAAAGACACAAAATGCCATCCCACAAAGCTACGAAGGCGGTGGCTACACCGAAATTGCGCAGTGGCTATCTGGCACGGTTGCTTCTGATGTTAAATGAGATTTTTAATTCAAAGAAAGTTTTAATTTTTTTGAAACTTTCAGTCGGCAAATATTATCAATTATTACATTATACAACACGCAACGGGTGCGCTTGTCCCATCTGTCATTAGTCCGCGTCCCTGACTACACACTAAAAAGACTCGGACCAGACGCGAGCAGTCACGCAACAGGTCGATTTTATTCTGCTAAGGTGTTAACTGAAGTTTTTTTTTTTGAGACAAGGTGTTAACGCAAGCTAACTGACCAAATTCAGACTCTTGGCGACAACAGGATTACGTGAACAGTAGTACATCACCAACACTTCCCGACCCCTAAGTTAAAAAAAAAACACTTCCCGACCCCTCCCCATACGTGTCAAGTGTCAACCGGCGGCGGAAGCTAGCGACTAGCGAGGAACCCAGATCCGCAAGGTACGCTCGCTCACCGTCGATGTTTCCACCTATTGTTTTCCCTGGTCGCCGGTGTTGCTTCGGCCTGATCCCTCAATTTCGTAGATCGGAGAAGATGGCCGCCATTGTTCGATCCGGTGCGAGGAGGCTTTCTGGGTCCGCCCTGCTCCAGCGAGCGTCGGCGACCGGTGCCATGCGCCAGCCAAAGCCGGCAGCCGGTGCCCTGATCCAGCGAATACAAGCCTCGAGCCCCTTCCTTGCAAGGTTCATGGGCAGCACGAAGCAGGTAAACGTCCAAACGGACTCTTTATCGTGTCTCGACGTGACTGTGGGTATGATTAGTAGCGCTTGATGTACTGCGTGTTCGCAGCATGCTCGTGCGCCATCCACAGCTGTGGACGAAATCCAGGAGACGAAGGAGGAGCTGTATGATCTGATATCTGCAACGGAGAACAGACGTGTTTGGTATGAGCATACTAACCCTCAGAACAGACGGCTGCTCATGTCTCTTTCTGCACAAATCAAGCCGAGGCCAGATGACTCCCAATGGTACAGCATCAAAACATACTACACAGATAGTAATCCAGAATAAACATACACACATATATAACTTGTGTTTCTTCCTCCTTTTTCCTGTTTTGTGTTTGACTTGACAGTAGCTGATCATTCTTGTCATCTCACTTGACACACCTGTAGGTGCTTGGTGAGGGCATAAAAAGGAAGAGCCGTGTGATAAGGACAGTTGGCACTGTCTTAGGTTTATGTCTAGGTTTTGTTTCCTTTTTTGTGTTGAAAGCCTTGGAGGAGCTCTCACAGTCTTATATCAAGGAACGGCAAGAAGCGGATGCTGCAAACGACAAGGAGGTCCCTATGGTTTGAGAGAGAACCAAAGATGGCACCTGTTTTCCTTCACTATGTTATTGTAACTATGGTAATTCTTATGATATGTTAGCTAGAACTTGAGTGCCACTGCGACAATCTTGTGAGTTCAGCAATGGTAATTGTTGCTGTCATCTTTCTGATCTTGTGTGAGATGGTATGTTATTCTATATCTATATGTTGTTCTGCAATTATTAGCTCTACTAAATCTGGTCTACCAAGAAAATCCTAAATGGCTATGTCATTCTATATGTATGTTTTTTTGTAATTGTTAGCTCTATTAAATTTATTTTTACAAAGAAAATCCTAAAGCGCTGAAAGCAACTGGATATACAAGGCAATGTGACCCAGCGTATTTTCATATAGAGGTGGAAACATTTAGAATAGCTCCATGAACTGCAGTCCAGCCTTTATAACCTTGGCATAACTTTTTACTATTTTTTCCTCCAGCAAAGAAATACATTGCAGAACAACCTGTTGGGGTCGAATATGCCACCTCTTTGGAACTTGGATTTCGGTTTATCACCTTTTTTGGAGCACAATTTTTTTTTGAATTAACAAAGCTCAGAGTCTTACAACAACAGAATTACAAGTGCTGAAAGATAGATTACAGGCACCGAAACAACAAGAAAATAAAAACATGAAGACCAGCTTGAGCATCAGCACCCTCGTCCAGCTCCGCGATCCGTCCTGAGAAGGCACCCGTAGGAGACACGCCATGGAGGACACCATCGTCGCCCTCGAGAGGCTAGTCACTGTTGCGCAGCCATCCGTTCCACCACTGAAGAAGGCCCCTGCCTTCTCGCCCTGGATCGAAGGGAGCCGTACCGTCGAGAGGTGGAGCTGCTCCCCTGAGCACGCATGGACATAGGCAGACAGGAGGTAGAAGAGGGACAAAGAGACGCCACACCAGGCAGCAACACGAGCATCGCCGTCGACAACACAGAGCACATCACTGAACACGCAAACTGCCGGACGGAACACCAAAGAAGTGCGGCAAGAGATGAGTGGCACCGCCGGAGCATGACCAAGCCTTCGGCTCAACCTACCACCAGGGAAGCAATGTTGTCACAGAGGGGAACCTTCCCCTCTCGCCCAGGCTCGAGGACGCCGACCCGCAGACGAGCAAGGTCACTGAGAAGGGAGCAACTAAGCTGGGCCAACCACCGACAACGCCATCGCGGAGAAAAACCGCTACAACTGCAGACCACCTATCGCCGAACTCGCCCACCGCCCTCGCTGTCCCAAGACGCCGCCTCCAAGGAGGGAGCGACGCAGGAGCGCCGTCGGCGCCCAATCTGAAAGATTTGGGCTTTCACCCATGACAGAGTGGGAGGGGAGAGGGGAAAAGACCTCGATGCCGCCTTCAGGAAGGAATACACCGCCCGTAGCCGCCGTCAACATCGTGGCCACCACCGGTGGCCAAGGGTTTCCCCCGGTCCGGCGACCCATCTCCGGCCACACCCACCAACAGCAAGGCGCAGGACCAGGGCCGGTGGGGTGGAGCAAGAGGCAAAAGGGGATGGCAGTACCTTCAGATCTTGCTTGGAGATCGCCGGGAAGCCTCCACGTCGCGAATCCATGTCCGCCGCTGCCTCGCTGCCCACGCAACCGAGGGGAGTGGCCTGCAGCACCAACGCGCGTCACCCGCTGCCAGGTCGACGCCGCCCTCTCTGCACGAGGCCGCCGCCTCAGATCCAGAAGCTCCAGACCACCGAGGAGAGAGATGGAGCAGCGACAGCCCCGCCGCCACCTTCCTCGGCGGCCGCGCGGGATTTCCCGCCAGCTACCTCTAGCGGCGGCGAGACGAGGGAGGAGAGGTTCTGCCCTCGGGTCGCCTCCAAAGGGGCACTAGGGTTTTGGCAGCACAGTCAATGGGTACAAGATATAACTCGGCTGCACCAACCACTACCGGATAAGCCATCTCCATGCATGAGGTTATTTAAACCAATGAATCCATTTATCTTTATGTGCTTCATTTGGATTCATATTTCTTAGGAGTATAAGTTTAGAAGCTACGAAAGACCCAGTGTTCTTTATTTTAATTATGGTAGGTTTGCTAGCAACGGAATATCTATTTCATATTGTCATTCAGTAATCAACATATATTTATAAGTTAATTAAAAATGCAGCATGAGGCTAACCATTTTTATAATTGAACATACGGTCTTCACTTCACATGCAGTATATACACTGAACTTGTTAATGTTTCTTGTGGAGTTGTAAATTTTCTAACTTAATTGTTGAATATTATTGAAATAACGGTACTGTTAATTTTATGTTGCATACATTGCTTGGTCTTAATTGTATTATTTTCCTTCACATTTTAAAAAAAAAAAATTGGCCTCTGAAATCAGGAGCTTTGTTGAACACTCAATCTACACAGAACGTTCCAAGTCCCTGTATTCAGACCCCCTCTACCCCTGAACAATTAACCTCTCGAAACAGGCTTTCGCCCCGCATTATAAATAAGACCCAATGGCCGAACCCATACATGATGACGAGGAAAAGCTCTTACACAGCAGATCAAGATAAACAACAAAGAAGAAAAGGAAACCAAACTTGCCACCGAGGACCCCGCCGCGAGATCAAGAAGTACCAAGGCTCCACGACGACGCCACCAAGAGGGTGACGACGCAAAGTGCCGCCGCCGTCAAGACTGAACAGTCAGGGTTTTCACCCGGACCCTAGCTAGGAGAAGGTACCCACAATATATAGCGCCCAAAAGAGGATTACGACACTCGCAGGCGATGTCGCCGTTGGCACCGGAGCGCAGAGCTTTCACTCGGGAAAACCATCCTACCACACCTGGTACCACGAACCGCCGAAAAGTCCCGAGGCAGGCCACCAAGACACGATCAGGGAGCCGCCATTGCTGAAGCGTTACCAGCACCAAGAAGGTGGGTGCGGGTGTAATTTACTCACCCTGGTGACAAAACCTGTGAGTTTGGCTAAAAAGGCTTTGGAGGATCCCTTGAGCCTTCAGTTTGATGTGTCACCTGACTACTCAAGTAGGGTAAAGAGTATTTTGTTGGCAGAGAAGAGGCTCTTGCTGGTTTTGTAACAAGTGCAAGCAAGACCGTCATTCACCCTTCTGAAACAATGGCTTTGGGGAATCCAGTTGACATGGTAAATCTAAATGATTCCTTTTCGGTTGATCATGTTAATTGTGTACATGGAAATAGTGATGTTGCTGACGTGTTTATGGACATCTCTAATTCGTTTGATCATGTACAAGGGGAAAATGGGGATGTGACAGAGCCTACTTATGTTAACAAGCAGTTTTCGGATCACTTTGATCCCGTTGGGGACGCTTCGGGTGTTGATCTTTGGAATTTGAATCTCAACGATAATTTGGAGCGGTTGGTTGATGGTATAGCTGATCCAAAACAGACGCTCTAGCCGAGTCCTGCCGAGCTAGAGAAAAACCAGGTTTTCTCCACCACGGCAATAGAGTCGCCCCCGCCGGAAAATCCTGACGCGAAAGAAGAAACGTTGGTTTTCTGTGTTGTGCCCGGTACACCGGCTAGAGAGGTAAACAAGAAGGTTGAGGCCGCGATGGTGGCTCCGACGGAGGTGGGTGGCCTGTTGGGATCCCCAACGTCACTTGGAAGGGCTTCGATGGAAGTGTCTACACCAACATCTACACCTATCTTCAAGAACTCGAGGCAGGAAATCATTGCATATGGGGGCATTGTAGAGCCCAACGTTAGATCCAGTGTTCGGATCAGGTCAGAGCAGAACGCAGACACACCTCAGGTGGAGAGTGCTATGTTGATGGCCCAGCGTCGTGATGCTGCTATTTTCTCAAGTTGTTCACCGAGCAGTCTACTGGATTCATATGTGGTCATTCCTTTTGGCACAGGACCAACGTTTTTTTTGAAGATCAATACCGTAGGGAAAAATCCCTACGGTGTGGGGTTTTTCAAATTAATAACAGCAGCACCAAGAGGTGACCAACGTTCCCTCGTGGACTATGGATGCTCCCAGTTAATGGTGGTCCTCTGAGTTATTTTCAACCGTGGGGGGGGGGGGGGGCACACTATAAATCTTGAAGATGTGTAGTCTTAGTCGTTGCGCTCTTTTTCATTGGCTCGTTCATGTTGTCACTTTGGCCGACCCATGATTGTAATAAGTTGATTTGCATACTTTGACACTTCATCTTTTTTAATACAAAACGGATGTGTGATTCATCACGATGCAGAGGCCGGGGCTACCCATTTCGAAAAAAGGGATTAACCTGTTATCGAGTACCCATTTTATGTTTATCGACGTCCCACAGGGTTTTATGCGAAACGTTTTTCATCATCTCGACCAATTACCAGGGTCCCCCAGGATGAAAATGGAGGGAGTTCGCACCGTGCACTCCCAATCCACGTCCCACCTCAACTCCCAATCCCTCTAATCAAACAAAAGATTTCTAATCCCCTGCCCGCTCCAACTCCCAATCCCCACATCTAATTCCCCCGAACCAACTAACCGATAGGTGGAATAATGTACACAGCAGCACAGCACCACATAGATAGCAGCCAGGTTCTAGCTAACAAACAAACAAAAATCCCAGGACAAGTGCTTGCTGGAAATAAATTAATGTTGGCTGTCAAGCATGAGCCACCGTCTCCTCTTTTGCAGCAGCATCCACTTGTTGCTGTCTTTTCTTCTTCCCAGCATTCTTGAGTAACTGCACCTCAAGCATAGCAAGACCAGCTAGAAGGGAACCTGTGAGAGGAATGGATGCTTTTATGACCTCTGCAAACGTTTCCAATGCCTGCGTCTTGAGCCTACAAGTAGGTGAAATCACTGAAATGAGATTACAAGAATGATAAACTACGTATTGTCAATACACAAAATAGGACTGCATATGCTCGATAGTGTATACCAACCATCTCCGGTCATTTGGTCTCGGCTTGATTTGTGTAGAGAGAAGCCTGAGCAGCCGTCTGTTCTGACGGTCAGGAGCCTCCGACTTAGCTATTGTTGGAATACTAGGCATAATTTTCATGATTAATTCTAGAATAAAAAGCATGGCAACCACAGCTACTAACATGTTAAACACAAACATACTAGATAATTAACATGAACAGCAGCAAGACATACGCCAACACATCCATAGTAAAACAGTTCGGTTTATGTCGCACGTACCGAACAATTGTAGATGAAGCAGTCGTTGAAACAGCGACGGCAGCAACTTGAGCGGCTTCGGTATCAGCAACAGCTCGAAGAAGACGGCGTTGGAGACGAGCCGCCCGCGGATCCGGCGATCGTCCAGGGAGGCGAGCCGTGATGAAGAACTTGAAAGCAGTCGCGCGGAGCGCTTCCCAAAAATCTTATTCGCCCTCTCCCGTACAGGATCACAAGGATAAGTGGTTCCGGAGACCTGCTGTCCCGTTCGCCGGTGCACGCCGGCGCACGGGATGGAGTAGACTACGGCGGCGGCGCAAGGCACGAGATTGGCAAAACCTAGATTGGTTCGGGTGTGACGGCGCACGCAGTGCACGGCAATATATAGTGCAGTTCGGGAAACCCTAACGGGTACAACGTGGGCCGGCCACGTCGCACACGTTCGAGTCGGTGCAGCAGCCCACGATCCGGGAGCGATCCGAACTGGCTAAACTGTACGAGTACGCTAGCGACTCGATTTTTGCTGAACAGCAAAAATATAGGCATCGGCTCGGCTCATTCCCGCAACCCGCGGCGGAGGAGGAGGAGGGCGCACGAGAGAGCCTTCTATTCTCAACTAGCACACCAAGTGGTACAACACTCCACCTTATAAGGTGATGTTTGTCTCTTCCAACTAGCAATGTGGGACTAAACTTTAGCACCACATTGCACCCCCAAAATTCTGCCATGCACCAATTTGAAATTTTCAGAAATTTCTTATTGGGCTCCCCAAATGGGCCCAAATTCTAACAGCTATCAGATCATACAGCTGCTCCTTCTTCCCCTGGATCTCGTCCAGAGCTTCGAACAGGTCACCACGACGAGCACGCTGGATACACGTACAAAACCAGGATATATCACACATGCGACGAGAACGCTGGATACACGTACAAAACCAGGATATATCACACATGCATAACGCACACCAACATTCACATGGATGCACGAAAAAGAGTCGGTTTGGACGCTCAGTTACCTGCTTCGTGCTGCTCATGAACCTTGCCAGGCAGGGGCCCGAGGCCTTCGTTCGCTGGAGCGTGGCACCGGCCGCCGTCGCGCGCTCGAGCAGGGCGCACCCAGCAAGCCTCCTCGCACCGGATCGAACAATCGCGGCCATTATCTCCGGTCTGCGAAATTGATGGATTAAGGGAAGCAACGGAGGCGATGGCGGAAAACAAAACAATCGACAGTGACAGTGCGCGTATCTAAGCTTAGGCTAGCCACAATGAGAGTAACTTAGCTAGTTACCGTAACATCACACACTCCAAGATAAGATGAGTGTACAAGATAATAAATAAAGTCTCGCATGACACCACACATAAGTTACTTTCCATTGTAGAGATAGTAACATAACAAGTAACATATGCATGTTACTAGTCTAATTTACTCTCCATTGTGACTAGCCTTAGGTACGATGATGGGGCTAACAGAAATTAATTCGAAAATTACGTGTTGATTGATCCTTTCCGAGTTCCTTGCCCTAGGTCCTAGCAGCCGCATGATCATGCGATCGTGCGAAAACATAGAGACGTCTGGACCGTGGAGAACGAAGCGTGCAGGTGCAGGTTGGATAGATGGGCCTGTAGGGGTGTGAGGCCTCTTCTTGGGTGTGGCTTTAAGCTACTGCCTGTTGGATAGGTGGGCCTGTGAGGTTTTTTTTTTGAAGAATGAAGATTGGGCAAATATAGCTAGAGTGACATGTCTCTAAATAAAAAAGCTCAAGTAACATAGTGCAGGATCACCTAAAAAAACATAGCGCAGGACGGTCTTCGTGCTCCTCGACGATGCCAAACACAATAGCCTCCCACATCCTCCATGCTTGAAGTTGCACGCGCATCACCATCGCCCACTCGATGTTGTGCTTTGAGCATAAGGTACTATGCGGAGGCTGAGTTGTAGTCGCGAATTAGCTTAGGAGACGGTGAAGGTCACCGCCGATTCATGGCTGGTGGCATGCGCAAGACACGTGAGCCGCTGCCTTCGTTGTCGATACGTCGCCGAACTGGCCATGGATCGGGCATGTATACTCTAATACCAATTGTAGTTCAAACCTCTCTTTTCTCTCACTCACGTTTGCTAGAACTAAACGAGAAATAAGAGACAAAAGACCCAAAATACTTTGATTTGTACTACCATCCCATGAAGCTACAAAGGCGGTGACTGCACACCCTAAAGACTAGGACCAGACGCGAACATAGTCACGCAACAGGTTTAAAAAAAAGCTAAGGTGTTAACTGAAGCTACTGACCAAATTCAGACGGTTGCCGACAACAGGATTACGTGAACAGTAGTACATCACCAGCACTTCACGACCCCTCCGGCCCCATACGTGTCGAGCGGCGGCGGAAGCGAGCGAGGAAACCCAAGAAACCCAGATCCGCAAGGTACGCTCGATAACCGTCGATGTTTGCACCGATCGTTTCCGCCTGTCGCCGGTGTTGCTTCGGCCGGATCTCTCAATTTCGTAGATCGGAGAAGATGGCTGCCATTGTTTGATCCGGTGCGAGGAGGCTTTCTGGCACTATGTCACGTCCTAGAATCAAAGGCATTATGGTAGAGGCATTTTTAAAAACTGCCTCTGTTGGTTACTTTAGGAAGCATTTTTGGTAAGTGCCTCAAATGGCCAAGTATTTTAGGCAGTTGTATATGCCTCCAAAAGTAACCATTTGAGGCATTATTGATTAGTGCCTATAAAAATTATCAATTGAGAAACTGCTAAAAAAATACCTTAAATGGTTACCATTAACAGTATTTTTCAAGTGCCTACAAAAATAATCATTTGAGGCACTATAGAATAGCGCCTCCAAAAACCAACTATTGATGAGTGCCTCAAATGGTTGCCTTTGGAGGCATTGTTCAATTGCTCAAAAGATTAAGTATTTGAAAAAAACTTTTCATCTTTGTTTTTTGTTGATGGATTGAAGATGCAGTCATTTTGTACACGTATATATTTTTCATCTTCTTATTTTTACTAGCAAACGTGCCCGTGCGTTGCTACGGGCTTTATTAATTTCCAAGTAATTTAGAATAATATATTTTTTGGATTCTTATATTTACACGATGTATTTACTTGTTTTCCAATCATTTCCCAGCTTCTGTTGTAGCATTATTGTAACTAACATCCCTATATCTGAAAAATACAACTAATGTTCGGCTCATGAAATTTTATAAAGATATGAATATCCTATACTGACTATTCGGCAGAGAAGTGGGAGATGAGCTTCAATTGTTGTTCAAAACCACTCACAGAAACTATGTAGTCTTGTTCTGATCGTCAAGAAAGTTCTGTAGTCAAACTACATGACAGATTAAAACCGCGTGCATTGATCTCCTCCTTCTGTTCAGTTGTCAAACTATTTCGTCGAGCTCTATTGCGTTCACGTCTTTCTTGATTTTTATTATTTGTTGATTCAACGTTGTTATCCATTTTCTGCGACCACAACGATACATAAAAGTTAAACATCCAGTACTTAGATTTTTGAAACATGTAGACTGTTTTAAACTTCTTTTGAAACATGTAGACTGTTTTAAACTTCTGATGCTTTGATTCAGTAACATACAAAGATTTGACAATATCATATTGATTATTATTGACGATTAACCTGGATGCAAGGTGTTGCTTCTTGATGGATAGTAATTTCTGTTGACTGACGATGCGTGAAAGGATTTATCGGACGATGAATGAAAGGATTTATGAGCTCTTTTCCAAGATGGAGGACGGGCTGGTATGTCTCTGCTACGTACCTGCTAGTACTATCTGCTATTGTAGCTCTGTCGATCGCAGCCGGCGTGCATATATTTCAGCTAGCGTCTACTGCTGCTGCTGGTTTCGAGTTGCTCCTGCTGCTTATTTCAGCTCCGTCCGTGGCTGTAGGTGTGTACATTTAAAGAGTTGTGATCGACTCCGTGTTGGAATAGTAACCGAATTGTATTCAAACTGCTAACCAAATTGTATTCAAACTGCTTATTTCAGTTGGCTGTACGTGTGTACATTTAAAGAGTTGTGATTCGAACTGTTTTGTTCCGGCTCGGCCCAGGAATAAAGAGGCCCAAGTATGAGCAGTTATCAATTTAGGCGGTCGTTTTTTTAAGTGGGCCGGACTGATGCATTGGCTGACTTGCAAATTGAGTTTGGCCCGGTCAATCGAGTTGGACCATCATGAACCAGTGCGTGTCTGATGCGAACTCGTATTGAACCCGTACCAGGTGAACTCGTACAGGTTTTAGTTTTCATATTTCACTTATAGGTGCCATCGTGCGTAATTTGTACCAATTTCAGGGGTAGTTCTACTACGACCTACCATCATCACCACCTCTAACGATATTATAGTAGAGATTTGACAATTATTTTACATAAAAGACCTTGAAATTAGAAACGATCTCAATAAAAGCCCAGGAAAGCAAAATCGGAAGAAGCCACGGGCCTATCAGTAAACCGGCTCCTACTCCTTCTCCTCATCCCCGAAGTCCAGCTCCCTCCATACGTGGTCTGCTCTGGTTGGAATCGACTCCCTCCGCGCGCCGCCGCCACCGCCACTGCCCGCCGCCGATACATTCCTCCCACAAGCCACCGACTGCTTCCCTCCGCCATCGCCGAGCACCTCCGTCCCTCCCGCCGCCATCCACCCAACGCACGAGCAACGGCACCAGAGGCGAAGGCGATGGCGACGGCGCCACGGTGTTCGAGGTCATGTACCACGGGGTGCCGCTCGGGGTGGCGACAGTCCCCGGGTTTGAGCGGCCGAGCTCCACATCACCAGCGACGTCGCAGCCAAGATCGTCGTCCTCGGATTCTCCTCCCCCAAATCCCAGGTAAATTGCTCTTCCGCCTCGTTCTGCTGCAGGGAGGGCTCGTCTCCTCAGAGGAGGGGACGGCTTCCGTCGACCACTTCCCCGAGCTGCATCTCCCCGCCCACCCAGATCTACATCTCCACAGAGGTACACCACACATCGATCATTTCCCGTTTCCCAGTCGGACCTCCGCAAGCAACGTGTTCGACGTTTTGACCCGCCCAAACCATGCCCTGCAGGAGAAGGACAAGCTGGTGCCCTTCCTCGAGCGCGAGGATGCCGCTGCCGCAATGGACAACATGGACGGAGCCGAGCTCTTCGGCCGTGTACTGACCATGAACTACGCCTTCCCCAAGAGCATCAAGGGAGAAGAACATCGAGTTGATGCTTCCTTTTGTACAAAATCCATATATTTCAAAGGTGAGCTAAATGTTGCAAACAGTGAGATAAACTTGGTAGGTTAAGAAACAAATAACTCTATAGAAGCTACCTCTATTTGAGTGTCACTGCAACATTCACTTGCAGTTCAGTTATTTGATTGTGCTAGTGAACTTGCCATAAAAGTCTTGTTTTGTACTTAAAGGCTGAAGTCCCTTCCTATACATGCCTTTGCAAGCTTTTAGTTCATGTGCTGGTCTGATTCACACCCATTGTTAATGCTCTTATTAGCATACTTATTTTTTGGCCAATTATTTGATTGGAAAATAAGAGATATGGCTGAGTTCTCATGGAATATCTTTTTTTGGGCAAGTCTGATTTGCGATCGAACATGTCGATTTTACCGTGTATTCTATCTAGCTAAAATACTTCTCTGCAACTGCATATGCTGAACCTATACATGTTTCCATCAGTCTATCTTTATGTTAACCTATACAACATATAGACTCTGAAATCGAGTATTTTCTAAGCTTTGTGTATAACTCCTTCTGTGACGTGAGTGAGCCGGACCAAGTCTTGGTTGCTATGTTTGGTTTTATCTTTCTTAATTGCAGGTCAAGACAACAGATAATAGAGTAATACACGACAACCTAGAGGAAAAGGTTAGATGTCCTAGAATTTGTTTCTTTTCTTGTAAATTCCATGGCAAACATGCAAGCATGTTTTCTGGCCTTCATGAGCTTTTGCCGGTATTTATATGTACCTAATCACTTTGTATGAATACTTACCACTCTGCTTATGCATGTCACTTGTTCGATAGAATGTCCGCAAGTAATTTGATCATGACAACACAACCATTGCATGGAGTCGATGGTCTAGTGATGCATTACAATTCTCTTGGTCTTACTTTGCAATGACATCATGACGGTTTTGTAGCTTTGATTGTTCTTAAAACTGTTAGCAAATGTCAATGACTTGCAATATGGTTATGTGTGTATTTGGTGATCATCCTCGATGGCCTTGATATCGTTTCAATAACAGCTTCTCAGATCGATATTCGGAAAGCAAGGGCACTAACAGAATAGATAAGACACTTGTGATTATTCTAACATTCAATTTTTGCAATCTATTGTTCTAGTTAATTATGGCAAAGAACCATATGAACTAATTAGCTTACTGTCCATCAATTTTGTTTTCTGAGATCATACATATGGTCCATCATTTCTGTCTTGCACTTTGTATATGATAGGAATTCTTAAGATGGGCTATAGAGATTAGAAAGAAATGTTTAGTGCCTTTCTTCATAATATATGGGCAAACCATCCAATAGCCTTAATAGCTTATATAAATTCTCAGTCTTGTTTACTTGACCTGCTTGCTCTAACTTTTGGTTCACAAACAGTATCCATGGTAAAATGATAATTTTGTGTAGGCAGATTCTGCAGTTACACGTAGTTGAAAAACTTGAAATATAGCATTTTGAAGCAAGCATCAGTTTATCTGTGTCGTACCTATATAATCCAGGATTGCAAATTTCATACGATTTTTTCTTAGCTTATCCGTGTCGTATCTGGTAGTGCTGCTCGAAACTCTTCTTTCATTATTGTATCATCCATTGTAAAGATTTTCAACTGTTCATTAGACTCGAAGTGGTACAGTTTGCTTCTCATTGAACATTATTTTCTCATGGAGCTTATTAGCAGGTACAGTTTATTTGAATGCTTTGCTAGCTCAATTTAGTTTCTATTGTCTTCACTTCAGTGTGGTCAGTACGAATTTGTGATTGATTTAAACATGATTAAACGTGATTTCTGAACTTTTTTTCGTATGTCCCTGTTGATAGGTGAACCTGCTAGAAATATTGCACACTCATGTTTTATCCTCTATTGGTCATATGTTGTAAAGCTTTTACTGATTTTTTTAGGTTGTTCTGTCTCTACTTGGCTCTGCGGTGCTAACCTCTTGTTTCTTCCCGAGTACAATTTAGAGTCTTTTAGGCAAAATTGTTAAAATTCGTTACAAAATGTTAGCATCATTATAATTCCATGGAAGAGTTTGGGGATTCGTTGTCGACAACAGATTATATAAGTGGCAGAAGTAGTAGTAGTACCACATTCTCTGTTGTGTCATGACGTCTTTCTGTGTATCTAGGAACAATTTTCTCGATGATGATAGTTCGCCTCATTGTTGGTTTTTAGTCTTATAGTTTCACTGTATACTCTTTATTTAAATCATGGCATACTTCTAAATTGGTGCTAAATTGCTAACCAATGTGCACTATTACGTTTTCTCCAGATTGCACCTGACTGGAGGCAACCTCTCAATTTAGATTGAGTTCGACACAAATTCATGGGAGCCTGATGCATGCTAACAACCTAGATCTGTAAACCAATGTATGCTGAGATCTGTGAATAGTTTTCATTACATATCCTTCAATTTCGTTGTTACTTCAACCATCCTAGTGATCTTACGTTAGCGTATACTCTTTGAGTTGTGATTTGTGAATGTAATGTAGTGTTTGAGTTGTGGTTGCCTCTGAACTACCTTAATAAACAGTACTATTCAAATTTTGCATCTGTTCACATGTGAGGACCCGAATTGGATGCCTTTGATGGTATAGCAATTGAGGCACTGAAACAATAGTGCCTCAAATGGTATAGTATTTGAGGCATTATTATGTGCCTCAAATGGTATAGCAATTGAGGCACAAATCAAAAGTGCCTCTAATGCTATAGTGCCTCAAATGCTATACCATTTGAGGCACTCAATAATGCCTCTAATGATCACCTATTAAGGCATTATTAAAAAAATGCCACAAAAGACTTTTAGCTACACTAGTAAATGCAGCGCTTTTTTTTGCCTCAAAAAACAAATTGAGTAATTTTTGAGACTTTTGGAGCCATTACTGAGTGCCTCCGATTATAGGATGTGGTGTAGTGTGGGTCCGCCCTGCTCGAGCGAACGCCGGCGACCGGTGCGATGCGCCAGTCAAAGCCGGCGTCGGGTGCCATGTTCCAGCCAAAGCCGGCAGCCGGTGCCCTGATCCAGCGAACGCAAGCCTCAAGGCCCTTCCTTGCAAGGTTCATGGGCAGCACGAAGCAGGTAAACGTCCAAAACCGACTCTTTATCGTATCTGGACGTGAATGTTTGTATGGTTACTAGCGTTTGATGTACTACGTGTTTGCAGCATGCTGGTGCGCCATCCACAGCTGTGGACGAAATCCAGGAGGTGAAGGAGGAGTTGTATGATATGATATCCGTGACGGAGAATTCTGCCCATACCGACGCTTGCAACATGCGGCTGCTCATGCTTCTTTCTGCACAAATCAAGCCGAGGCCAGATGACCCTCAATGGTACAGCGTAAAAACATACTCCTACACAGATTGTAATCGAGAATAAATGAAATGCTCTGTTTCTTCCTCCTTTTTTCCTTTTTTTTTTTGACTTACTTGACAGTAGCTGATCATTCTTATAATCTCATTTGACCCACCTATAGGCGCTCGGTGAGGGCATCAAAAACGAAGAGCCATGTGCTACGGGCAGCTGGAATTGTTGCAGGTCTCTGTCTAGGTTTTCTTTCCTTTCTTTTGCTGGAAGGCTTGGAGGAGGTAAAAAAGAAAAAGGAACGGCAAGAAGTGGATGGTGCAAACGAGAAGGAGGTGACGACGCTTGTTTGAGGGAGAACCAATGATGGCACCTGTTTTCTAGCACTGTGTTATTGTAAATACTAGTTGAATGCCCGTGCGTTGCTACGGTTATATATGTTTTTTTGGTACAAATTAAAATTCACGCCACATAATATTTTAAAAGTTATAAGATTCTATTTTTCTCATAATATGCAACAGATACATGCATGCTCCCGCACTCTGCATTTTGGCTACAGTTAGTTGGAGCGCGGCGGCATCTCAAAAAACATTGTTATGCCTCTCTATACGGGGTCAAGGCTCAATATGACAAATATTCAACGTTAGTATTTGCAATCTCTAGAAGCGACTCTGCACCAAGCTCTTCACCTTGCCAGTCCGTCTGCCCCCTTCGCATCTGAGGTCACCATGGCTCATGAATGTTGCGCACATGCCGGAATTTTACACTCTATAAGATAGTAACGACAGTACGACACACACACCGACACACGCTTAAACGCTTGTTGAAGAACCTGCGACTTGATTCTAGATCACACCATCATTGCCAACCCTAAATCATCCCTGAAAACCTGGCAAACTTCAACTATTATGCAGCCCATCATATGCAAGAAACAAAAGAAGCGTCAAATAGACAACTCATTAGTTACGCCCTACTGTGTATCAGGTAACAAAAATGAAATTTGATGTATCAGCTATTGCTTTCCATCTATCGTTTGTAAAAGAACATAAAAAGTAAAATGTCTAAGCAAATGTACACAACGGAACAAGACAGAAAATGCAATTAGACTGCGCAAAGGAAAATATGCGCCAATTCATGAAAGCTAGTGCTTTCTTCATGAAAGGAAAAAAATAGTAAAGGAAAGCTGCAGTTATATGAGGACAGACAAGCTATGAACACTCAAATGATCTGATACGCGAAAATCACTTTATAGAACACATATAGATATAATATTGCAACACCCTTTCAACAAACATTGATGCTAGATTGAGAAAAAATACTTTCTATTACTACGTTGGCTTTCATACAAATGACAAGCAACCACAATATTTCATAATCTCTCTCACAATTCGCTTTCTTCACGATACCGGCACTTCATCATCATTACCAATCTAAGAAATAGGTTGCTTTCAACAAGCTGCAAAGCCACAAAATTGAGGTGAATCATCTAAAATTATATGATCCACATAAAGCATTCTGAAGTATTAAAAGGAAAAAAATGTAAGAAGTACACGGCACATGCTAACATTCAGAACACACCGGTGTATCAATGATCAGCCACTCCAGTCTTTATCACACAACTAAATCATGGGATAATGTGCAACTCAAATCGTATACATACCTTGAGTAACAACAAAGAAGAAGTCACCACATATCATGACTAAAAGTGTTATATTCTAAGACACAACCCGGACTGTCCAAACAATAGTAAAATGATTTTCAAAATATATGGAATCAAAGAAAATAAATACATGGATCTGGTCTTCTGCTTCAAAGAAACTTTTTAAAATAAAACACTGCTCTAAGAAATGTGATGAGCGGAGATAATGATATCATGTGCAGATCAAGCTTAATAAAGAGAAGAGCTAAAGTATGTGTACCTGCAACATAATTGTGCCATAGCTCATAAAAGATGATTTAATGATACACACATTCCAAGATTTGCGTAGCACAACAATGTAAATTATATTTCCAATCATCCCTGAACAACTCTAGAATGACAACTTGTGATTGATAATAGAGTGAAGAGACACCTCCAGACACTAATAAACCTAGCCAATATATTCGCTGTCGCCTGCACTGGATTGCCACCTTTAAAAATAATACACATGAGAACTTCTGTCGTCAATGTAGGATCATGTGTGACCCATAAAACAAATATGGCAATATAAGCTCACAATTATCCACTCTTAGTTCTGTATATACACCGCAAAAGAATCATAGAAGTAACTCTTCATGCATGATCATGTGTGACCCATAAAAAGAATTATGGCAATATAAGCTCACAATTATCCACTCTTAGTTCTGTATATACACTGTAAAAGAATCATAGAAGTATCTCTTTTAACGGCTATTGTCAGGTATTAGGACAGACTTAAGAGTGTTGAAGCATTATCAAATCAAGATACAGCAAAACTTCCTGCAATAATTTAAATTGAAGAACATATTAACAATCAGGCCCTTGCAGGAGACTCTAAAGAGCTACGGTACCATTAACATATTTTCTTCACGATACCGGCACTTCATCATCATTACCAATCTAAGAAATAGGTTGCTTTCAACAAGCTGCAAAGCCACAAAATTGAGGTGAATCATCTAAAATTATATGATCCACATAAAGCATTCTGAAGTATTAAAAGGAAAAAAAAATGTAAGAAGTACACGGCACATGCTAACATTCAGAACACACCGGTGTATCAATGATCGGCCACTCCAGTCTTTATCACACAACTAAATCATGGGATAATGTGCAACTCAAATCGTATACATACCTTGAGTAACAACAAAGAAGAAGTCACCACATATCATGACTAAAAGTGTTATATTCTAAGACACAACCCGGACTGTCCAAACAATAGTAAAATGATTTTCAAAATATATGGAATCAAAGAAAATAAATACATGGATCTGGTCTTCTGCTTCAAAGAAACTTTTTAAAATAAAACACTGCTCTAAGAAATGTGATGAGCGGAGATAATGATATCATGTGCAGATCAAGCTTAATAAAGAGAAGAGCTAAAGTATGTGTACCTGCAACATAATTGTGCCATAGCTCATAAAAGATGAATTAATCATACACACATTCCAAGATTTGCGTAGCACAACAATGTAAATTATATTTCCAATCATCCTGAACAACTCTAGAATGAAACTTGTGATTGATAATAGAGTGAAGAGACACCTCCAGACACTAATAAACCTAGCCAATATATTCGTTGTCGCCTGCACTGCATTGCCACCTTTAAAAATAATACACATGAGAACTTCTGTCGTCAATGTAGGATCATGTGTGACCCATAAAACAATTATGGCAATATAAGCTCACAATTATCCACTCTTAGTTCTGTATATACACCGCAAAAGAATCATAGAAGTAACTCTTTCATGCATGATCATGTGTGACCCATAAAAAGAATTATGGCAATATAAGCTCACAATTATCCACTCTTAGTTCTGTATATACACTGTAAAAGAATCATAGAAGTATCTCTTTTAACGGCTATTGTCAGGTATTAGGACAGACTTAAGAGTGCTGAAGCACTATCAAATCAAGATACAGCAAAACTTCCTGCAATAATTTAAATTGAAGAACATATTAACAATCAGGCCCTTGCAGGAGACTCTAAAGAGCTACGGTACCATTAACATATTTTAAAGCACAATGCAAGAATGAATGAGAAATAACGGTGCTAATGTATATAGGAAATCCGAATGATAAATCAACTATACAAGGAGCAGATAAAAGGTTAATTTAAATGGGTGAATCTATATGATGAACCAAACAAAAGTTACCACTTACTATTTTCATTGGGTCTTGTAAGAAATTGTATAGTACTTTGGCTGCCACATCAAGCTCTCAAAAGCTCAAGACGATATACAAAATTCAAAAATTATGCTAAAACAGCTCTCCGTATATGCTCACTCAGTCAGGCTTCCACTGTATATCTGAAGAACGAACTGAATATTCCTATAGTAACATCACAGAAGCAGCATGTAAGTTCCACGTGTGGAAACGGAAAGGAACACTACTATTTTTCCAATTAGTATATATATAGATAGATAATCTGGAGTGACAAACATGTAGATTGAACTATAAATAGTTCAGATGAATTAAGCAACCATTACCTCACAATGAACTTTAAAATTTGAGTAACTGAAGGCATGCCCACTGCTTGTTCGACAAATGTATCACTCTAAAGTTATAAAAAAACCTTTCCGTCAGTATCTATGATTATGAATCACTAAAAGCATGATGGGTTACTTTACTTTTGCAAACTGCTACTGTAATTTTCCTAGATACCATCACTTGTAACTTTCATTTTCAGTATTGACAGTTTAGGAGGATGGAGAACTAACCAACTAAGCAAATGCACCTCCTGTTCAATTGGAATAGAACATCTTCCGATTTTCTCGGAGATTACATTGGACCAAGCCATATTAGACTGGTTGCCAGAAGATATGCAAACTGCCAAACTCCAACATCAAGATTGATTGTGTTTTACAAGGCGTCCAGGATAGCATTCCATATCTTCAACAAGAGGGCATATACGGAGTTATGTAAGTTTTCATGACCTATACAAGCAGAAGATCAAAGGAGAAAATTCAGTGTGTTATTAGCACTCAAGTGACATGGACAGATAGTAATCAACACAAAAAACAGTGACGCAACTCTCAAGTGGCACGGACAGATAGTGATCAACACAAAAAATTCCAGTCTAGACCTGAAGCACAATTTGTAACTCGGTGAAAATTTCTGGCGGTTGTTCCTCTTAAACTAAGTAGCATGAACAGCTGCAAAATATCAAGCAGTAGACTCACATTCAAGACGTTTACGAGCTTATTGAGCTGCTCAGTGACTTGCTTGTTGATTCCCACGACGAGTGACTCCATGTTGTACCTTCTCCTGGCGAACAACCACCAATCCGGTATATCATGCCGCTGTCCTCGGAGGAACACCGAAATCGTGTGGTGCCGCACCCTGCAATCCCCAACCGACCAATTCCCATAAAAATTATTTCAACCCAACGCAGCGGGGAAAACCGGCCGCAGATTAAGGCTCAGAAGTATCAGGAGAGGAGACCGCATTGAGGCGAGGAGAGGTGCTTACGGGTCCATCTTGGCTTTCGTGGTGTCCCCCCGAGCTCACCTCAGACGCTGCAGCGTGCCATAGGCGATCACCCTCGCGGCGGCGCAGAGGCTGGGTCCAGGGCCAGAGCAAAACGTGCGTCGGGCGTCCAGATCGACGGTCATGGCCTGCAAGTGGCGACGGACATGGATGGGCAGGCCTCCGTGTTGCTGCTCTTGCTCGCGATCTGGGAGGGCGTCGGATCCGCCCGGTGGAGGACTGAGACAGTCGAGTTGGAGGTGGGGACGACCGGATCTGGCGGCCGGTGAGAGGAGGCGCTGGATGCGAGGAAGGGGCGTCACCGAGGTGTAGAGAGAGAGCGTGAGCGGCTGCGGCGGCCACGGACACGAGCATGTAGCACGCGAACGGGACCCCGAGCCTCCACGACGGGCGCAACGCTCCTCCACGGCAGTGGTAGTGGCCGCCCGCCCCCTCCGCCTCGACCACGGGAGAGATCACGAGCATGGCGGCCGCATCCGCGGCCCTGCCCTACCTTGCCGCTGGTCTCCCCTGCGTCGCTGCGGGGGCCGTGCTCGCCGCTGTGGCCGTCTCCTCCTGCAGCCGCCTCCTGTGCCGCCGGTGCCGCAACCTGCGATGCCGCGGGCTCCAGAGCGAGGACGCCGTGCGGGCCGGCGCGGGAAGCACTTTGGGGGCGCGGACACCGCCATGTCGGCGAGATCGAAGAGCGGCGGCGGCGGCCGAACCCTTAGCTAGGCTGAGAGGTACGGGAGGAGCGCACAAGAGATCATTCCTGCCTGCGGTGGAAATTTCTGTGGGTGGGGGCCCACCTGTCGGCGCTCGGGGGAGATAGGGATGGCAGAAAATTTTGGCAGAAAACGCACCAACGTACGTCTAACTCCCATTTAATAGTAAAGATGGTAATGCTTATGACACTTGTTTGAGGGAGAACCAATGATGGCACCTGTTTTCCAGCATTATGTTATTTTAACTATGGTAATGCTTATGATATGTTAGCTAGAACTTGAGTGCCACTGCGCCAATCTTGTGAGTTCAACTATGGTAATTGTTGCTGCCATCTTTCTGATTTTGTGTGAGATGGTATGTTATTCTATGTCTATATGTTGTTCCGCAATTATTTAGCTCTATTAAATCTGTTCTACAAAGAAAATCCTAAAGCGCTATGTCATTCTATATGTATGTTGTTCTGCAATTGTTAGCTCCATTAAATTTGTTTTACAAAGAAAATCCTAATGCGCTGAAAGCAGCTGGATATACAAGGCAATGTGACACAGCGTGTTTTCATATAGAGGTGGAAACATTTAGAGTTGTTCTATGAATTGCAATCCAGCCTTTATAACATTGGCATAACTTTTTACTCTGTCACAGTTTACAGGACACGCACATAATTTAAGAAAACACTTTAACCATTAATTTAGTCAACAAAATTTAAATTTTACATCACAAAAATTATATAATTAAAAACTTATTTTCAATATAAATCTAACGGTATAATTTTGTGACATATAATTTATATTTTGTTAACCAAATTTAGTTGTCAAAATTTTTCTTAAACTGAGTACGTGCCCTATAAACTGTGACGGAGGGTGTACTAATGTTTCCTCCAACAAAGAAATACAATGCAGCACAACCTGTTGGGGCCAAATATGCCACCTCGTTGGAACTGGAATTTCAGTTTATCACCTTTTTTGGCATTACAGTTAATGGGTACAAGATATAACTCAGCTGCACCAGCCACTACTGGATAAGCCATCTACATGCAGGGGCATTTTAAACCTCTGAATCCATTTATCTTTATGTGCTTCATTTTGATTCATACTCTCTATTTCTAAATATATATTTTTAGACTTTTCTAGATTCACATATATCTACATGTATTTAGACACGTTTTATTGTGTATGTTCACTCTATTCAGTCCACATCTAGTCAACCTGTGAAATATCTAAAACATATTATATTTAGAAACGGGGTGAGTATTTCTAGGAGTATATGTTTAGAACCTACCAAAGACTCTGTGTTCTTTATTTTAATTATGGTAGGTTTGCTAGCAACAGAAATAACTATTTTATATTGTCATTCAGTACAACATATATTATAAGTTAATGAAAAATACAGCATGAGGCTAACCATTTTTTAATTGAACGTAGGGTCTTCACTTCACTGTCAGTATATACACTGAACTTGTGGATTTTTCTCGTGGAGTTATAAGTTTTCTAACTTAATTGTTGAATATTTTTTACATAATGGCACTGTTAATTTTATGTTGCATACATTGCTTGGTCCTAATTGTACTCTTTTCCTTCACATTTTCTTAGTTTTTTTCAGTCTCTGAAATCAGGAATTTTCTTGAACAGTCAATCTACACAGGACGTTCCAATTTCCAGTATTCAGACAGCCCCCTACCTCTGAGCAATTAACTGCCCATCGTTACAATGAGCCAGCTTTACGACATCTTCCCGAGAGGGGTCGAGCTCCCCTTCGGTCTCTTCGCCACTGGAGAGAGAGGAGACGATTTTTGGAAGCGACTCCGCCAGATCCACCCGTGCGGCCGCTGAGCCGCGGGATTCGCCTCCACCGCCGGCCGCTTCGACGGCGGGTGGGTGGTGGATCCCCGGCTCCGGTCTGTATATAGGTAGGGTAGGGGGGAGTGTTCGCCGGCGACGCTCAGGAGGAGGGGCGGCTGGTGTGGGGTTTGGTGCCGGCGTGGGCTTCTCCGGCGAGGCTGCTCCTTCGGGCGCGGCGTCCCGCGCGCGGCTTGCGGGAGCTCGGGGCCCGGCGCGGCGCTTGAGTTCTTCGTTTTGCCGCCGGATCCGTGCTGGCGGCGGATCTGGCGGGCGGATCCAGGAGTTCGTCGAGTTCTTCTTCCTCTTCCGGCGACGGCGTCGATGGCGGACGAGGTTTGGAGGTTTGGCTGGGACAGGGGGGCGCTCGCCCCGGTCGTTCACCGACAGAAGCTCCGCCGCGGCGCGGCGGACGGGCACGGCGGCGTCTCTCACAGGGCAAAGTTTTCCCTGACAGCGGCAAGACGGCGGCTGGTCATCCTCGTCTCCGGCGACGGCGGCGGTGAAGTTCTCGAAGCTTCTGGATTCCTTTCCCCTACGTATTTGGTTCTGTATTTCTGTTGTGTACTTTGTACGTGGTTTTCGGTTTGAATATACGTGGTGAAAAATGCAAAAAAAATGAGCCAGCTTTACGTATTGCAGACAGGGCCCCCTCTCTCTGAGCAATTAACTGCCGATCCTTACAATCAGCCAACTTTACGTATTGCACCTTTCATAAGGTCCAATTCTTTTGGGCTTCCAGTACGGCTTCCCGGAGAAGCTGTCCTACCCCCAGCTTCCTGGAGAAGCCGCCCACAAAATTTGGTTAGACTTTCAAACTAATTTAGACTAAACTAGTTTAGAAGCCTAACCAAATTTGTGTGGCGGATTCTCTAGGAAGCTGGGGTGAGGACAGCTTCTTTGGGAAGCCGTTCTGGAAGCCCAAAAGAACTGGGCCAATATGATTCGCTACCCGTACCTGGCGCAAAACTTTCCTACTTACCTACTATACCATCAACTGCCTTCCAGCAAAGCATACTCGAGTAATACTCGAGTAATGGACAGTTCCATGAGTACGCCCCTGCTGTACTTGGATGCCGGAGATGGAGACGTGAATGGAGCCTGAGGCGGCGACGCCTCTGGAGTCCGAGCCGGTGCGTTCATTGGCAAGATCATCGCGTTCGGATAATTCATGCAACAAAGAAAAATAAATAAACAATCAGAGTAAGTTAGGCCTCGAGTCAATTACCTGCTGGATCTGGAGAAGAGGCGGCCAACGATCAAATTGACAAGGAGGGAACAAGGGTCGCTCCGCCCAAGGCACAAGTCATGCGATCTGCACGTGCCTTTCGTGACAATGGGCTCGTGAGAGGAGAGTGGATAGAAAGAGATCGGGCTCCATGTATCTCTTAATTTGAAAAACTCGAAAACAGCATTATAAAGTTTCAAAAAAAATCTGAAAACATTCATAGATGTAGATATTGTTGTATTCGTCAAATCTGTAAAATCTCAAGTCCAAACATTTTGTATTTTTTTGCTACACAAAAACGAAAAAATCTGACATTCGAAGTAGTGAATAGTGTAAAATTTTAGACCTAAAAAATCTGTCATATTTTGTCATTTTTGTGTAGCCCGGAGTATGACTATTTTTTGAGTTGAGATTTTACATGTTTGTAGAATACATAATTATCTACATACAGGATTGTTTTTGGAATTTTTTGGAACTTCAAAATATCCATTTCAAAATTTGAAAATAGCATGCTCCATGTAACTCGGGAGCTGTTTCTGGTTTCCGCTCGTGAGAGGCACAAAAAAGTTTGTGTTCTCTCGGTTTGCTTGTTGGGACTTGGGCTGACCTGGAAAAAGGGTGGAAACCAAGCGCCGGCCAGGTAAATTACAAGGCAGCTTCCACTGAATTAAGTAATGTTGCTTTTCCTATTAGTTGCTCTCAGCATGCATGAATCGTTCCACAGATTGCCGATTTCCAAGTGAAGTTTTTGTTTGCAACTATTTCAAGTGACGTGATGCTTCCATATATGGTGATATAAACTTTTCAACACAGAAAATTTCCTATGCTTCAAACCACAGCAATGCTACACCTACGGGAAAAACATACGGAAACCGAGCTACGCGCTGACGTGCGAGTTTACGTGGAAGCCAGGTCGCGCGTTTATAGACTGTGTTAAATAATAAAACATAAATTCCCCATCCCATCTCTCCGATGCGACTGGCGGCTGGCCGGCCGGCGACCCCAGTTGCCGCGACGGGCTCCTCCGAGGCGGCCAGACGAGCTCTCCATACAGGAAGCGGCAATGCCTTCCATGGCATCGTGAGCGGCGAGCTGCCCATGCGGCCATGCGCCATGTGGTCTGTGTTTTTTGGAACAACTTCCAAATTATTAGAACATAATACAGATCACAGAATCGGTCAGCATCACATGGCTGCTAGCTACAATCGTTCAAATTTCGAGAACCAGCATCCTTCTTCTCAGAGGATTTCGGGACGGAGAAAGAACTGAGAGAAGGTATTCTTGATGGACCGATAATGACGAAACCGAACCGGCCACATCAGAGATGATACCACGATCCGGCCACACCGGAAACGCAGAGCTTGCCGTGCCGTTGAGCGGAGCTCGCCTCGCCTCGCCGCCTCGCGGAGGATCCAGCGGTCCAGCCAGGGCCGGTCGCGTCGCCGGCTGCGGGTCGGCTGGGAGACGAGGGATGGTAATTAGTGATACTATTTATTTATATTTTTTAAGATTCCACGTAGAGTCCCACGTCAGCGCGTAGGTCTTCTTCCGTAAGTTATTTTCCGTAGGTGTAGCATTACTCTTCAAACCATCAGCTAGAGAATGTTTCCATTATGTATCAGTAGGTCTGGCCAAGAGACTGCGCTCCAGTCGGTAGGTGTATGGATATTAAAACCGAATGATTTTTTTAGAAAGTTTAATCACACCTTCTTAGATACAGTATATATGATCGATGTGTCTCCTGCAATGGTGTCGAGCAGGGTGACACAGACTGTGTAACCCGTAGACCGAGTAGGGACACGGTTGCCGACGGAAGCACGGTTTGAAGCCGTAAGTATCCGAATACAAGTGGAAAACGGAAGGACTCGATCGTCAAAGGCTATTTTATTACGCGGGCTCGGCATATACAGTAGCGTACGCGCGCCTCGATCGATCACAAACCCAACCAATGCAACGACACTCTTTCAAAAAAGGAAACAACCTACTACGACGTTGGATCGGATCGAAGATGGAAGCGACAGCGGCGCCCATGCTTCCTGACGACGTCGTCCGGGAGATCCTCGCTCGCCTGGTGGACGCGGCCGCGCTCTTCCGTTGCGCCACGACCTGCAGACGGTGGTGCGTCCTCGTGCTCGACCCTTCCTTTCTCCGCCGCTGCTGGCCGCCGGAGAAAGACCCCGACCTATCAATGTATGTGGTCGATTGGCCGGTATTTTTCGTTTCTCGGATTAATAAACTGAGATAGCAAGGCGGGATGCCTGTGTGTATACTGTCGATAAGAGACCAGCTTGACCGCTGAGAATTATTGCATGTCCTTTCATGTGCGTATGTATGGTTTTCGGTATTTTAATGTTACAGCTTACATAGTTTGACTACACCAGTTTTTCATTTCAAAATTATACTGTCGATTGGAGGCACACAAGATTGACTACTCCAAAACACGCATTACGGCCCTTTAATCACGAGAGATAGAAAAAATTGCACCAAGTGACTAAACTTACACATCATTAATTATCCAATTATGTTCCGTAAAAAAGGATCAGTAAGCCTAGGATTTTGAGAGAAATATGCAAGAGACCATTACAATTGGGGCTAGGGTTTCACGGAACCACCACTTTTTTTTTTGCAAAACTAACCACTATTCAGTAAATAGTACTCCCTCCGTTTGGAAAAGGATGTCACAAAAATGGTCTATAGTTCATTTTTGTGATATCATTTTCCGAACGGAGGGAGTAATAGTGTAAAAAAAATGACTAATCGGGCCAGTCGACGTCTCTAATTGTGTTTTTGACGGGTGATGCCTGTTGTAATACTAGTCTTACGTGGCATGATAAGAACGGTCAATGGAGACACATTATAATGATTATAAATTATGTGGTTCTTTGTAAATTCCTAAGGACCCATATTGTCAGCTCCTCTCTCTTTAAGAAAAGCCAAAAAATATGGGGGTTTTGTAAATTTCCAAGGGACCCATTGAGGCGGTCATCATCGCTGGAGCAGGAGGCGGCGGTACGTCGGATGTGGTAAGGTAGGACCCTGCGGTGTCATTGTGGCTGTCGACCATCTCCATGAACTGGCCGACTATGAGAGGCACATAGAGGATCCGCTTCACCGCCTCGTGCGGTGCAACAGCTCGCGCTTCAGGTTCTTCTGCTCTTCCCTAACGTGTTCCTCCTCCTCGAACTCCTCAAACTCCATGTACGCATCATTCTCTTTTAATTCTATTCCGTAGAAAAGGATCAGCGAGTCTAGAATTACGGGGAGGGGCATCCATTGAAAGGTACGGCACACCTTGTTAAATCGATGCAGCATGCAACTCATTTCAAAAGTCCGAACTGATTGAAAGGTTCAGACAACATGTTTATATTTTAACATGCCTAAATGACCCGCACGTACGTACGCTCCGCCAATCACAGCCCTAAAAATGCAACGTCACGTCGTCCCGCGGCTATGAGCGCAATATGGAGAAGATATCCCACGCCGCTGCGTCGCTCCAGGACGACGTCGTTTAGGAGATCCTCATACGCATGTACGATGCCCCCCCTCTTCCTTCATACCACCACGGGCAAGTCGTAGCATGCCCTCCTGGCTACACATTCCTTCCCCCGTCATACCGGATGACTTGCCTAAATTGTGCTCTCTACTCGGCTTCTTGATAATAACATACACGCTGAGCAAACACATCATCTAACTATCTAAGCATTGCAATGTGCCAAAAAATTAATAGATGCATGCATGCATCAGACATGAGGAATACTTGATGATACGTCCAAAACGTATCTATAATTTTTGATTGTTTTATGCTACTTTTATGCTTTTGACAATTGTTTTTATATTAAGTTTATGATTTATTTGAACTAACATATTAATAGTTGCAAAAGTGCATAATGTTCTTGTTTTACTCGTTGATGTTTAGGAATTATCAAAAATATAAGAGGAAATCTTGTTGGAGTCAAATAGGGACTTTCCTGAAATCTGTCTGGAAACGTTTTTCGAAGATGGTCACGTTACGAACAGAAGACGACGTCAAACGGAAAAGGTCTAGTCGCGAACGTTGCGGAGAATTTTCCGCCACACGGTCTAGACATAAAATTCGTCCAATTACGAGTCCAGGCCAGGGAGAAAAACCGGATTTACCAAAACCCTAAATGGGATGACGGGAATCCGTGAGGCTATATAAAGGGAGAAAACCTAGGTCGTTGGCAACTCTTCATACCCACGAATTGCAGCTACCAAAGCCACGTTTTTGCCTCCCCCATGGATCCCATCTCCATGGGGGAGGGCTCCCTCAAGCACCAAGAAGCCATGGAGGAAGGAGGCTAAGGGGCGGCGCACCCCTTGATGTCGGTGGCGCGCAGGAGGAGCCCCCTGCACCACCGCGGGCGCCGGCGCCGCCCTGCGCTCCTCGCTGCCTCTTCACCGTCTTCACCGCCACCTCCATCGCCAATTCCTCCTTGTATACAGTGGTTCATCCTCCCACACATCTCTGTCCCGCTCTATGTAAACATGGTGTTTGATGCTATAAAGTATTATCCTATGATTTATATCATGTTTGTGTAGTTTATTTATTCTTTGATTGTATTGTTGAATGTCTTTGGTTCATTAGAGTTGTATGTTGATATGGTACAGTCCTTTGGTGTCCATTATATTTATGCGTGCATGGATCAAGCATCTTAGCGTTTGTACTACGTGTAAAGGAAGGGGATAGTTCTGCCGGAGTGACAGAAACCTGAGGACTCGAACCGGTGTGTTACACGTATGGGAGTAAGAGGACCATTAAATTAATGCTATGGTTCTTAATGAATTGTTCGCTACGCGGATGCTTGCTAACAATCCAATCATATAGTATGTGTAATCGCAAGTAGTTGAGTGCATGTATATTTAGCCTCTCTCACATGGAAAACTGCATCAAACAGAATGAACTAAGTATCTTCACTAATTAATCTTGGGCAATTCAATCACACTTTCCACCACTTTTCCACACTCATGATTCTGTTAGTTTAGTGTTCTATAGTGTATTTTATTGCTGCAGCAACTAACTTTACTTTCTTGTTATTTATTATCCTGCAAAACTATCCTGTTTACCCGTATTGTTGCTCTAGTTTTATTTCCTAGATAATGCAAATGTTTAGTGTGTGTAGAATTGTATCAGTGGTTGATAGAACTTGAGATACTACTTATCCTACCTTTAACTCTTCGTTGGGTTCGACACTCTTACTTATCGAAAAGGCTACACAAGATCCCTACACTTGTGGGTTATCACTTGACAATAACGTGGATTGACCTCGGGGGAAAGTTGGGCCTTTGGGCTGTTTTGGTTGATTCTTTTAGTCGGTTAGGCTGCTCACAGTGGGGAGTAACATAGAGTAGTAACATGCTATTGTTACTAGCCTATGTTACTACCACCACAGTGGGGAGTAACATATGTGTGGTGTCATATAAGACTTTATTTATTAGGCTATAGATTCTTTTTGTCTTGATACGTGTGATGCTACCGTAACTAGCTAAGTTACCATAAACACCTCTCTTCTCATTAATTACATTCCATATAAGCAAACTTGTTTTCAAATGTGTGATATTACTATCTGATACGTCTCAAACGTATCTATAAATTTTGATGTTCCGTGCTTGTTTTATATCAAATGACACATGTTTATCCTAAAGTTTATATCATTTTATGACATTTATTTGACTAACCTATTAATCTAGTGCCAGTTTCTGTCTGTTTATTGCAGAAAAGGCCAAAAAATGAAAGTGCTCGGAATTGGACGAAAATTTACCTGAATTATTTCCAGCACAAATAAGTCATGGATCCAGAAGACCACCTGTAGGCAGGCCTCACAGCCACCACGCGGCCTAGGGGCATGGCCCAGGCCTCCCCCGCACCGTGGGCCTGCCTGGTCCACCTCTCCACTGCCTCGCGCCGCCTCTTCGCCTATAAAATCACTCGTGACCTAAAAATGCGAGAAGACCGAAGACTTTTCCCAGATTCGACTCCGAGCTCCACCGCCACCAAAAACCCTAATTCGGGGGACAGAAGTCTCTGTTCCGGTACCCTGCCGGGACGGGGAAGTGCCACCGGAGCCATCTTCATCGCCATTGCTACTTCCCATGATGAGGAGGGAGTAATTCTTCATCGAGGCTGAGGGCCCTACCGGTTGCTATGTGGTTTGTCTCTCTCTCTCCCATGGTGTGATCTCTATGTGATCATGAGCATTGTAATCTAGTTGAATTCATAGATCTTTTCCCTTCATTATGTTATGGATATGCTACTCAATTGGTTTTATCATTATAATTTCCAGAGTCATTGTTGAGAACACAAAGCCTTGTTGACAATGTGGGTGGCGTGTGTGACTCTACCAGGATAATAGATTAGAGTGATATTTACCATGAGATGTTCTTTGTGTTTGATGTCACTATAAAATTGTGGTGTTTGTTTAGTACTATCTTGGGTGCTCTTAGTGATAGCGTGTTGTGTCCTAGATGTCGAATATAAACTTTGAGGTGTGCTTTTGTAGCCCTACGCGGTGGTCTTGGTGTTCGTTATCCAACAAGAGAATAGTTCCGAGTAGCACCTAAGTTGCATATTGAAGAGGAAATATTTATATGTGTTCAGTTATATTATTATTGTTGAGAGTGACCACTAGTGAAAGTATGATCCCTAGACCTTGTTTCCAAGCATTGAAACACCGTTTACTCTCAGTTCTACTGCATGTTTACTCGCTGCCATCTTTATTTCAGATTAGAATTATCACTTGTAATCATCATTGTATTTCACTATCTCTTCGCCGAACTAGTGCACCTATACACCTGACAAGTGTATTGGTTGTGTTGGGGACACAAGAGACTTCTTGTATCTTAATTGCAGGGTTGCTTGAGAGGGATATCTTTGACCTCTACCTCCCTGAGTTCGATAAACCTTGGGTTACTCACTTAAGAGAAATTTGCTACTGTTCTATAAACTTCTGCACTTGGAGGCCCAACACTGTCTACAAGAATAGAAGTTATAGTAGACATCACTATCTAAGTTACACCCATTGTGACCAGCCTTAGATGTGATCCAAAATTAGTGAGTTTAACAAGCTGCTCGTTATTAACGAGCAATTCCTATATATCGCCCGCAAGCATATCTTGACAGCCACGCTGCCTAAAGCGCCGCGCTGATGGGCAGATTTAAATAGTTAATATTTTGAAAATGTACAGATTTAAAATAGTTCATATTTAGTTGAAAATTGTTAAAATTTTGAATTTTTTGCAGTTTAAAAAATGTTCGAAACCGAAAAATGTTCACAATTGAAAATTATTTATATTTTGAAAATTGTTCGAATTTAAAATTTGGTCAAAACACAATTGAAAATTGTTCATATTTTGAAATATTAAATTGTTCAAATTTTAAAAATCAAATTAAAATTGTTCACCGGCATTTTCTATTCACTATTTAAAATCGTTTAAAAATAGATTTCTTTCACCAACCTTTTTGTTCACTTTTAAAAATCATTCAAAAAAGTTTTTGTTCACCAATATATTATGTTTCAATTTCAAAATTGTTCAAAAATAGTTTATGTTCATTTTTTAGAAATCATTCAAAAATAGTTTATGTTCACATACCTTTACTATTCCTTTCTAAAATTGTTTATAAAGTAGTTTGTGTTCGCCGACCTTTTCCTATTCACTTTTAAAATCGTTCAAAAATTATTTTTGTTCACCGAACCCTTTTTTGTTTACTTTTTAAAATCAATAAAAATAGTTTCTATTCACCGACGTTTTTGTTCACTTTTTAAAATTGTTCAAGACTAGCTTCTTTTCGGTGACAATTTATGTTCAGTTTTAAAATCGGTGAAACCATTTGTTCAGTTTTTTCAAACATTTCAAAAAATAGTTTCTGTTTACCGACCTTTTCTGTTCACTTTTAAAATCATTCAAAATAGTTTCCGTTCATTGATATATTCTGTTCACTTTTTAAAATCATTCAAAATTTTGTTTTATCTTTTTTGAACGATTTTAAAATAGTTTCCTTTCACCGACTTGTTTTCTTCACTTTTAAATCGTTGAAAAAACTGTTTCCGTTTATCGACATTTTCCATTCAGTTTTAAAATCGTTACAAAATAGTCTCATTCACTCTTTATAAATCGTACAAAAATAGTATCCGTTCACAAACCTTTTATGTTTAGTTTTTAAACTTGATTTAGACTTTTTATGCTCACTTTTTCAAATCGTTAAAAAATATGGTCCTAAACTATTTTCTGTTCTTAAAAAATCCTTTGAAAATACTAATTGTTCTCCTACCATTACTTTTCGGATATACCTTTAAAAAAACATTCAAACGATGTGGGGCAAAACAAACAATGTGTATATTTCATATTACAAAATGTTCTTTCTGTAAGCTTCTTCAGGAACTCATCATGGCAAAGAACTGACCGGAAATGCCGAAGTAGTTCAGAAAACGCAACAGTTACGAATAAAACTGATTTCTGAAGAAAACATTTTGGGCGCGCAAGAATTTGGCCGAGCCCTGCTAAGACGCGCGTAGGCGGAGCAACGTCGAACTGCCGCTGCGAAGCCATGTATAGGTGCTCCCTTATTAACTTACAAAAAACAAGCTTCTCGCGAAGCCTGCTCATTTTAGCTCGGTAACGATAATGAGCAAAAAAAAAGAGACCAGCCAGGGCTAGCCCTTGGCGGTATTGTAAGCTTTCAGAAGCGCACAGAAGTGCAACGGTGCTTACGTGCCCGCGAGTAAGTACCGGGACTCGAACTCGAGCGGGGGGGGGGGGGGGGGGGGGGGGGGGGGGGGGGGGGGGGGGGGGGGGGCATCACAGGTATCATCACCCTGGTAGCCATCCGGGCAAGGCCTCGGTCGCTTGGTTCTTTTTATTACTAAGATGAGCCAAGCAAGCAAGTCATCGTTAAGCTCGCCGAGTTTCGATATTTATGTACAACCCTATAGAGTATAGATAATACATAAATATACCAAAAAAACATTGTTGTGAATGATATTATAACATTGGTACTCCGGATCCCACGCCAACCGAAAATCAAAATACTAGATAAATAAAGAAATAGAAAAACATGAAACAAATCACGCATGTAGAGGTGGTATGCAGGTATCTCGAGGATGTATGACGGAATGTTCATGCATAGTTCGAACTTGGAACACTGCGCAAATTCCAATCTCTTTTTTCTGGAATCCTACACTCCGCATACAATCAAAAAAATCTCGAAACCTTGCACAAATAATATTTAAGCCAATATGCATACACATGATTTATTTCAAAACTTAGAAATACGAAAACTTGCACATTTTAAACTTGCGTACTCATGAACCCCTGTTTACGTGCAGAATGCTCAAGAAATACATCACGTGCAACACAGAGTATACACACCTTTCAACGAATACACAACAACCACTAGTAAAAAAGGGGCAACGGTCCGCCCCCTTTAGTACCGGTTGTACAAAAACCGGTACTAAAGTGGGCATTAGCACCGGTTGCGTTCGTGTGCCAGAGGGGCACCGCGGCGAGGACCTTTAGTACCGGTTGCTAGCAACCGGTACTAAAGTACACTTTAGTACCGGTTGTTCATAACAACCGGTACTAAAGCCCGCGGCACATGCGGCCGCGGTTGGTGGCCCCACGGTAAGACTTTAGTACCGGTTGTAATATACCAACCGGTACTAAAGGTTTCGGTACTAAAGGTTCGGCACTATAACCTTCTTCCACCCCGAGCCAGCTCCATTTTGAGCTCGAATTCAACTCCATTTTTCCTCTCTCTTTGCTCTCCCAAGCTCAAATTCACCCATTTTTTCTCCAACAATTCAAGATTGGTGGCACCTACATATATAAGGGTTAGCAACTTCATCTTCTCTTCCGGCATTTCAAGTTTAGCTCATTTTCGTGCAAGTTTAGCAAGTTTGATTTTGGTGGTGCTTGCAAGGTGTTTGATGAAATGCCTAAGTTAGGGATTTCATTTGTTTTATATGCATTTTGAGCTCAAATTAAAGTATAATTTGTGGTTTTATATAGTGTTCCTCACCGCCGTCGATCGCCCGCGCCGCTCCGTCACCGACACCACCTCGGTGAGCCTCTTTTTTATCTTTTATTTTAAAAATGTTAGTTATATGATTTAAATGCATAATTATTTCTTGTATAATTTTCTTATGTTTTTTTATATGTATAGTGTCATGGTTTTGATATCCGTCCCCGTCGGCCCTCGTCCGGTCTATGATTCGGATGTGGTATATTTTTATAACTATTTATTTTGTTTCGTGTTTATAACAATCATGCCGACCAACTTGACATAGATATATTTTTATTTAGGAGGTAGTTGAACCGGAAATTCCAGCCGACCCTATTGTCGAGTTTTTAAAAAAGAAAACACGATTTGAAGCAAAATTGAAGATAAGTGAAGATCTTCGTCTCCAATGCCTGGAAGAGAAGATGGATTGGACTTGAAGATTGCCGACATCGTTGATGCTCACGGGGTCGAGCTTGCCGACGTCGTCGCTGCTCACGAGAGGAAGATGGATGCAATGCGCTCAAGCTTAAAAAGATTAGAAAATATGCATTAGTCAAGAGGCTTGGTATCATTATGCTGTTGGTTCAATAGTTACCTTGGTTGCGATTCTGATCGCATTTGTTGTTGGATTTAAATTCTTTAGATAGTTGTATGTTAGTTTCGATTGATGTATGTTTCGTGAGAACTATGTATTACATTTGGGCACTACTCTACTTTGGTTTTAATGTGATGAACTTGTATAAATTAATTTGGTCACGTATCTCTATTCATTATTTAGCTGGTGTAATGGTTTTTGATGTATTTATGTAATGCAGATGAGCCGAGAATGGATGTACGGTGATCGACGCTGTCCCGAGTTCATTGATGGCATGCATCGTTTTCTCGATGTGGTTAAGTTAAACAAGCTGAAGAATGGTTTTATGATTTGTCCATGTGATGAATGTCGGAATACGAGGAATTACCCGAGCGTAAGAACCATACACTCCCACTTGTTGCGACAAGGCTTCATGCCCAATTATTTTTGTTGGACCAAGCATGGAGAAAGAGGGGTTATAATGGAAGACCCTGAAGAAGAGGATGATGACAACTATCCTGTGTTCTCTGAACACGGTGATACTACAATGGGGGAAGACGAAGTTGAGCTCGAGGTCATTGTTGATCAGTCCGATGATGATGATCTTCGTCGGGTCATTCTTGATGAACAGATGAAGTGCGGAAGTGAAAACGAGTGGTCGAAGTTGGAGCGCATGTTAGAGGATCACAAAAAATTGTTGTACCCAAATTGTGAAGATGGCCAGAAAAAGCTGGGTACCACCCTGGAATTGCTGCAGTGGAAGGCAAAGAATGGAATATCTGACAAGGCATTTCAGGAGTTGCTACAAATATTTAAGAAGAGTCTTCCAAGGAATAATGAATTGCCGCACAATACATACGAAGCAAAGAAGATTGTCTGCCCTCTAGGATTAGAGGTGGAGAAGATACATGCATGCATCAATGACTGCATCCTCTACCGCGGTGAGAAGTACGAGAATTTGAATGCATGCCCGATATGCGGTGCATTGCGGTATAAGATCGGGCGAGATGACCCAGGTGATGTTGAGGGCGAGCCGAGCCCCAGGAAGAGGGTTCCCGCGAAGGTGATGTGGTATGCTCCTATAATACCACGGTTGAAACGTTTGTTCCGAAACAAAGAGCATGCCAAGTTGTTGCGATGGCACAAAGAAGACCGTAAGGAAGACGAGATGCTGAGACACCCCGCTGATGGGTCTCAGTGGAGAAACATCGACAGTGCGTTTGGGGAATTTGCAGCTGACGCAAGGAACTTAAGGTTTGGTCTAAGTACAGATGGCTTGAATCCGTTTGAGCAGTCATAGCACCTGGCCCGTGACTCTATGTATCTATAACCTTCCTCCTTGGTTGTGCATGAAGCAAAAGTATATTATGATGCCAGTGCTTATCCAAGGCCCGAAGCAACCCGGCAACGACATTGATGTGTATCTGAGGCCATTAGTTGACGAACTTTTACAGTTGTGGTCTGACGAAGGCGTACGTGTGTGGGATGAGTACAAACAGGAGGAATTTGGCCTACGAGCGTTGCTGTTTGTAACCATCAATGATTGGCCTGCTCTTAGTAACATTTCAGGACAGTCAAACAAGGGATACAATGCATGCACGCACTGTTTAGATAAGACTGACAGTATATATTTAGGTAACAAGAATGTGTACCTTGGTCATCGTCGATTTCTTCCAAACAGGCATCCCGTAAAAAGCCAGGCAAGCATTTCAAAGGTGAGGCAGATAACCGAACGAAGCCTACACGCCCTGATGGTGATGTTATATATGGCATGGTCAAGGATTTGGAAGTAATATTTGGAAAGGGTCCTGGCAGTCTAAATGTTCCAAAAGACGCTAACAAGCGCGTACCCTTGTGGAAAAAGAAATCTATATTTTGGGATTTACCCTATTGGAAAATCCTAGAGGTTCGCTCTGCAATCGACGTGATGCACGTGACGAAAAATCTTTGCGTGAACCTGCTAAACTTCTTAGGCGTGTATGGGAAGACGAAAGATACATCGGATGCACGGCAGGACCAGCAAAGTACGCACGAACGAGACAACCTGAATCCAGAGAAGTACCAAGGTACTGCCAGCTACGCTCTTACCAAAGAAGAGAAGGAGATCTTTTTTCAAGTCCTGAGCAGTATCAAGGTCCCGTCTGGCTACTCGTCGAATATAAAGGGAATAATAAACATGGCAGAGAAAAAGTTCCAAAACCTGAAGTCTCATGACTGCCACGTGATTATGACACAATTACTTCCGGTTGCATTGAGGGGGCTTCTACCGGAAAACGTTCGAGTACCCATTGTGAAGCTATGTGCATTCCTGAATGCAATTTCTCAGAAGGTAATCGATCCAGCAACTCTACCAAGTTTACAGACGGGTGTGGTCCAATGTCTTGTCAGCTTCGAGTTGGTGTTTCCACCGTCCTTCTTCAATATTATGACGCACCTCATAGTTCACCTCGTCGAAGAGATTTCCATTCTCGGTCCTGTATTTCTACACAACATGTTCCCCTTTGAGAGGTTCATGGGAGTCTTAAAGAAATACGTTCATAACCGTGCTAGGCCAGAAGGAAGCATGTCCAAGGGCTATGGAACAGAGGAGGTCATTGAGTTTTGTGTTGACTTTATTTGATCTTAAGCCGATCGGTGTTCCTCAATCGCGCCATGAGGGGAGACTGCGTGGAAAAGGCACGCTAGGAAAGAAAGCAACAAATGTATGGACGGGCATTCTTTCACTCAAGCACACTACACAGTTCTACAAAATTCCAGATTGGTGGCTCCGTATATCGTGAAACACATGGATATTTTACGCTCCAATACCCGGAGAGACTAACTTCTGGATTAAAGGAAACACGTGGATACTTTCGGCAGTTGGTTGCGTACACATCTCATTAATAACACACTGTTGGACAAGAGCTATACTTGTTGGCCAAGTCACCATCTTCGACTATATTGACTTTCCAAGGGTACGAGATAAATGGGAATACATTTTACACGGAAACCCAAGACAAAAAGAGCACTAACCAAAATAGTGGTGTGCGCTTTGATGCAAACAAACGACAATGGGATCTCAAGAATCTTGCGTACCACACCGAGCCATTCGTCCTAGCCAATGATGTGGCTCAGGTTTTCTATGTGAAGGACATGTCTTTCAGACCGAAAAAAAGAAAAGATAAGCAAGCCGGTACATCATACGATGAGCCAAAGCGCCACATAGTTCTTTCAGGAAAAAGAAACATTGTGGGAGTGGAGGACAAGACAGACATGTCAGAAGATTACAATAAGTTTGATGAAATTCCGCCTTCAAAGTGAAAACTGACCCAAACATCGTGTTTAATGATGAAGAATGTCCATGGCTACGGCGCAATCAGAGAAAGTGACACACAAGAAGAAAAAGTGAACACTAGATAGGGATGTTGTTGCTGATGTGTAATAATGTATTAAACTTTATGCAACTATGTCCTGAAAACTCAGAAGAGAGATCTAAACACTATGTCAATCAGCTGCAGTTTACCAACACAATCTCTGCATTCTCCAAGATCTTTAGCATTTCCAAGTGATAGAACAAACATACGGTTTCCCCTGCCTACCTTCTCCAGTGGCCACTATGACCGGCAAATCAGCAAATCATCGCGTGGTCATGAGATGGCAAATCGGGCTTCGATCCAAACAGCGGCAACACGTCTCTGATGATTTGCAACAAGTGTTGGGATGTTGCTAATCATCAGAGCGTGTTGCCGCTGCTTGGATCCGACCGAGTGGAGGGTTCACCTTCAGCGTCCGCTCTAGGAACTCCTGTCTCTCAGAAATCTTGCTCTCTGCAACCCGTGTACTGCCAAAATGAACTACAATGAGTAGACACTGAGTGCTGAACATGTCCGGGAGGGGGGCTATATATAGGATACGAAGTGGTCGTGATACTGCTGATCCACAACTCATAATCCCTCAAAAGAAACACAGCCCTGATCCAACGGCTCACAAGCGCTTGAAAGAAACACACCCCCTGATCCAACGGCTCACAAGCGCCTGAAAGAAACACATGATCCGTGTGCTTCTTTAGTCCCGGCTGGTGTTACCAACCGGGACTAAAGAGGGCTATATATAGGGTCATGTGACTGATCCAACACAGATTTTGCCCTCAAACACCCCTGATCCAACGGCTCACAAGCGCTTGAAAGAAACACACCCCTGATCCAACGGCTCACAAGCGTTTGAAAGAAACACATGATCCGTGTGCTTCTTTAGTCCCGGTTGGTGTTGCTTTGCGCTGCCCTGGGAGGTCTATATGTATTGTCATTGACGGGGTAAACGAACCTATCGTATCCACGAGATGGATCCACCACGCCCGCCGCAGCGCCTTCTGGATGAGGTCGAGCGTGCTCGGCAGAGCGCGCTTGGGCGCTACCGTGGGAGCCTATCCCGCCGTATTCCCACGAGCCCGGCGTGGAGAGGAATGCCCTCCTACCGGCCTCCTGCTCCGGTGCCGGAGGAGGTGCGGAGGACGTACGAGCGCGCGTGGTCCGACGTCCTGACACCGACGAGGATGCGTACGCAGCAGGGTGGCGTGGGGATCCGCGGCCGTACCTCCACCAGTCGCCGCCGCCCCTCCTGACGAGGAGGATGACGACGACGACTTCGACTGGAGCGACCATGGGGAAGAGCGCGGCGGGCCGTAGATGCAGGAGGCCCTTGAAGCCTCCTTCCAGTCCGTCCACGACGATCGTGTACAGCGAGCCAGAACTGTCTGCCAGCTCAAGGCGAAGGAGGCTTCCGAGCTGGATTGGGCGCTGAAAGACTCATCCTCCATGGATCTTGCCCTCCGCCGCAAACGTGCGCGCGAGAACCGGGCGGCCGCAAACGGGGTTGGCTCCTCCCGCCGTTCCTCCTAATCCTACGGCCTCCGAGCCAGCAAGTCCGTTTATGTAGAATAATGTTGGTGATGTGTAATAATGTATTAAACCTTTTATGTAATGCATTCTATGGAATGTATTAAACCTTTATGTAAGGAGCATGTGTAATAATAATGAATGTGTATTTCCAATGTGTATTGTCAAGAAGCTTCAAATAGATAGATAATTTCCAGCGCTGGGGAGGACACGTGTCCTCCCCTACGTATTGACGTCGTTGACAAATAGATATAAAAACAGAAAACAAATAGATAGATAATTATTATAATTTTGTAGACAATTAAATTAAATATATTTTGAAGAAAAAGAAACTAGAGAAAAAAATAAAATAGAAACCAAATAGATATAAAAAACAGAAAACATAAGAAAGAAAAAAGAAACTAGAGAAAAAAAAAATTAAAAGCGCATTAGTACCGGTTGTAAACTACAACCGGTACTAAAGGGGTGGGCTTCGCGCGCGAAATTTCGCCGCGGCCCAAAACAGACCTTTGTACCGGTTGTTATTTACAACTGGTACTAAAGACCCTTTAGTACCGGTTGTATAGAAAAACCGGTACTAAAGGTGTTTTGAATGCAGTTTTAAGTGGGGATCGATGATTCGATCCCCAAAAATCACAAGTCCCCGCCACCCGCGCGCGCTCTCCTCTCCGGCGAAGCCACGCTCCCCGCCGCGCGTCCTCCGCCGCGCGCCTCTGCGCCATCGCCACGTCCACCACGCGCGCACGTCATCGACATCGACGTCGGCCGTGGCCGCGCCTGCTCCTCTCCGGCCTGCGCTACGGCCCGCCTCCGCCCTCCGGCCTGCTCCGGCGCCGCCGCGCGTCGTCGCCCCCCGCGCGTCACTTCCCGCGCCGGCCTCCACCTCCGCCGGCTATCGCCGGCCTCTCCACCTCTGCCACAGCCGGCTCCACTTGAGGGTTTTTTTAGTAAAGTTTAGATTATTATTGTTTAGATTATTATTAGCAAATTTTGTAGCAAATTTTGTAAACTTAGCAATTTTAGCAAATTTGAAACTTAGCAAATTTTAGCAAATTTGTAAACTTAGCAAATTTTGCAAACTTAGCAATTTTAGCAAATTTGAAACTTAGCAATTTTAGCAAATTTGAAACTTAGCAAAAAAAAATCATTATTGTTTAGGTTATTTTTAGTGTAGCAATTTTGAAACTTAGCAATTTTAGCAAATTTGAAACTTAGCAAATTTTGTAAACTTAGCAAAAAAAAAAATCATTATTGTTTAGGTTATTATTAGTGTAGCAATTTTGAAACTTAGCAATTTTGTAAACTTAGCAATTTTAGCAAATTTCAAACTTAGCAAATTTTGTAAACTTAGCAAAAAAAATTCATTATTGTTTAGGTTATTATTAGTGTAGCAATTTTGAAACTTAGCAATTTTGTTTAGATTATTTTAGGTTATTATTAGTGTAGCAATTTTGTTAGAAATCTTGCTAAGTCATTTAGATAAGTTTGAAAATAACATTACTAAAAATAACATAGTAAAGTTTGAAATATTGCTAAGTTTGAAATATTGCTAAGTTAGAAATATTCCTAAGTTTGAAATATTGCTAAGTTAGAAATTTTAGTAGCAAAGTTTGAAAATTTAGCTAAGTTTGAAAATTTTGCTAAGTCATTTTAGTTGCAATATTGTTATTTTAGTAGCAAAGTTTTTTTATTAGTGTATAAGAATATTAAAGTTGTTTGCTATGAATTACAAATTTGCAGTGACATTGAGCTATGGAGGACGATGCCCCCATCATCGACGCCCCGGCCTTCATCCGAGACTTGGAGAAAGAAGAACGCTTTCCAGCAATTTTATTTGATAAGACCCTTGGACCCAATTCCGATGGAGAAGAGACCGACGAAGAAAACGGCGAAGATTTCAGCGTGAAATGTTTGAACGACTCCGGTGAGGGACTGGAGTTACAAAACTTGAGAGACGACGACGACGACGACGAAGAAGTGCCGTTAGAAAACTCCGTAGAGAACTCTGGCAAGGTATATATTAAGTCTTGTTGATCACTAGCTAGATGCATTAATTGATTTATATGCGCACTTATTAACGAAACATTTTTCTTTCAGCCCTCTGGATCTACGTCACAATCCGCAAACGAGGCCCAGCCCAAGGGTTAAAGCTGCCGGATGGTGCAAAGTTGTCGATCGACGAAGTTAGCATAAAAGGCAAACCGGAGAAACCCGATGGAATCTCCACTAAATATATAGCTCAATGCGGATTTCTTGTAAGGGACATGGTCCCGATCACCGTTACAGAATGGAATGAGCCGAAGAAAAAAAACATTGGCGCAAAATATGTCGAGCAAAGAATTAAAGAAACCCTTTGGGAGTCGATATTGGGTTCTTTCAGCCTACCGGCAGATCTCCCACAGAGGAGGAAGGATAAAGTCAAGGAGTGGACTCTTAGCAAGATGGCCGAGCAATTCAACAACTGGAAGAAAACATTGTGGAGAAAATATGAGAAAAAACTCCAGATTTCACTGGACATCTAGAGAAGCTAAAAGATGACTGGCCTGAATTTGTGGCGTATAAGAAATCGGCCGTCGCTGTGGCCCGATCGAAACAAAATAAGTTGAATGCTAAGAAGAAGAAATATTTCCATCGTTTGGGCTCAGGTGGCTACAAGACTGCCGTGCCTAAGTGGGAAGCCTATGAAAACGAGCTGCGTCAAAAAGGGATCACTCCACAGACAGATGACTGGCCCGACAGGTCCAAGTTATGGTTGTTCGCGCATGGGGCAGTGTTGGACCCAAACACAGGGCTGATTGTTGCACAGGGAAAATGGAAGAAAAGAATTACAAGAGTCACCAAAAAACTAGTTGACGCAATAGAACTAGTCCGACAGGGAAAATATGTTCCCGATAGAGAGGACGACGAGCTTTCACTCGCCCTCGGGAATAAAGAACACTGGGGACGATGTCGAGGCAGAGGAGGCGGGGTTGGTTTTCTTGAAGGGTTTCCGGAGGACGCTGCAACTTATAGAAAACATTGCAGAGGTAAGAAGAGGGAGGCGGAGAGGTTTACTGCATTAGAACGCCAGATGCATGATGTGAAGGAGCAACTGGCCTTAATTACCCAGCAAAGGGAATCTCAGCCGCGAGTAGAAGATCATGCAGTCGATGTCTGCCCATCTCAGCGGAAAAGCAGCGTGGGTTCCGTCGGCGGCGCGCTACCCCGTGGATGATATCACGGAGAAGACAAATTGTGAGTTACATGCGCCAATGAAGAACATTAGTTTTCCGGTGGCGAATGGCTATGCTTTACCACATCAACTTGGATCAACCTTCCATTTTGGTGAGATTCCGGCTGGATTTGCTCGTGTCGGGGTCACGAAAGTTATGTCGGGATTCAACTCAATGCATCTTGACATTCCGGAGCTGAAGGCGAGAAGACATTGGGAGAAGTCGAACTTGGTATCGTTCTATGGAAGAAGAAATACATCAAGTTTCCAGACTCGGCGCCAAGGCCACCGACTCCTCCGGTTAGAAATTCACCACAGCAAAGTCCACCCTCCTCCCCCGACGATTGGGAGCCCACCGCGAGTCCATCGCCCGCGCCGTCCCGTCAGCCGACTGCTGCGCCCACTAGTAATTTGACAAAGCGGAAGCTGTTCACGTCGTCCCCTGTCAAGAAACGTGCAAAAAAACCCAAGGAAGTCAAGGCTCCTGAGAAGTTAGCTGGCGAGATGACTCAGGAGGAATTAGAAGTGAGCACACGTGAAGAGGCGAGAGCCTTTTTTGAACAAAAAAAAAAGGAAAGACTGGAGGCAAGACTGGACCCCATAAAGGAACTTCTGAAGACTATACCAACTGAGGTAAAAGATCACACCGTTGACAACCTATATGACCCTCCACCACCGCCCCTTTCAGACTATGAGCGAGGTATTGACAAGGTACTTTCCTCACAGATGGAGCAAGAAAAAGCGTGCGGGAAAAGAGTTGCCCAGCTCGGAGAACAAGAAGCACAATCGATCGCCCCGCTCATTGTGCCTTCTGAAGCTCGGGAAATCGAGCATGGAGACGTTGTCATTGGCGACACAGGTTACCCCATAGCGCAGATAACAATTCAATATAAATTTGAACTCGGGCTGCCTCTGGTCGAAAATCCGAGTGCTCTAACAACACAGTTATATAAATTGCATAACTGGTACATGGCCGCCGCAAAAGAAGGGAGAATATATCTCATGGCGGGAGTTAAGGAAAACACTACTTCCGAGAATATGGTGTGCAGGTTGAGTTCTCCGAACTTTTTCAGATGTACAATCAACTTGCCCTCGACAAATCTATCATCAGCTGCTATTGTCTGTAAGTAATTTATTCGTGTAATTTAATTATTTATAGTTAAGCTCGTTCATTGCTTGTAATTATCCTCACAAGATTATTTTGTACGCTATTATGCAGAATGAAGATTCGTGAATGCCGAATGGGAGGAATCTGGGACATTGGGTTCATTGACCCGGATAAAGTTCATGTCAAGACCATAGCTGACCATCCCGAGGACACAGAGGACGTTTTGCTAACGCTTTTTAAGCGACAAAGTAGCAAAAAGGAAATATTTTTCCTTACAACTTCGAATGAGTGTTACTGTCTTGTACACATTTTATTTTGTTTCCGATATTAAGTGTAATTGATGAGTTCTGAATACCTGCGTATATAAATGTGCGCAGTACCACTTCATTCTGCTAATCATTAGACTCGAGGAATGAGGAGTTAAAGTCTGGGACTCATTAAGGAGAGATCAAGATGAGTACAAAAGCGTGCGTATAATGCTCAAGAGGTAATTTCAATCGCACTATATCGGCCTCTTTCGTTCATTTCCGGATATCAAAAGTATAAGTAATAACTCCTCAATTCATTTTCTTTTCCGGACAGGGTTTGGAAAAAGTTCATCGCGGAAGAACGCGGTGAATGGAAACCTAAGCTGCAGTTCAAGGCTAACAACGTAAGTACTACTACGTATCTAGGTCTGTGTATCTTTCTAATACCATTATCATTCTCTTGATTATTATTTGATTAAATTAAATTCTTGTATAGTGGAGTCTGGACAACCACAGGGGACGGAACTATGTGGATACTACGTTTGCGAGTTTATTCACATGAGGGTCAATGAGAGAGTTAATAGTGTAAGAAATCGAGAGGTACGTAAACATCATACACAACTTTTATTTTGCTACCATCAATTGTGTTTAGTTTCGATCATAACTGATTTGATCTCCTTTTTTAAAGATGTCAAGGAAGCGAAACCAGCTCCTACCAAAAAATCCGTGTAAAAGCTACTGCGGAGGAATTGGCGGGATTCATTCTGACGCATGTCGTAGATGAATTCGGTGAATTCCACTATGTCGATAAATAGACTCCCTCCATGCATGTACTAGCTAGCGGTGATCTCCATTGTAATTATGAGTACTTTATATGTAACGAGAGTACTTTATATGTGTAGTGAGTAATTTATACGTGATCTACTCCGAAACCCTAAAAAATGAGCGAAAAGGAAAAAAACAGAAACCCTAAACCTGAAAAATAAACGAAAAGAAAAAAAACCGAAAACCTAAACCCCTGAAAAAATAAGCGGGAGGCAAAAAATTACCAACCGGTACTAAAGGTTCTCAGCTGCGCGCGCGCAGGTTCGCCCACATGGAGGACCTTTAGCACCGGTTGTATATACAACCGGTACTAAAGGGGTACCCCTTTAGTCCCGACCTTTTAGTACCGGTTGAACACATTCAGAAGCGGCAACAATGAGAGATCCTCTCGTCATACAACTATTATTTGATATATGTCACCATTCAAACGCTACTACTGGAGTACATTGAATCGGCCGGCAAGGTACGGTAGACGGTAGTGCTGCAGTACACGCAGAAAACTGGCAAGTTGGATCACGAGTCCGGGTAGAACCAGAAGAAGGACACGCATACGTATTCAAAAGGCTACATATAGCCGACTCGATGGCACGCCCGGTCCAATCAGATCTTGAGGCTCTTTCGATCCATGGTGGAGGGCTCTGGGCGGTCGCGCTCTTCGTCGTCGCTGACGACGGAGGTCGTGCGTGCTGGAGCTGCTCGAGGTTGAAGATGGTGTGTCGCGGCAGCGACTTTCTCTGTATTCTCTTTTTTTTCTTTACTTGTATCTGGCCTTGTTACCGTATCCCCTACGTATGAATACAAGTATGAAAAATGCAAAAAAAAAAGATCATCAAGTCGCGCTTTCTGCTCACAGCAATCAACATACGCACGGGCTCGAAGGATGGCAGAGACGACCGCCGCTTCCGAGGTCGCGCTCCCGGACGACGCCGTCCGGGAGATCCTCGCCCGCGTGGCGGATGCCGGCACCATCTTCCGTTGTGCTACGACGTGCAAACGGTGGCGCGTCCTCGTGGCCGACCCTTTCTTCCTGCGTCGCCGCTGGCCCAAGGATTCGCCTGGATCGTCCTCCCTCTTCGGCTTCTTCATTGATACGCCGCGGCGCGGTAGAGAGCCGGTCTTCGTCCCAGCACCGCGAGCGCCGCTCGGCAGCATCGGCAGCTGCTTCCTCCTCGAACTATTTTTCCCCAACGCGGCCGGCTTGCTACACGGCGCGGAACCGCTCACCTCACGCCGCGGGCTCATTCTGTTGCGTCTGCGCCATGGGGTCCCCCTCGGCGCCATCCATCTGGCCGTCTGCAACCCGCTCACCGGCACGTGTGATGTCCTCCCTCCGCTGGAGTGCGACACGTTTTTCCCCAATGCATGTTACGCCATTCTGACCGCCGCAGACTGCTGCTCGAAAGGAGAGATGCAGATCAGCCCGTCGCAAGGGTACTCGACCTTCTTCAAAGTGCTAATCATCGGCTCCAGACTAGAGGATATCCATTTTTTTTTCCGAAACCGAGGCAAAAACTTTGCCTCACCTTTTATTAAGCAGAAGGTGCCCGGTTTATTATGAAAGAAACCGGGCGAAAATCATACAACAACACAACACCCACAACCTCGAGACACCACGACGCCGCACGACACGGCCACCCACAGCCCAAGCTGCACCAGGAAAGCCGCTCGCAGACCACGGACGTCACACCACCATCCGGGGCCGCCGCCCCGGCCTAAAAGACAGCCACAGCTGCCGCCGCCACACCACAACACCGACACCACGGGGACAAGCCCGGCACAACTCAAAGAACCACCCTCCGGAGAGCTGCGACAGCTCCCCCAACAGCGCAAAGGCAGCGCAGCTCCGACTCCGAAGAAAAGCTAAGAAGGAGAACCAGGCAGACTGGCGCCGTGGAAACTCGCCGAAAGGAACATCTGCCGCCAGTCATCGTACACCACCGGGAACCCACCGCAGCAGCTTCGACTTCACAGCAACAAGACACGCCGAGGCAACCCCAAGGACACGCCGGAGAAGAGCCAACTACTGCAGCCACAGCCACGTCTCCGACATCGCTCAAACATCATCATCGTCGCCACAGAAGCCTCCACGCGAACACCTCGGCCTTCCACTGGACCCAACCACAAGTCCCTCCAGCCGGTCACCACTCCAAGAAACCTCAACCTCGCCTCCAAAAGAAGCCGCGAAGCTCTCGGGGCCGCCGCCCCGACATCCACCACTCCAGTATGCCCTGCACACTCATCCGATACCACCTTCCGGGGCCGCCGCCCCGACATAACACCGCTCGTCCTCGAGCTGCGACGCCGCACGGCCCAGATGCCTGTAGCCCGAGCTACACAGGACCACTGCCCGCAGACCACGGCCGCCACACCATGCCCGGGGCCGCCGCCCCGACATACCGTCCAACCATCCCCGCTGAGATGAGCCGACCGAGCCGACAACCCTGCCGCCCCTACTGCTCAAGGTCACCACCCAAAGCTGTGCCAAGCCGCAACCCCGCCTCATGGAGCTACCACTGCACCGCTGCCCGAGGCCGCCGCCTCGGCGCACAACCGCCATCCCGGGGCCGCTGCCCCGACATCCTCAATCCCAGAAGAGATGGGAACCCCAAACAGCGACAAATGACTCGCCCTCCAAAGTAACGCCTCCAAGAAGGATACGACATAACTGTCGCCGTCGCTCGCTCCGGATGGAGCTTGGGTTTTCACCCGGAGGGCCCAAGTCCGCCGAATGGAGACGGGAAGAGCTCCACGACAACGCCTTCAACAAGGTCAACGACGCCCGAAGGCGCCGCCGCTGCCGGCACCAACCAAGGTTGGGCAAAGCTTTCACCAGAGCTCTTCCCTTCCATCGAGCGCGCTGCAAGGATGTCACCGCCACTGTCCGCCACGCACCTCCACTGGACACCAATCACCGCACCATGACACCAGGGGCTGCGCGAGCCACCATGCCCCGCTCCAGTCGCTGCCGCGCCCACCACCATGGACGCCCCGCATCAGCGAGCCCAGATGGGGCCCGCTACACCACCGGCAGCCCGCAGATCACCATCGCCACCGGCCGCCCTCCTCAACAGCGCCGGCCTCCACCCTCGACGACCATCACACACGCTGCCGAGGACCCGGGCCGCTGCCCCAGGCATCGCCTTCTCGAGCACACCCGCCGCGTCACGTCCTGAAGCAGCGGAGCAGCGCCACCTCCGCGCCCAAGAACGGCGACTGTGGTTCCCACCGCCGCCGCGCCGTCCGGGCTTTGCCTGGCGACGCCTCCGGCGGCGGCGAGAGGAGGAGAGGCGCAGGGGGAACGCGCTGGAGCCCGCGGGGACGCCCCGGTGCGGCCCGGCGCGGCCGCACGGGAGCGGGAGCATGAGGGGCTTTAAGCTCGACTCGAGCTTCTCCGCCGAGGGAGACGACGAGGACGGAGCTGCTTTTCAGGCTGGATGGAGAGAGGACGACGAGGGGGTGCCGGATTTGCGCTTGGCTGAGCCGGAGGTGGACGGAGGTGGGAGATCCGGTGGTGGCGGCGGCGGTTGCTGCGCGGGCGGAGGTGCCCATATGTTCTCCTCCGAGGGGTCTAGTTGGACCGTGTTTCGGGAGTGGTTTACCGACCGCGGCAGCATCTTCTCGCCCGAGGTGCGGAGCGCGGTCGTGTGCGGGGGCACGGCATATTGGCTCTTGAGCAGCAGGTCGGGCTATTACACGCTTCAGGTGAGCACCGACGCCGGCCATGTCTCCGAAGCAAAGCTCTCGATTCAGCGGGTCATATATGACACTGACACGACGAGGCTCGGCATCGCCGCTGATGGGAAGCTCTCGCTGCTTTGCCTACGACGCAGCGGCGATCAAGTAGAGGAATGGACACGTCAGGACGGAGATGGCAGTACTGCAGAGTGGATCTGTACCCGGGTGATTGAGGTGCAACGATCTATACAGAAGCGGCACGGCAGACGCAGAGGACCGGCAGTGCGGAGCGGCAGAGCACAGGTCATTTGTGCGTCCGAGATTGAGGTGCAACGATCTATACACATTGCTGATCTGAAAACTGGAAGGACGGAATATGTTACTGGACAATTTAACGGCCTCGATTTGACGGTGTGCGTGCCCTTTGAGGTGGATTGGGCGGCGTTCTTCTCATCTCGTCTTGGTGGACGGAATCTGGCCTTGTAGTGTTGTTCATTTATAAGTCGTGAGTTGTACTACCACATGAATGTACATAAGACTATCTTGTTAAGAAGCACCGACCTCGATTTACTGCATTTTATTTGTTCTTTCAAACATAGGACTGAAGAAGGTGAACTCCTTGGGTTCATAAGAGATTCTGTACGATTCTCGTCCGACCTTACATGGCAGGTTTCTGGTTGGGCCGGATTTGGCCACGGCACAGCAGATTAATCAGCACTACCGTAAAAGAGCACACAGTGGAGTGTGTCGTACAGGGATCGGATAGAAATCGTCATATGCAAAGCAGTTCCGATAAGTAAGTTCCTAGTGGCCCTCCTACCAGGGGCGATTTTACCATACCTCCGCCCTGGGCACGTGCCCGGTCTCGCCGCCGCCGCATGGCTGATCGCCGGCGAGTTCTTACGGCGGCCGAACTCGCTGGAACTGCCAGGATTCGTGACGGTGAGGAGAAAGATGACTTGTTTCCGTAGTTGGGCCACTTCCCTAAGCGGCTGGGCCTTTTTCTTTTTATAGAACACGGCAGGGCCTTAGTAGCGGCCCATAAATTATTTTTTGTTGTCCAGACGAGCAGGCGAGCAGCCCAGTCTTCTTCAGCGCAATCGATCGACCAATTCCCCATCCCCTGTACCTGTATGAGCAGTTCGAGCGCACGAAAATGGAAAACCTAGCGGAATTCCCCATCCCCAAATCGCCAGTCGCCGGTCATGGCATATGGCGGCGGGACGACGCTGCGGCAAGGAGCTCCGGCCATGTGCCCAGGCTTGGAAAGTTGGCTAGCTCCGCCACTGCCTCCTACCGTTGCTACAGAAGTACATATGCTAACCGATATATACTCTTCATGTTTACTGCGGTCGCATGTGGTGTTTTGCAGCAGCTTGAGATCCTTCCGTTGAGGTCCTAATACCGACGAAGCATAATCAGAGAAAATCGCATCTTCCTTTGTTTCCAAAAGTTGCCACGTCAACTGATCGCTCTGCAACGGTGAACAAACTCTTCTGCAACCAATACACGATGAATTCAACGATTGTTATACACGATAGGCAAATAAATGATGAACAAAACAGATTAAACCAACGGGTACACGAGATTTAACGTGGAAAACCCTTCCAACTGTTGTCAGTACCCAGCGTATAAACCGCCGGATGTTGCAGCGTGACTAAGGTGTCTGAGTGATCTGCGTCTCTGACTGCCAACTCCTTCCTCCTTGTAACAACGGACTTCTGCCAAGCCCATGATTTAGCAAAAGGAACCTAACTCCTGATGGAGATCAAAGCACTCACACCTGTTGAATACAATCGAATACAAGGAGTGTCATCATCATGACAACCACCATGAAGGAATGGAATAAAAATCTTATCATAGCATCAATTCAGTTGGCACTTTGGTGGAGCAAAAAGGAACGGTAAATCTTCATCAGCAAAAAAAAAATTATGTTATCTTGTAAATCCAGCACGCCTAAGTTATCTTCTGAGACTAGTTGGAATCGTATGGCTTTAGGATGAATAAAACTTGGTATAGCAAAAACACAGGTACCTCCTCATCTCGACGGGACCGGCAACGGAAACCAAATCCGTGCCAGTTGCGACAGCGGCGGGGCCGGAGCGACTTCTTCTCCGGGGACGCGCCGAGAGGGTGGCGTGGTAGGATAGGACGTGGGAGAGAAAAACCACGAGCGCCAGCCGACAATACTTCACAATTGTCGGATGAGGTTACAAACACCGGAGATTTACAACATTCGACTTATCCCAAAATGGTGGCTTACAAGAGGTATATATGGTGGTGCAAAACCCTAAGTCGGCTGCAGTCTAACTCGGAAACCCTACGCTTTGGCCCAAGCCTCCAGCGACGGGTCTCGCTTTGCTTTTTTGCGAAAAGGATCCTGGCATTAAAAAACACCGAACTACAGTACAAAACATATCAACACAAATGAAAATTACATCGAGATCCTTGAAATGCCCTTCGTCTTCAACCTCTAGACCGTGCCGACGGCGCGCCGCCGCTACTAATCCTCCCAGATCCAGCTTGATGTTGTTGGTTGCGGACAGAAAGTCGTCAAACGGGTCAAGAATACCACATCCGTTTCAGAGTCGAAAACGAAGGATGAACGGCCGATGGAGCTCCAAGGTGATCCGAATAACGTCACCGCCAGAAGAAATCCTCGAGAACCACACCACTCACACAAACTTCTCAACGTCGCCGCCGAGATGGGGTTAAAACCGGGGAGACTTTATTGGAAAAGACGTCGCCGCCACTACCTGAGCGCCGCCCAACCAAACTTACCAAGGGAACGGACATCAAAATAACAACGATGTCAAAAATCTTGGGCTACCAAACATTTGCCTTGCCCCAAATCTTCTTCCGCATATCCACCACTTGAGCTTTCTTCGGCGTAGCAGTTTTCCTTTATATTCTCAAACTCAAGCTGCTCTCGGTCGGTAGTATAGTTACATAGACATCTCGCCTTGCTATCTCAATTTATTAAGCCGAGACACGAAAAAAGCCGGCCAGTCCACCTCGGAAATGCATGCGTCGGGGTCATCCACCGGCGGCGGCCAGCAGCGACGGAGAAAGGAAGGATCGAGTAGGAGGACACACCACTGCCTGCACGTCGTGGCGCAACGGAAGTATGCCGCCGCGTCCACCAGGCGTGCCACGATCTCGCGCACGACGTCGTCCGGGAGCGTGGCGGCCGTCGCTTCCATCTTCCGAAAGGCGTTGTCTGGGTTGCGACAGTTGAGAGCGTAGTATATCTGAACCAATGCGCTCCGTTCTCCACTTCTGTTCGGACTGATTATCACCGGATGACTACGTACATCCGTTGGTACAATTGTACTCGGAGTAGGATAGCAGTTTTTGTCTCATCTTGTGCCTCCAACCTCTATCCACAAGCCTACGGATTCCAACTTGATTCGTGTTCTCTGCCAGCTCCTGAAAACATATTACTAACTATATGAAAGACGAAGGAATCGGCGGCCTCTCCGCACCCCGTGTTACTGTAGCTACTGTAGATTTCCTACAGTACACGGTGGGCCCCACATGTCAGCCACACAACCGCCGGCAATTCGCAAAAAACCCCTCGCGGCCGAAAAAATAACACCACGACCCTCAAATTTACGTGCGGAAGGACCTTTCTGTGAAATGACAAAAGCTGAAGGATGTTTATGCAAAACAACACAGAAGGCACCCTCTCCCCCTTCTCTCCCGCGACGCCGCGGGTCGCCGCAGCCGCCGACGCGCTCCACCGCCGGAGCGCTGCTCCCCTCTCAGATCGACGACCACGGCGGGGTTCGCCGTCGTCTGCCCTTCCTCCTCGCCGACGAACAGCTGCCGGGATGCCCCACAGGCGCCGCAATCGACGCCGCCGCGCGAGCTGCCCGCCGCCGTTTCCACGCGCCGCCGGCGCCGCTCCGGCGACGCAAAACGGGCGGCGCCGCCCCTAGCGGCCACCCCGCGGCCACGCGCGCTGCCCGCGCGCCCACTCGCGTCCCAGAACGCCGTGCCGCGACGCTGTCGTGCTCGACGCCGCCGCGGCAGAGCTCGCGGCAGAGCTCGCCCATAGATGACGTCACGACGTCACGGGCCTGGGCTGAGCAGTTGGCCTGCTAGATGGGCTGGGTTGCTTCCTGTACGGCACCTCCGGCCCATTCCTTTTTTTTTCCTCCTGTCCTTTCTCCTATTTTCAGAAACTTATAAACCTTCTCAAATACAGCTCCAAACAAATTCGACCCAACTTCAAAAAAAAAATTAAAAAAAATACTTTCAAACCCTTTCCAAATTATTACAAATCTCAAACCTTTTAAAATATACATGAAGGTTCATTTCTCGCCTTCACATCAATTTAAATTTATCCTTTCGAATTCAAATTTCCAATACGTTCCTAATTAGTTTGAAATAAATATTCCAACAACAGCACGAAATAAAAAACTTTCAAACTGTGATTCACAATAATATTTGAACTAACATAATGAACATCATATATTAAAAAAAAAACAGGGAACAAATATTTCTCCGGAACATTTATTTCCTCCAAAAAAAAACACAGGTCGTGCCGTGACGGCACGCGAAATATAACTAGTACCACCTATATGAAAGAGGAAGGAATTCACGGCCTCACAGCGCCCCACGCACTGTAGCATAGCTACAGTGTTCACTGTAGGAAATCTACAGTAGCTACAGTACAGGGGTGGGCCCCACACGTCAGCCACACAACGCACTCGGTTTTTTTGCAGAGAAGCACGCGAGCGGCCGAAAATCCTATGTTCTTCTCAGAAAATTCCGCCCTAGGGACCTCTTTGCAATTACGAGAAATTTCGGGTTGTTTTCCGTAAAAAAAGCCACAGAACACCCCATCCCCTCTCCCCCTCCGGCGACGCCGCGCCGAGCTCCGCCGCGGACGCCAGCGCCTGCCGCCGGCGCTACGCGCCTCCGAGTCCAGATCAGCGAAAACGAAGGGCGCCGTCGTCCTCGCCTCAACCTCCTGCCCACGCGCCGCCTGCCGGGACGCCGGATCCACGCCGGAATCGCCGTTGGCGCGACCGGTGTCCGTCGCGCCGTTCCCCGCTCGCCGGCGATGCTCCGGTGGTCTACAGGCGGAGGCGCCGCCACGTACGTGCTGCCCGCGTCGCCGCGCGTCTGGTGCGCTCCCTCGCGCGTCCCAGATCGCCGTGTCGCGCCGCCGGCGACGTTGCCTCCGCCGCTGCGGCTCCGGCCCCTGTGACGACAGCCTGACGTTACAGCGGGCTGGGCCTCCACAGTTGGGCCCACTGCTGGGCCGGCCCAGTTCACGCGCTGCAGTTTCGGCCTTCCTATTTTTTTCCCCAGCTGTTTTCTCTCATTTCTATTTTTCCCCCACTTCAAATCAATTCAAACCAAACTAAAAAAAAAGGTGTACACATCAAAACATCCACATCAAATACTTAGACATTATTTCAAAGGAATACAAAAAACCCATTTAAAATACATTGTGCTATTTCCAAATTTATTCCAACACTCAAATTTTAGTCAATATTTCAAATTCACATCTCAAAACATCCACATCAAATACTTAGACATTATTTCAAAGGAATACAAAAAAACCATTTAAAATACATTGTGCTATTTCCAAATTTATTCCAACACTCAAATTTTAGTCAATATTTCAAATTCACATCTTTCTTTCTAACTCAAATAAAAAAACAGTAAATAATACCGGTAATGCCATGGAAAATATACCAAGCTACCTAAAAAAAACACACACACACACACACAAAGCCTACTTATGACATAAGACCACGATTGAAATTCCAAATTTCCATATTTCTCACAACCTTGCCAAACCACAATATTTTAACACTCTAAGAGATTCAAACCCGAAAAAAATCCGATGTAACCATTTCAAAAATAAATTTATTCATACCGCGTTACTTACAAAGACACTGAACAGAAACTCCACGAAAACAAAAAACAATTCTAGCCATTTCCAAATATATTTTACGTTAAACCTGTAAAATAAATATTCTATTTATAACTTAATCAAACCAACTATTTCTTACGGAGAAACCACAGTAATTTATAACAACAAATTCATCTCTCTTGAAAAAAACACCCATATATTTCGAATAACAATTGAGCAGACGAAACCAGATAAAAGAAATGTGAACTAAAACAATAACTTTAAATCTATCCGTTTGGAAAAGAAAAGAAAATATACACCAAAATGATCACACACAAAAAACTATTTATGTCACATGATCAAATTCTAAAATTGAAAACTTCAAAATTTTCAATGTCCCACAAATCTGAGCATTTCAAAAAATAAATAAAAAATAACAACAGCTTCCCACTTCCGCCAAATTTAAAAATTCAAACATATTGTAAATGGACATCTCCGAATATATTTACTAGAAAAATACAGGTATATATCAAAACAATCAGAAAAAATACATGCAAACTACTTCTCCTGAATTTTTTTCCCAAATATTCAAAATTTTGTCACCATTTGCAAATAATTCACATGCATTATTTTCCTAATTTCGATGAAATATCAACACTGCCGTACAAACATGTCCGAACATTTGAAACTGCTAACTATTTTAATACTCAACGAAAAATATATAAAAAAATGCTCATACAAATTATTATCTACTCACAACAAAAATAAAAAAACATGCTTACAAATTGAAATTTCGCCAACATTTGATCGCATTTTTCTGATATTCCATAGAACATAACGAGAATGCTCATTAACAAAAAATGATATACTTATACCAACTTGCAAATGTATTTCAAGCTTTCAATTTCGCCAACATTTTTTACACCACACGAACAAACTTCCCCCAACTGTGGAATCAAATTCAAATTAATTATACTGATTTCAATTACATATTAACGCCAAAATACAAACATTTCCAAGCATTTCAACTCACTGAATATTTGAATACTAAACACAATATAACCAAAATTCACACAAAAAATGTTACCTAAATAGAAACATGTTCCAACATATCAATTTAGCTAACATTTTTTGTAAATACAAAATATATATATTGCACACAAAAAATCACAAAGGGCGTGCCGTGACGGCACGCTAAATATAACTAGTATACAGAAGATTGAACCGGAAAAGAACCGCCTGCTCTTTCCCTTCTTCCAAGCAAACCCCGGCCCTCTTGTGTTCCGCCCGCATGCATAGCCTTGCCTTTTATCAAACGCCTCTCCGCTCGAGCTCGACTGGTCAGAACGCCTCCAACGGTCCAACCCCTAACCTCCACGATGTCGGCCACAGCCGTCGCACGAGCCCCTCCGGCAGTTCTCCCGATGGCGCCCCCGCCGTCAGGCCGTTGCGCCTCCGGCGGTGACGACGATGATGACGACCACTACGACCGCCTCAAATCGCTCGAGCATCACATGGAGGAGACCGAGGAGGAGGAGGACGAGGAACACGTCAAGGAAGAGAAGCAGAAGAAGCGGATCCAGTCCGTGCCGCTCGTAATCGGCCAGTTCATGGAGATGGTCGCCAGCAACAACGGCACCCTAGGGCACACCAACGGCAGCAACTACTGCGACTACCTGCGGGTCCTCTCAGCCCATCAGCCCCGAGCTGCTCAAGCCATGGGCGGCGTCGGTCGCCCCGCACCGCCACTCCAACGCGCTCCCTCCAGAGGCGGACTCGAGGACCTCGAACGTCGTTTACTCGATGAGTTTCCGAGTGATTTCTCTCATCCCCAATTCTATATAGATTCTGATTCTTGGTTGTTTCGTCAGCTCGGATCCTAATAGTGCTTGCTTTGTTGAGCACCTTCGGATTCACATGTTTTCTTCTTCTTTTATTAATTTTTGGCGATGATTTTAGGTGTATAACATACTTATTCAGTAAACGATATGATATTGGTAGAAAGAACTCTGTCCAATTTGAGCGTGCTTCATGTACAATGTCACACTTGTTTTATGATAATGTTCATGGATGTTGAAGAGTCACTGTAGTGGAAACTGAAGGCTCACACGTCAAGATAAGAACACTATTTTTTTTCGAGTAACCTCTCGAGGAGGGCAGGGCAGGGCGTTCCTGCAATTCGTATAGAAGAAAGAATTGACTCAGTTTATAAGGAAAACCGGACCCAAAAACCCTCCAAATTGCCCTGTTTATGAGGAAAACAGGGCCAAAAAACCGCACAAGCGAGGGAGCCGTCGCCCACACGACTCTAGCCCACCGAACGCCACAAAAACACACCACCAACCCGGGCCGCTGCCCCGACTTACTCCACTCGGCACTAAAGCCGCACACGAGACACAACGCCGCACGACCCAGCCATCTTGTAGCCCATGCTACCCTCGCTAAAGATGACCGCCTGCAGACCTCAACGTCGTGCCAATTCCGGGGCCGCCGCCCGGCGTAGCAACCAGATCAAACTCCGCATTGCCCGGAGCCGAACCAGCCGGGTCGACACACCTGCTGCCCTCGCAGCACCAAGTCGCCACCCAGAAAACCTCGCTAGATGAAGGCCCTGCCCCATAGGACCATCGCTGTAGAGGGGACCGAGGCCGCCGCCTCGGCGTACCACCACCGTCCGGGGTCGCCACCCCGGCATCCGCCTTCCCCGACCACATAGCCATCCTGCCCGGCCGCTGCGAAACCGACGCACCACGAGGGCCAAGAGCTCCAAGGCGACGCCTCCAACAAGGAAGTGACGTGCTCGTCACCGTCGCCCGCTCCGAGGGAGCTTAGATTTTCACCCGTAGCTCTTGAAACCACTCGCGTCAGCAAAGATCGAAGCTCCACGATGACGCGAACAAGAAGAGGAACGACGCCGGAAGGCGCCGCCGTCATCGGCAGCGACCGGAGTCGATGCAAGACTTTCGCCCGGAGCTTAATCTGCCCGCAAAGCGCCGGGAGCAGCAAGACGAGCAGAGGGACGTTGTGGTTCTGCCGTCGTGCGCTGGAGCCAACCGCGGTGCCTCCTGCCACCGGTGGCCGTCGCCGCACCGTCTTCCAGGGCCTGGGGCCGCCGCCCCAGCCTTCCAGCAGCTCGACGGTCGCTGCCACGCTGCCACGACGACCGGTGGCCAATCCACCGTGCTCCGCCGCGCCATTGCACCTCCGCGCCGCCGCGCACCGCTGCTCTGCCGTGCCACATCTCCTCCGCGCGCCATGCCGTCGCCCGGATGTCCGCGAATCGGGCCGAGGAAGCCCCACCGCCACCTTCCCCGGGGGCATGCACGGCCTTTTGCCGGTGCCCCCTCCGGCGGCGGCAAGGCGAGAGGAGGTCGGGGGCGGCCCTAGGCGGCGGCGGCTAGGGTTTCCCCCCGCGTCGCTGGGGGGCGCGGAAGATCGCTTGGCCTTTCCTATCGTAGTTCATGTGAAATATAAAAGTCCTGAACACCATGCTAGCTGGAAAATCTCCACAGAATAACGCGGCAGTTTCTGCTGAAAAACTATGCATGAGCAGGTATCCTTGTGATCGTTTAGTCGAACCTAGACGTCAACTTCTGCTAGTAGGAAACAGAGCTCACCTGTGGTAGATCCTGCAACAAATGAATTGTTGCCTCCAAGTTTTGAGATCACTAAAGCATTCACCCGGACCCCTCCCTCGTTCCCCACCTCTACAGTGAACAAGGCGTCTTTTTGGGCGAAACCCGCGCGGTCAAGCTCGCCGCCGGCGATCCGCTCGATCCCTCGCCCTCCGCGGCCGCTCCGGCGGCGGGAGGATGGGGAATCGACGGATCCCGGCGTGTACATAGCTTAGGTGTGCGTGGGTTGCTTGCCGGCGGCGCGTTGGAGGTGGAGGCGCGGTCGGAGAAGCTTTTGGAGACGGCGGTCCTCTCCTCTGCCCTCGGTGCTCCGGCGGAGGATCCGGGCAGATCTGCCGTCTCTGGCGCGTCTGCTGCTCTACGGAGCCGTGGAGTGCCTCCCCTCGAGCCGGCGTCCGTGGTGGCGGCCGCGGCTCTGGATCTAGGGGTCCTTCTTCCCTCGCCGGCGTGCGAGGCGGTGCTTTTGCTTAAATCCGCTGGGAGTTTGCAGGTGCAGTGCTCTCCTTCGTCGGCGTCCTTGGTGGGCTTTGCGGAAGATGGGTGAGCCGTCGTCTTCGTCTCCGGCGTGAGGCGGCGATGGTGGTTTGGAGGCGGCTCAGCGCCGATGCTCGTTTAGCGTCAAGATGCCGGCGCCTGCGTCGGTTGGCTTCTGCGGCTCTACAACAAGGTTGGCTGAGCTTCCTGCTTCGGTGCGTGGTGTGCGTGGTGGCGCCATGGTCGTCGTGTTTGGAGTGGCCTGTGCGTGTGTTCGTGTGTGTTTGTTCTTCATTTGGATGATCTTGTACACGACTCCTTTCAAAAAAAAAGTTTTGAGATCACTGATGCAAATGGTGATCATATAAATGTTGTTGCAGCTAAGTTAATTAAGGAAGATTTTTTTTCTGCAAACAGAAATTAACCTCTCCTGATTAATTTTAGCCTTCCCTGGTCCATTACTTGATCAAAGATAGTGAACAGACACATTGTTGCTACGGGTAGCACTCACGTATTTACAGGTGCATATCCTAAGATTTTTCATTATACATACGGTTTCTCCTTCGGGGCTGCATATAAAGCCAAATATAAGAGCCATCTTCTCGCTGTGATACATGAGATGCTCTTTCTTTTGTTCATCCTCGACATCATGCGGGACAACTCCAAAATTCCGAAAATGTCCAATCACTTCTGTTAGAGGATATTTGTGATACGGAAGATATGGTAGAGATGGGATTTGTTTCTTGTCTTGTACTCCAAGTCGGTCCCTTATACTCCTATATATACTCGCCCATGAGTTCAATAATAAATCCAACATATTCCGCCAATCTCATAATTCTACATGGTATCAGAGCGGCACGATCAGACCTAGCCGCCGCCACGCTTCCGCACCGCGCCGCCCCCGGGGAGGTCGATCTCCATGATCTCCGCCGGGGGCCGCGCAGCCCGTACTTAGGGTTCGTCCGCCGATCGGTTGATAGGCTGCCCTAGCGTCTTTTTTTCCGATCTTTAGATCGGTTTTCTTTTCTCCGCCGGTCACTCGATCGGCGTTTTCTTTTTTGGTTTGCCGATCATCGATCGGATTGCGTCGCCCACCGCCCGTCGTCCTCGCGCCTCTACTCCGACAACGGCATCGACCTGCACCGGCACGCTCCTCGACAGCCGGCTACCGTGGGCGACTCGCCGGCGCCGACTCCGCACCGGCCGGCTCCTTCCAGCCGGCTACCGCGGCCGATTCGCCGGCGCCGACTCCGCACCGACCGGCTCGTCTTCGCCGACCGCGCAACAAGGCCGGACGCACCGTCCAAGGGACGCCTCGGCGCGTCGTAGCCGGTTTCCCTCGCTTGCACGGTCTCCATCGCCGGTTCGTCTTCGTCGTCATCGCCCGGGACTTTTTCGACAACGTCGCCATCGACTTTGATCTGCGCGTCGTCCCCGCCATGGCGCGTCCAGCACAGCGTCGGTCTGATCAACCGATCGCGCATATCTACGCCACACACGTCCCCGAGCACGCGCCTACCACCGATCGAGCATCGGGCTGCAGCGCCACCGCCCTGTGGTTCTCCCCGCGGCTGCACCGACCCGCACGTCGCCGCTGCGTCGCCCCTTCGGGCCGTAGCGCCGCGGCCCGCGGTCCACGCCGCCGCCCTGAGGCCGTCCCCGCACGTTGACGTCTCCGTGGTATGCGCCGCGCCGCCTTCCGAGGCGCGGGAACGCCACCGTCCGTGCTTGGTCTTCGTCATGATGTTGGGCTCTTCTTCGCCTACTTCGAGCACCGTCGCCGCGCATCTACACGCGACCGCCGTGGCCTTATGCAGGCTATCGCCGCCGTCGTCGCGCTTCTACATGCGACCGTCGTGGCCCTTTACAGGCTACCGTCGTAACCGCCAACCACAACTTCGTCTCCGTCCAGTACCAGCTCATCGCCAGCGTCACCGTCATCTTCCCCGACCACTTCATCTACTCCGACAACCGCGAGCGACATCGGCACCTTCTACCCCACGCCGTTTGGCGCCGCCACCGTCGTCGAGTCCTACTCTGCTGGCCCCTCCGACCTGGCGTACAACTTCCTACTGGTCCCCATCTACGCATGCCCGGTGCTGGCAACACCGACGTGTGCCTTCGTCCACGACGTGTCCCCGGGCTTGGCAATCCTGGTGCGGCGCCTCGTCAACACCGACTAACCTCTGTCTACGCATGCCCGGTGCTGGCAACACCGACGCGTGCCTTCGTCCACGACGTGTCCCCAGGCTTGGCAAATCTGGCGCGATGCCTCGTCCACATCATCTTCTACCTGGCGCACCACTGCGCCCTGACTACTCGGCGCTCCCTTGCGCTCGCGGCTCCACGATGGCTCCCTCGACACCGGCAACCCCAACTCGACATTGACCACTGCGCCCCTCGCACGGCTACCTCGACTACGGCTACACCACCCTACGCTCTCGGCTTCCTCGACATCGGCACAAAGGGCTATCACCTCGCTTGAGCTCCTCATCAGCTTCCTCTACAGTCCAAGCATGTGCGTCATCGACCCCGTCCACGACGTTCCCGCTCCTACTGCGGGGGGATGTCAGCCCACTGGATTCTACTTCGGTTTCTCTCCAGTCTGACCGTCTGCGACGTTCCAGTTGTTCACGACGCTACCGCTACGACTGCGGGGGATGTTAGAGTATATTTGTGATACAGAAAGATATGGTAGAGATAGGATTTGTTTCTTGCCTTGTACTCCAAGTCGGTCCCTTGTACTCCTATATATACTCGCCCATGAGGCTCAATAATAAATCCAACATATTTCGCCAATCTCATAATTCTACATGGTCTATCAACTCCTTGAGTTTTCTGGTGATCTGGGGTCTATCCATTGGTGATTCTTGTCCTCTGATGTGAAAAAATGGACCTCACTTGTGGGTACCTTGCCCCTTGTGGGTGCCGTGAGCCGCGCAGGGTGATATCGAGGCGGTTGTTTTAAAGGGGAAAACTACCACCTGAGGGGAGAATTCACTGTGGCCACGAAACATAAAGACGTGGTAAATGCGACAGAGTAAATTAGGGGGTTGACGTTTTGGTAGATCTGCTGACCATGTCCCCCCACGTCACGCCTTTCCACTAGACATAAAGTGTACCCACAACCAAACGACTCCTCCGCCCTCCACTCATATCGACTTCGGGCCTATTTGATTCAAAAGAATTGCATAGAATTTTTGGAGGATTCAATCTTATAGGAAATTTTTCTTTCTTACTTGTTTGATTTTTTTTAGAAATTGAGAGAACCCCTGCCTCTTCATCGAGTGATGCACACATCCATTTATTGCGAAGTTTTAGAGTATTATCGTTTTACATCTCAGCCAACACGAAGAGAAAGAGACAAGCCACAACCGGCAAAACAAAGCTAAAAGCCACTACGAAAGTCGACTAATATGTTGCCACGTATGTCGGGAGAAAAAATCCTGTGCCACCGACAGGAGTCTTGTGCATCCAGAAACCATAAGGCCCCGCTGGTTCGAAGGAAGCAGGAAAGCCCACAGCTGGATCTAGTGCACCGCCATATGGATAACCTGTAATACATGAAAAGTTTCTTTTGTGTTAAAAACAAGGTTGTTTCTACAATTCAAAATAGACCAACAAATAGCTGAAACGCCAATACGAATCCGAAACTTGGTCTTTTTATCAACCCCGTTTAACCAATTCCCAAACATATTAGAGACGTTGGTAGGGAAAGGGATATTATAAGTAGAAAACACAACTCGCCAAACAAGTTTTGCAAAAGAGCAAGATAGAAATAAATGCTCAATAGTTTCATTACACCCACAAAAGGCACAATTAGTGTTGCCTTGCCAATTTCTTTATACAAGATTATCCTTTGTAAGTAAGACCTTTCTATTAAGGAACCACATGAATATTTTAACTTGTTTAGTTTGTAGGATTGGATGCTATAGGAACTTTTCCGAAGGAATCTTTTGTACTACTTCCCATAGGAATTCTAACATCCACTCCAATCTCTTTTTACAATTTCTTTGGTGGAATCAAACAAACTTTGGTACAAACCAAATCATATAGGATTGGAGTGTGCATAACATGGCAATCCTATGCTTTTCCTATTCGTACGTCTTGCCTATCCTACGTGTCGTTGTATGAAACAACAGATGCCTAGGGGTAGGCTTAAGTTCGGGGCCGATGGACGCTAGAGGATTCGGGAGGATAGCGCGCTAAGAAGCGCACACGAAGAACAAACAAACACAAGGATTTACCCTGCTTCGGGGCTCTCGTGAGAGATAAAACCCTACTGCAGCATCTAGCCTACTCTGTGTATTCTCCTCTCTGCATATGATCTGTACAAATGCTCCTTGAGCTGTATGTCTAGTGCGTTTGGACTAAATCCATGGAGTATGTTGCTCCAATGGCTAAGGCAGAGAGAAAGCTCACAGGGAGCAAAGGGAGGAAAATGAGCCCATCGGGGGCTGCCGTGAGCAATCCCCCTGGTGCTCCTTATATAGGGAGCCCAGGGGACAAGAGGTGACCCACAACACGTACAGCACACTGTGCACTTTACACTATACACGCACCGTAGCCGAATTGACTAATGGGGTCTTGTCAGCACTGTGCACGCGTCACAGGGATGGGCTTGTGGTGTCCTGTCCGTCCTTCGCCTTGTCTTCTAGCGCCTGTCTTCAGGATCTTCTTGTCTTCTTCTTCTTATCTTCTGCAGGTGGCAGCCGAGTTGCCGGGGTGTCGGCCCAGCCGAGTGGAGGGAATCTCCGTCCAAACTGCTAGAGAGCTCGTCCGTCCGAGACTGCATAACTCGGCCCAATCCGGGGTTCCAGGCGTCGGTCGATGGATACGTCGGTCGTCGATGGAGTAGAATCCGGCTCGCTGGTGAATCTCGGTCCAGCCCGCGATGAGGAAGCGGCCCGAAGCGGAGATGCCGGCCCCTCTGGCGCGGGAAGCGGCCCGAGGCAGCGACGCCGGCCTGCTGGTGCCTTGGCCCGTCGAGGCTGGGCAGTTCGGCCTTTCGAGACTGGGCTGCCGATCCACTGAGGCTGGACCTTCGGTCCACCGAGACAGGGCATCTCGGCCCATCGCGGCTGCACATTCGGCCCGCCGAGACAGGACATTCGGTCCACCGAGACTGCGCCGGCCTGCCGAGGTCACTATCTCGGCCCAGCCGAGGTTGAATGAGGCGCCGGCCTGCCGAGGTCACTATCTCGGCCCAGCCGTGGTTCGCAGGAGGAGCCGGCCTGCCAATGTAATTATCTCGGCCCAGCCGAGGTTTGAAGGGGCTCGGCCTGCCCGGGGCTTGAGGGGAATGTCGGCCCGATCCGAGACAGAGCAGTCTCGGTCCGACCTGGCCAAGCCAATTTCGGCCCGTGGAGCTTTTCTTCCGTTTTTCCTTTATCATGTACCTATTTACTTCCTGTTTATCTCTTTTATTAACTCAACCACCACATAACTTTGGGGTACCCGGGTTACATCCCCGACATACGAATCAAACGGGTCCAGGATTTCTTCACTTTGTGCCCCTTTCCTCTCCACGGCTACCGTAGCCATGTCCTTTTTTTTGCGGATACATTGGCCATGTCCTTCGCCTATGATGTTTTGCACAAGGCTAGACCTCAGCATGGCCATGATGGGCGTGGATGCTACTGCAATCCGTTGCCTGTACAACCAACCCCCCCCCCCCCCCCCCCCCCCCCCCCCCCCCCCCCTCTTAGGATTGTTTATTTCCAATCCCTAAAGACGGTTTAGATGTTTGTTTCTTATTTCTGAAATAAACAAGACATAGTTTTGCGTCTGCGTGACTTTGCTTCCACTTCCACGTTCTTGCTGGAGACGGTTTAGATGTTGTGATCAGTTTTGGACACTGAACGGCAGATTCAGTACTGCCCGCTGATGCCTGCGACGTAGTAGAGGAATGGCCGAATGGACACGGCAGGACGGAGAGTGTAGTGCGTTTTTCTGGCGTAATTAATCATCTGACGTACGAGTGTTTGATCTGAACTTGCAGTGTTGTTCATGACTCATGAATTGTAATAACTAATAAAAATTACTACAGCACATCATATATATCTTAAGTTGTTGGTGAACATGAAAATTTGCAACAAACACGAACCTCAGTTGGCTGTATTTTACTTATACTACTATCAGTCAGATATAGGACTGGGAACATGTACATGAAATCCCTTCGATTCAGAAGTTTCCCCTATCCGAGCAATGCCAACTAGTGTGGATAAAATAAAGTTGGTAGAGATGATTATCGATCTAAAGTCTTACTGCTTACTGGGTCTTTCCCATGTAGTGCACCCCAGCAGCTTTAGATCCTTGAGTTGAGTTACAAACGCTAGCTGACGGAGCAGAATCAGAGGAAATTTAATAGTAAGGCAACCTTTGCGGTAACATGTTCCTTCGGCTTGGAACCTCTCCAGGAGTTCATCTCTGCCACATGGCATCGAGATCAAGTGAAGCCCGATGCTCTTCCACAGATCTTTTTCGGCGGTAACTGGCAGTTGTTCTGCCTTTTAGGATGGCAAACAAAATACAAGGCGAAAGCCGGAAGGCAAAAGTACATAGAAAAACTGAAGATCCGGAACTGCCCAAGAGCAGTCCGACTGTACAAGGGCCTAGCTTACACCTCCGCTGCCTCCAACGGGAGGCCAAATTCCTCACGAGCTAACCTCTGGATCCTCTCCAAGGGAGATGCTTGCCTTCAAAAATCTGTCTGTTCCTCTCTGTCCAAAAGTCATTTACAACGGATTGCCCTGCAACCCTGAACAAATTCTGATCCAACAAAATGATGATGGACTCAGCGACGGCCGAGCTCTCGGAAATCCTGGGTTGCCAGACATTATTTGCCTTGTATCAAACCTTGTTCCGCGTATCTACTGAACCTTCTTTTGACATAGCAGTTTCCGTGGGCCAGAAAACATGGAAAATAGCACAATCCTCGAGATAAGTCTTTCCCTTCTCATTCTGCACTTTAACCGGAGTTAGAACATACCGCTTCATACTATAGACAATAAAAAAATACGAATGAATAAGGTGCAGACCTCATATTTAATGGCGACAGATCAGCCTTGTTGACAACCAGCACTGTTCTCTTGTGTTCATCAATTTCCTTCGCATAACCTAGTATGAAACTCATGTCATAAGGACGCAAAAACGAGGGAGGATGATCAATAAATTTATTACGTGCAACACCTTATTTTGTTCCCATGAATGTGCAACAATGCGTTCAGATTGACATGATCCACATTTCTAGCACAGAGGGAACAGGGCAAGCTTTCAAATAGTAACATGTTACTACAGCTAAGCAGTCAGCGTGCATACACATCAAGATAAGAACACTATTGTAGTTCATGTGAATTACAAAAGTCATAAACACCATGCTTGCTGGAAAAACTCCACGGAAAAAAGGGGCAGTTTCTGCTAAAAATTACATGCACAAGCAACAAACTGTGCACAAAATGTATAATGAGCAGGTATCCTTGCGATTGTTTAGTCGAACCTAGAAGATAGCTTCTGCTAGTAGGAAACATAACTCACCTGTGGTAGATCATGCAACAAATGAATTCCTGCCCCCAACTTTTGAGATCACTGATGCAAATGGTGAGCATATAAATGCTGTTGCAGCTAAGTTAACGAAGAACATTATTTGCAAAAACAAATTAACCTTCCCGATCAAAATTAACCTCGCCTGATCCATTACTTGATCAAAGATAGTGGCAGAGACATCGTTACAGCGGTAGCACTCAGTATTTACAGGTGAACTCTCATCATTCGTTCTTTCCGTCTCTATTTTGTCAAGCGAAATAACTTCTTCAGTTAAGAAAATCCTTCACATATTTACAGATTCTAACCTTTGCTCTAAAAATAGATGGCATACCCATGTTGATGTCCAGAACATCACGTGTGCCCTGGAGCCGATTCAAGTAGCTATGTTACCAGCTTCTAGCAACCGAGTTATGAATCACCAATAATCATCACATGAGCATACTCCATCTTCTATACAATGAAACCGAACAGCATCCCTTACAACTATTCTTCTTGCTGTCACAAGCGATATGAGTTTGATAGCAACATGGCAATCATCACATATCCTAAGATTTTTCATGATACGGATAGTTGCTCCTTCGGGGCTGTGAAGAAGGCCAAATGCAAGAGCCATTTTCTCGCTGTGATACATAAGATGCTCTTCCTTTTGTTCATCCTCAACATCATGTAGGACAACTCCGAAATTCGGGATATATCCAATCACTTTAATCTGGTCTATCAACTCTTTGAGCTTTCTGGTGATCTGGTCTATCCATTGGTGATTCTTGTCCTCTGATGTGAAAACATGGACCTCACTTCCTACTTGAATCCAACTAACACCAGGCTCTTTCCTAACACCCCTCTCTCTCATCAGCTTCCGCACCTTGACAACACCATCCCATCGGTTTGCTTTTGCATACATGTTAGAAAGCAAAACATAGGTTCCTACATCACTGGGCTTCAACTGAAGGATCTGTTCTGCTACTCGATGACCGAGACCATAGTTTTTATAAACCTGGCAAGAACCTAGAAGTGATCTCCATGCAACAACGTCTGTGCCGATATAATTACTCAATATGAATTGTTCTGCCTCGTCTAGCCGTCCAGCTCTGCACAGCAAACCAACGATGCAAGTGTAATGCTCTTTTCCAGGTTTTATTCCCATTTCCTTCATCATAATGTTCAAGTAGTACAATCCTTCGTCTACAAGACCCAACTGAGCACAAGCTGACAGCACCCCAACAAAGGTGACATAAGATGGGGCTTCTTCAGCAACCAACATATCATGAAATACAGACATGGCTTCTCTCGCAAGACCATGATGAGCATAGCCTATTATGACTGAATTCCAAGAGACCACGTCACGGCATGGCATACAAAGGAAGACCCTTCGCGCATCATGGATGCTGCCACTTTTGGAGTACATGTTAATGAGGGCATTACAGACAGACAGAGCACCCCAATGGCCAGTTTTCATGGCAGAGGCACTAAGTGCATTTCCGTTTTTCAAGGCTGCAAGACCAGCACAACTGTTGAGCGCCACAGCGTAAGTGAACTCATTTGGTCGGACACCTTCCATTTCCAAGTCTAAGAATAACTGCAATGCCTCCTCAAACAGCTCATTTTGGGTATAAGCAGTCATAACCGCTGTCCAAGAGACAACATTCTTTTCCGGCAAAACCTCAAACGCAGAATGAGCATCACAGGCGCAGTCACATTTCCCATACATATCAACCAGCGCACTCCCCACATACACATTCAGCTCGAGCCTCCTCTTCAATGCCTGGGCATGCACCTGACGACCAAGAACCAACTCTTTGGTGCTAGCACAATGCCCAAGAACCGCAACATACGACACATGATCCCATTGCTCAACTTCTCCGGCCATGCGTCTCACAATACTGATCGAAGAATCAAACTTCCCCTTGTCAAGAAACCCATTGATCATCGAGTTGAACGCGAACGCGTTGAACCCGGATATATTCTCGAACACCTTCACTGCGTCCTCCACGTGCCCGCACTGGCAGTACATATGCAGCACGGCGTTGCAGACATACGGGTGCCCTGCCAGCCCAGACTTGAGCGCGTGCCCGTGGCACTGCCTCCCCATGTCGTAGCTCCGGACATGGGCGTGGCGGACACGGCGGTGGAGAGAACGTACTCGTTGAGGCTGAAGTCGGCCGCCCTGAGCAGAGCGAGCGCGTCCCCGTGGCGCCCGGAGGAGGCGTAGCCGGACATGAGGAGGTTCCCGGAGACCGGGTTCCGCGAGGGCATTGCGTCGAACACCTGGCGAGCGAGGCCGAGGCGGCCGCACTTGGCGTAGAAGGCGATGAGGTGGTTGTGCAGGACGACGTCGAAGTGGGTGGCTCTAACCATCTGCGCGTGGATTGCCTTGGCTGCGGAAATCTCACCGGCGGCCGCCGCTGCGCGGAGCACGGCCACGGCTGCGTGCCGCTGGAGAGCGGCGCCGCCGGGGCTAGCCATGGGAATGGAGCGAGGCTAACGAGTGGAAAATTTACGGCAAACGCCTTGGACTTTTCAGGTTTTGTGGTCAGGGAGGTCGGCCCATCTAAGGTACAGAGCCCAGTTGCAGTTTGGGACATATTGGGCCTCACTTCGGCCATGAAACGGCAGTACAACCTATAACTCCAAAATTCTAAAAAAAAATCTCCAAAGGCACATTTTTTTTACACTACCGCAAATATTTGTATTTTAAAACTTCCCTTAATATTGTATAGTAAACCCCTCTCATTTTTTTTGTATAATTACATGTCTGTTTGTGTTTTTGAGCCCCTTAAAAATGCGTTTTTCAAACAAGTCCAAAACTGTGCCACAAGAAGATGCATTCATCCACAAGTAACTTAAACTATCATGATAATTCATATTTCTAGTAGTATCAGTGAATCAGATTCTCTGCTAGTCTCGTGAAAATCTATCCAAAAAGCTACCGGCAAAATTCCTCTTTAAAAAAGAAGAAAACAATATAGGCATTGGAACTATTTTATCAAATGATCCATTGATTAGATATATTAGTAGGTCGACTAATCTTTCCAGCCATCCTTGGTCGATTTCCTTGAAGCTAGACCTTTCGATGATAGGTTAGGCATTGAAATTGACAGCGTCGATGGCGCCTCCTCATCGTCCCAATCATCTCCCCAGTTGTCATCCCACTGGTCAACCTGATCAGGTTCTTTCTTCCTCCAATGGAAACTGGTAGCTCTGGTGCGTCGAGCTTCTCGTACGCTGCTGGCCACTATCTTGCTTGCGGGCCTTTCGAAGTTTGATGCATAATCCCACCAGTCCAAGGAGAACAAATACAGGCACCACCATGTAGGTTGAAGTTAGCCTCATTGGTATTACTCGGCCAGTGCTTCTTTTGACTGCAGTGTGAAGATTGATTTTACAAGTTTCGTCTGCGACTTTGAGAACTATAGCCATGTCCTTCATGGTATCACTGACAGAAACAGTCACCTGTGTCTGATTAAATATTTATTATAGAAGAATAGAAGGTCAGCACAACACTCAGAAACGGTATTAACAGAATGTCAAATATCCAGTTTTAGATAAATGTTCATATGACTAAAGGTAGCAGTGTTAACACTGCCAACCCAGAAACACAGTGCAAATTAGAAAATACAATATATAGCCATGTCCTTCATGGTATCACTGACAGAAACACTCACCTGTGTCTGATTAAATGTTTATTACAGAAGAAAAGAAGATCAGCACAACACTCAGAAACCGTATGAACAGAATGTCAAATATCCAGTTTTAGCTAAAAGTTCATATGAGTAAAGGTAGCAGTGTACAATGCTAATTAGGAAATACTCCCTCCGTTCCACAATATATGACGTTTTAGCATTTGTGCATGTTCACATATATGTAGATGTATGTAACATGTTTTAGTGTGCATGTTCACTCATTGTAGCATGCATTTAGACAATATATGTGAGAGCTAAAACGTTTATATTATGGAACGGAGGGAGTACAATACTAGAGCTATGCCTGTATGTAAATCAAAATATGCATACTATACTGCAATTCATGTGTGACATAACACTCATGATCAATGATGTCACAACAGACAAACTGAACTTTTTTTCAACAAATTGGCACGAGCACTGCCTTTTCATTAAAAAGAAAGAGATTTGAGCCACTATTTGCAAGACCAGCTTGTTTTGAACAGGAACAGGCAAAAAATATTTAACTTGCAGCCAGGCCGTGGAAGGGAAAGTGCAACACTCATAAGCTTTTTCGACAAACTTCGACAGCATAATTGAAAAGAAAGGGCATTTCTTCTGAAATACTCCACGGAAAAGCAAAATACAGAGATATTTCATATGAAAGTATTAAGCCGTAAAAACCATAAATATATATGGTCCAGATTATCATACCTCGTTGTGACCGTTTGCTTCAACATGAACTGTATCTTCAGCTAAAATGACATAATCTGGAGCCATTATGCTAACATCAAGTGGGTTTACGCCTTTGTTGTCCATCAAAAGGGATAAAGCTGACGAATCTGGTTTCAACTGTAATAAGTTAGATATCTGCAAAAGTGGAAAGGTTCGAAAGAACTACGCGGAGTACATGTAAAAACTTCAGAGAGCTCAGAATGAAGAAATATCTTGGCAACATTAAATGCTTAAGTTCTACAAGAACCCTACACTACACTTAAGTAAAAAATAAGTACCTAGTTTAGCCACAGTTACCGACCCCATTGTCTCCACCCCGTGGAACTAGGGTCATCAATTGGCAGCCCTAATTTTGGCTACACTTAACAGTAACCTAAACTATAATTGGCAACCTCTTACTGCCATGCGAGACCAGTTGTGTCAACTGTCGAATTCTAACATTACCAAATATGGTACCGCCAACTGTGGCAAGGTGAAACCAAATTTCAGTGCAAGTATGTATCGAGCAAATTGCACCGTGTGCTTTTTTTTCCTGCTGAGGTAGATCTAAATTTTTGCTTAATGGACCTCCAATTAAATCAAACTGTCAGTTCAGTGACAACAAAAGACAGGTGGCAAAGCTCTATGCAGCATGGTTAACCAAGTTTCGGATGCCCAACATGGATGATCCCAACAGTTATATCTTCTGATGGTAATTTAGGAAGCATAACTGACTACTTTTGAACATCACATTGATACTTAATGAACATTTTGTTATTTTAACTGCCATAAGACCATGACAAACATCCAGCGGGTCTATATGATGATAGAAGCAGGAATATGACATCATAAGGGACTACTCACAACCAAAGAGTAAGGAAGATTCGCTGCAAAATCACCTCCGGAGACTTTCAAGCAGGCGATGAACTTCTTATTTTCAATGAGACATCTGTGGGATGGATCACACTCGCCGATAAGAGGATCCTGCAAAAAGCTCGTTGAGGATATTGTTGTTGTCTTGTTATCTTTGTCATTGGGTTCTGTACTGGATCATCTCTTCCCGTGCTAATCCCTTCTTCCATGGAATCACCCGTCTTATTTTTCTCAGCAATGACGTTCTTGAGTCCCCCTTCCTCCTGTACTCCGTGTCCCGTGTTAGGATTCGTATCGCCATTCTGCCCTGTTTTTCCAGCGCCTGAATCTGCTATAGCGCTAGTGTCATTGTTTGTCCCTGCTGGTAGGGTACCAGTGATATCCTGAATTCAAGAGAAATCAACGGTGTCAAAGAAAAAAAAATAGCATCACTGTAGTGGTGTAATGACTTTAACTGTCTCAAATTAAATTTGCATGGAAAGTGCTTCACTAGATCACCAGTGCAATGATTAGTGACTGTCTGAAATTAAGTTCCCATGCAGGTGAGGTGCGTGGCTACTTTCTCATTCAGTCCAAATATGTCTACCAGCACAATTTGATCTAGTACTGATGCAGAATGCCTATTTTTAGAGACAACACCACGTTGAATCTCGCCCTCAAACATCACATAGCGACCTGGATATCAGGATATGTACGCGGTATGAAATCGAGCTCTCTACGTTCTCAAATCAGAGAAACAGAGCTCCCTCCAGATCGCGTGAACTCACTGTAAGACACGCGATGCAGGGGACGGTGCCCTGCTCAAAGTGAAAAGAGTCGAGCTAGCGACTGTCCTCTAATGGTTGAGGGAGGGAGGGAGAGAACCCTGACCTCTGCCGCTGCTGCTGCGACGGCGGCGGCGAGAAGGCGAGCAGGAGGAGGAGCGCCGCTCCCGCCGCATGACCGCGGGCTGCTTGCTGCGGCGGCCAGATGGCGCCGGGGTGGAGATCTGGAGTCGAGGCGCTTTGGTGGAGACGGCGAGGATCCACGGGAGGAGACCCCAGGGGAACTAGACGGCAACTCGAGGAATAATACAGCGGTAAATATATTCAGCAGGCGCCTGCCACGCGTATAGCCACGGGGCATATCTCGACACACGCACGAGCATCGTTGGATCGCGGATGGACGGCGGATCTCGCGGGTCGCGTGTTTGCCCTCCAGACCCAGCGCCGAGTTAGCGCTCAACCCAGCGCCGCCGGCCTCCGCCCCGCCGCCTCAACCTTGCCCCGCCGCCCAGTGCCGCTGGCCTTGGCCGTCCTCACTCCTCAACCTCGCCGCGACCTCAGCCGGCCGCCGCTCCACCCTTTGTCGTCCGCCGCTCCGCCCTCCGCCGGTCGCGCTCTGTCGTCTGTTCTGCCGTCCGCTCCGCCCTCCGCCGGCGCGTGGAGGAGAAGAACCGCCGCTCCGACCTCCGCTCCACCCTCCGCCGCTCTATGGGAGCACTCCCTGGCTGCGGCGCGTGGAGGAGGAGAGGAGCTCCGGCAGCTGCTCCGACCATGGCGTTGAGGAATATGAGGACTCGATTGCGTTTTTTTTTCTCTTCAAGGGTCTTTCTGTAAAACTTTGGACCTATTTGTAATTTCAAATTCATGCAGTATGTCCTGACTCATACGTGCTACCAAACATCATCTCTCTTCAACATGTTTCAACTCATACGAGCTACCAAACATGCAACATAATCTCAACACATCATGTATATGCCCAGTTTGTATTGACTAGGAAAGCCATGTTAGGGTAAGTCGGGCTACCAAACACACCCTAAGTGTTGTGGGGAACGACAGGGCGGCGACATCGAGGGTCGTCGGTAGGGACTGATGTCTACGTGTGCATCTATTCTCGTAGACAGTGTTGGGCCTCCAAGAGCAGAGGTTTGTAGAACAGCAGCAAGTTTCTCTTAAGTGAATCACCCAAGGTTTATCGAACTCAGGGAGGTAGAGGTCAAAGATATCCCTCTCAAACAACCCTGCAATTAAGATACAAGAAGTCTCTTGTGTCCCCAACACACCCAATACACTTGTCAGATGTATAGGTGCACTAGTTCGGCGAAGAGATAGTGAAATACAAGTAATATGGATGTTTATAAGTAGCAATTGCAATCTGGAATAAAAATGGCAGCAAGCAAACATGTAGCAGAACTTGTTGTAAACGGTGTTTCAATGCTTAGAAACAAGGCCTAGAGATCATACTTTCACTAGTGGCACCTCTCAACATGTTAGCACAACTGAATGCAAGTAAATGATACTCGGGATTATTCTCCTTCTTGATAACACAAGAGTACTATGTGTAGGCTGCAAAAGCACTCCTCAAAGTCTGAGTAAACAAACACCACAATTCCCAAGAACAAGCCATGATAAATATCTAAATTATTCATAGAGTCACACACAAGTACCCACACTGTCACCTTGATACCGTGTTGTCACAATGACTCCGGAAACTAGATACAATCACTTGAGTAGCATAAACATTACATATGAATTCAGCGATACTAGCAATACTCATGATCACATAAAGATCACACCATGGGAGAGAGAGATAAACCACATAGCTACCGGTAGAGCCCTCAGCCTCGGGGGAGACTACTCACACATGGTCATGGTGAGCACACTTGATGGAGAGGTTGATGAAGAGGTGCAGCCCAGAGAGGAGACGGCGGCCCGCTGCACCACGGCGCGGCGGCGGCGCTGGAGATGGCGATGGAGTCGATGGAGATGACTCCGGGGGCAATTCCCCGTCCCGGCGGCGTGCCGGAACAGAGATTCTGTCCCCCGAAACTTGTCGTCGATGGCGACGGCGCTGCGGAACTCTTCGTGGAAATTGGCTTCGTATTTTAGGGTTTTCGCGTCTGAGGCAATATATAGGCGAAGGGGCCCAAACCACCAGGCGGCGCGGTGGGCCCCCTGCCGCGCCGGCCTATGGTTTGGCCACCTCCTGGCGCTTCTTCGTCTCTCCTTCGGACTCCGTGTACGTGTTGGAAAAAATAGGTACGTGGCCTTTTGTTTCGTGCAATTTCGAGAATATTTGCAGAAGTACTTTTTTGAAACCAAAAACAGCAGAAAACAGGGAACTGGCACTGTGTCATCTTGTTAATAGGTTAGTCCCAGAAAATGCATAAAAGTGATATGAAGTGTATATAAAACATGTAGCAAATGGTATAATATAAGCATGGAACAACAGAAATTATGGATACGTTGGAGACGTATCAAGCATCCCCAAGCTTAGTTCTACTCGCCCTCGAGTAGGTAAAACGATAACAACAAATAATTTCTGAGGAGACATGTTTTCACACAATCTTGATCATAATATTGTAAGGCATGTAAGCTGTGATCAAAGCAAAGGTATATAGTTGATATCAAAAGATAATAAAGCAAGAGTCAAACAAGGTAAAAGTTTTCATGAACTATTGCTTCAAAGACATGAAACCGTACAAGGTTCATTAAAGATGATTTAAGTATCGAGCATAGAAGTTCTATCCTTCAATCCAAGCATCAAGCAAATTTTCATAACATAGAAGGATTCAGCCAAGTAAACATAAACATGAACGTCATGAATCAACTGTTTCGAAGTCTACTCAACCGGTGAGCGCAAGCATTTGGTATTGGCACCATGATGTTATGGCAAAGAGAACATTAATGGGGGTTTGGAAGGCCAAAGGAAGAAAGTCTCACAAAGCTATAAGTGATCATTAGACAAGAGGAAGTCTTATGATCGAAGCTATTGCTAGCGCTAAGTTGACGAGTGAATATCTCCCCGGCAACAGCACCAGAAACAATGCTTGTAACGTCACACGTCAGTTGGGAACCCCAAGAGGAAGGTATGATGAGTGCAGCAGCAAGTTTTCCCTCAGTATGAAACCAAGGTTTATCGAACCAGTAGGAAAACGAGGTTGCTTCGAAGGTGTTGGTGAAGGAGTGTAGTGCGGCGCAACACCAGGGATTCCGGTGCCAACGTGGAACCTGCACAACACAATCAAATTACTTTGCCCCAACTTAACAGTGAGGTTGTCAATCTCACCGGCTTGCTGAAAACAAAGGGTTAAACGTATCGTATGGAAAATGATGTTTGTTTGCATAAAACAGTAGAGACAATGATTGCAGTAGATTGTATTTCAGATGTAAAAGAATGGACCGGGGTCCATAGTTCACTAGTGGTGTCTCTCCAATAAGATAACTAACATGCTGGGTAAACAAATTACAGCTGGGCAGTTGACAATTGATAAGTGCATATAACATGCATGTGTGAGTTGTGGTGTCTACTATGAGATTCATTTGGGCATTACGACAAAGTACATAGACCGCTATCCAGCATGCATCTATGCCTAAATAGTACACTTTCCGGTTAACATCCGTACCCCTTCCAGTATTAAGTTGCAAGCAACAGACAATTGCATTAAGTAATGTGCGTAATGTAAACAATACATTCATCCTTGAATAAAGCATTGTTGTTTTATCCCTAGTGGCAACAACACATCTACAACCTTAGAACTTGCTGTCACTATCCCAGGTTAAATAGAGGTTGAACCCAACTATCATGCATAAATACCCCCTCTTGGAGTTACAAGTATTCACGTGGCCAAGGCTTTAACAAGTAACGGAGAGCATGCAAGATCACAAATGACATAGACATGATAATATAATATTCAGCTCCACATAGGTATCAATATAAGTCAGATCCCAGCAAACACAACATGTAGCATTACAATAAGATGATCTTGATCATGATAGGCAGCTCACAAGATCTAAACATGATGGCACAAGTGGAGAAGACAACCATCTAGCTACTGCTATGGACCCATAGTCCAATGATGAACTACTCACGCATCACTCCGGAGGTGGGCATGGCGATGTAGAGCCCTCCGGTGATGATTCCCCTCTCCGGCAGGGTGCCGGGAAGAGCTTCAGGAACCCCCCGAGTTAGGGTTGACGACGGCGGCGGCAGCGAATATGTTCTGTATGAATGGCTCGGTGTTTTAGGGTTTTCACGTCTCGGGGAATAAATAGGCGAAGGGGCAATGTCGGCGGACCCCCGAGGGGCCCAAACCACCTCCAGGCGCGGCTGGGCCCACTGCCGCGCCACCTCCAGGCGATGTGGCTCATCTTCATCTCTCCTTCGGACTCCGTGTACGTGCTGGAAAAATAGGGACCTGGCCTTTTGTTTCGTGCAATTCCGAGAATATTTCCAGAAGTAACTTTCTGAAACCAAAAACAACAGAAAACAGGGAACTGGCACTGTGGCATCTTGTTAATAGGTTAGTCCCAGAAAATGCATAAAAGTGATACGAAGTGTATATAAAACATGTAGCAAATGGTATAATATAAGCATGGAACAGCAGAAATTATGGATACGTTGGAGACGTATCAGGGACCAGGACGGCGGCGACACGATGCGGCAGATGCCGTAGCGCACGGCGAGCAGGCGAATGCGGACGACGTATCTGAGCGGGTCCGCGAACTCTGACTCCGTCGGGCGGAACACCGGCGCCTCTGGGACAGGGGCAGTGAAAGTTGAGACTCGGGGCTGTAGCCGGTGGGGAAGGCGGTGGTGGCCGGGAAAGGCCAGCCCTTTCCCATCGGCCGACGGCAGTCTGGTGCAAGCTAGGGTTCCGGTGAGGCATTGGGTGGGGAATTCTTCGTCGCGGTTCCACGGACGGGATGGAGTGATATAGTTATCCATATGGCTACCATGCTCTATCAGTAATAGTTACCCACCATGTACTGATAAAATTATCCATGTGTTCATGATATAGTTATCCATCACGAAATCGATATAATTATCCTACTCTATTGGTAATAGTTACCCACCAAGTACTGATAAAATTACCAACATATTACTGATAAAGTTATCCACCTATTATGGATGAAGTTAACCACCTAGTACTGATAAAGTTACCCATGTGTTTATGATATAGTTATCTACCATGTACCGATGGAGTTACCCACCATGTACTGATGGAGTTACCCATGTGTTCATGATATAATTATACACAACGAAATCGATATAGTTACCCATGTTTACCATACTCTCTCGGTAATAGTTACCACCCTATACTGATGAAGTTATCCACCCAGTACTGATAAAGTCACCCATATATTTTCATGGTGTAGTTAACCACCACAAAATCAATGTAGTTATCATACTCTCTCGGTAATAGTTACCACCCCAATACTGATGAAGTTACCACTCAGTAGTGATAAAGTTACTCATGTTTATCATGCTCTCTTGGTAATAGTTGACATCCAATACTGATAGAGTTACCCATACAATACTGATAAAATTACCCATCTGTTTTCATGTGTAGTTATCCACCACAAAATCGTTATAGTTATCATACTCTCTCGGTAATAGTTAGCACCCAATACTAATGGATTTACCATCCAATACTGAGAAAGTTACCTATGTGTTTTCGTGGTGTAGTTATCCAGCACGAAATCAATGTAATTATCATATTCTCTCGATAATAGTTACCCACCCAATACTGATTGAGTTACCCACTCAGTACTTATAAAGTTATCCATGTGTACATGATGTGATTATCCACCACAAAATCGATATAGTTACAATGTGCTCTAAATAATAGTTACGAACACAATACCCATCTTTTTTAGCTGTAGTTGTCACTATGAAATCGACAGTTATCATCATAATACTTATGCACGATAAATTTACCATCTTAAAGTGATGTGATAACTTTAAAACTCGTAAAATCAAAAGGAACAACAAAAAAATGGTTTTATTTCAACCCAAATAATAATCATTAATATGGTGGGTAACTTACGTATTCAAGTCTGGGTAACTTATATGTTACAAGGTGGCTAATTTCTGGTCACAAAAAAAAGTTGTCAACATATATCAACATGGGATCTAATTTCAAAAATCTCGTCGCGACTAGCTCAGCGGTGAAAACGGATTCTAAATCGGATAAACGGTTTGGGCTACAAAACTTTTTACATTTCCAAATTTTGCATTTAATGTGAGATGATATCATCTTGTTTGTTTGTTTGTGTATGCATGTAAAATGGGCCATTTCTCTCGCTCGGCCGCACGGAGCGCGCACACTGTACAGATACGCTAACCAGCAGGCGCCTATTAATTAGTCCTGTCCATAATACAGTACTTGGGATTGAAAATAAACACGCGAAAAGAAAAGAAAAGAAAAGAAAAGAAAATGAAGATGAAGGCGGCAGGCAGGAAGCGTTGGCATGTGGCACGCTGCGATGAAGCTTGGTTGAGTCGCACAGCCTAATCCCGATCGGCCCTACCACGGAATTTAGTACGGAGTATCTGTTATGTACTCCTACTCTACTAAATTGCTCTTTGGCAAACTCTTAAACACTAAATTGCCACTCAAAATTACTTTCAACCAAATCTGCCCTCCTAAAAAAACAAGGGGATTCAAAAAGGCGTGTTTGAGTGTTCCAATATAAGCCATTTCGAACGGCGCATCAGAATCTCAAAGGTTCCGAGGACGTCAAAAACATCAACTCGAATGGCATCTTATGTGCCTATGGAGAATCTCAGAGTGTCTGAAAATGCAATAAACGTCAATTAAAATCGCTTATTATAAATGACTTGTCAGCTTTTGCATTTCATGTCCTCGGATAAGGCAAAGTGAATGGCGTGACTATATGTTGAAATAAGCCATTATGAATGACATTTGGGAGGGGTCAGATCTGGTTGAAGTTTTCTGAGAGGCCAATAGTGACTAATAGTTTGGCAAAAGGCCATTTAGAACAGCAGATACCCGAATTTAGACATGACAAAAAAATAGAACATGATGTATAATGGTTAATTTTTATCTTATATCAAATAATCAGATATCGCTAGATAGGGGTGAGAGATATTGTTGTTAAGAAATCATCTCTTAGCTAAGAGGACAGAAGACTATTTTTTCATTTCTCTCTCCTCAAACTCAGCTGTCATTCTACGTGGCAACACAAAGATATAATCATTGTACATGCCTTAATGGCCACTTCGGTACTTTATAGTGTGATCGAGATCATGGTAGGAGATGGAAAGAAAACCTTGTTTTAGCATGATCGGTGGCTCGTGGGGTTTTTGATTCGGGACGTTCATCCTTTGCTCTTAGCCATTGTGAGAGCACCGGAAAACAGAATAACTGAACGGTCGTGGTGGCTCTGTTAGATATCAGTGTTGGTTATTCATTTGGACAAGTTTGGATGCACCACAGACAATACTCATTTGGTCTTATCCCCATTCGGTGTTTGAACATGTCCATGAGGAACATGGGAACTTTTCTGTGGTACAGGAGAACAGGGGGTACAAGTAACATGAGGGAGAGAGTTTGGTTTAACCAAACCACAACGATGGACGTCGAAGTGCGTGTTTTGGGCTCGCGAGTGACATCATCGTGATGTTGCATTTTCTAGTAGCCCAATGGTCAGGAAACTTCTCAAGGGGTGTCTGGGGTCTTTAAGGGTCTAGGCAAACAAGAATTACGTTTCTGAAAATCAACAATGAAAAAGGATTCGATGAAACGATTGAGGTCTTCAGCTATCCATAAATTCACATTAAATCCCAGTAGGTTTCGTTTCCTGTAAAGGGATGGATTGCCAAGTTTGAGATCAATTGGGTTTTGTTCATAGGATTATCAAAATAGTTTCAAAAGATGACCAAATTGCATGGTCATGTACTTGCCATGTTGTGTCTAGGAAAGGTTTGGGCTATGTAGCCAAGTTTGACACCAAGGCAAGTCTTGTAGGTTTGGTTTTAGTTATATGATCATAAGAGGCCAATTTGCAAGAGTTCACATTTGGGTTCCTTTCATACTATATTGGGGTTATCTCTCTGGCATTGGGTGTATGTTTGAAGGCTAGTCACTATAAGTAGGTTTCAGGATTAGGAGAAATGTCTAGGCCTAGGTTTGCTTGGTGGTTGCAAGTTGACAAGTTTTGGGGCTTACACATGAAGTACTAGATGGTTTGCTTAGAAGGATTTTACTCCAACATGAAAGTTGTTGGGAATGGTCTCAAAATCGTAAACTGGATTGTCCAAGAGTTTTGGAGGTACATAGGTTGGCCAAAAATGTTTTTTTAATCAAACACGGCATAGCCTAATTGTTTTTTAATATTGCATTGGACTATGCAATATTTTCATGGGCATAATTTATAGGTAGCTGGGAGACTCTGAGATTTTGGGTAGGCTTTATCAGCTAACAAAATAGGGGTCCCTTTAGAAAGGGGAATAGACTTCAATAAATCTAATATTTTGGCTTTAGGTTTAATAGCGACGAAATCCAGATACAAGGCCTAACACCAATGAAAGAATATAATTTTGAGCTAGAAGGGAAAAGGTTATGTAGGGTAGGATTAAGACGCTAGTTCACATTAAAAAGTGCTCCTAAGTTAGTTTCAGTGTCCACAACGATCCGTCCGAAAGAACAACATCAACTATGTTAGAGCTTTTTTCGTTTCTAATTTTTGCAAACATAATAGAAATATTGTTGTTTACTTCCCTCAATTAAAAGCCAAAAAAATTAAATCGTAGTCACTGTTGCACAAGTGCTGCTACGGAGCAATTATGATTAAAATGCTCTCATCCTACCTTTTTTAGAGCTTGATTTCAGCAACATAATGATTGTAAAAATAGGTTCACAACATTTCTATAATAAATCTACAAATCTACAATGTACATCAACAGAGTTGTAGCAAATACACCTTGTCTGTGTAGTACTCTACATAGTTATGCAACAGTAGATTTATGCAAACCACGAACATCAAATGTTGCAATCAAAGTTTGTGCGGAACTAGGGTTTGCATGGCAGTACGTCTTGTAGAGCCAACTTGTGCAGATGTTTCAAAGATGACAGGCGGGTTCCAAACCCTCGCCAACATCTCCGGGGTGAAGGCCGCGGTTGAGAGCAGATTGGGAGAAACTCGTCAAGGCAGTAGTGGAGGCTGCTTTGCAACGGGCGGCACACGGCGGCCCCCGAAAGGTACATGATGTTGCATCGGAGATGCGCCATCGCCTCTCCTTTCCAAGGTGTGGCGGTGCTATAAGATTGCTCCGGAGGTACCTCCGATCAGCGGCATCACGTCCCCTGTGTCCGTACGCTGTCAGACAGGCCATGCGGGGAGGGAAATGTGGAATTATTGTGTTGCCAGATACTAGTTTGTTGCAAAGTGGTTGGTGGCGGGTGAGCACTGTGGATTCATCAGACGACTTTTGGGGATCTTGATGAACAGAGCCCTGGGTGGGTGACCCGGCAGGGGAGGTTGGCTTGTGTGCAGGGGGAGGAGAGTGCATTGGAGAAGCAGTAGGCGCCAGGTCTTCTGGTGTCGAGTCCTCTTGAGCCGGCTCTTGTATGTGTGCCTTCGGGTGAGAGGGCTCCATCGAGGCCGGTGGGGGAGATGCCAGTGGAGGGGAGCCCGGTGCGTCAGCTAGGACGGCTTTGGCATTACAGAAAAGAACAAGTTTATCAGTGAGTTGATCATCCAAAGTAAAGGAAGATGAACTGAAGGAAAAAAAGTATTACCCGGTGTTGATAACGATGTCATCAGGCATGCTCACGCTACCTTCTGAAGAAGCTGACAAAGATTGGGACTTAGCGACCTGGATTTTGCCAGCTAAAGGAGCACCACGTTTGGAGCCGGATCGGCGAGGTGAAGCAATGTTAGGAATACCTGCGTCAAGGGGCTCGCTGCTCGATGACTGCCAGGTTCTGCGCCTTTTGCTAGCATGTTCATGCGGTTGCTCCAGTGGTTGAGATGTGTTCATCGTGTAATTAGACAAGCGAGAATATGGCACCTTTGCTATCGCAGAACGGGTCCTCTTGGCAGTAGGAGGATCATCTGTGGAGATGGAGGGACCCGGATTTTCAAGAGCTGGTGGTTCAGTAAGACCTGGTACAAGGACATCCGGGTTATCAGTAGAAGTGCCCCCAAGAACGGCCTCACTGTCAATCATGTCAAGGAAGAGCCGGCCGGCGGAGTCAAGCTCACCTTCATCCTCTTCTTCATTGTTTTCCTCTTCAGGGGATGATACTGGAGTGTAGTCCACATTCCACCAGCTCGGGTCCTGAAAAACAAAGTGAAACCCGGCGGTTAATAAGTATACCGGGTCAGTAAAAATATGAGAAAAAGTGACATTTACCTCTGGATGCTTGTGGCAGATGCTGAAGGGGGCGAGCCCAACAAAAGTGACTGCAGCCAGAGTTTCATTAAGCAATCTCTTGGATAGATTCACGATAAGTTCATCGGTGAGCGCTTCCTTGGTATAGCGCATGTCATCCGTGAGTAACCCGGTATATTCGTGAAACAGCTGGGTCCTGATACTAAGCGGCTGGATACGCCACCCAACCCAACACTTGACAAGATCCGTGCCTTTAAGGCCATGAGCCAGCAGTGCCCTAGCCCGGCGAAGGATGGGTTCCACCAAGACCCGGTCACAGTGGCGGAGCTAGCTCCCGGCGACCCCGGGCAGCTGCCCGGGCTGCTCCGGTCAATCTCCATTAAATATTACTCACATATACTGTTTAGCAAGCATGTTTAGTGGGGCGAATAAGAGCCAGCGTCAGAGACAATGGACCTTGCCCAGGCTCCTTGAGCTGCCTGGCTCCGCCACTGCCCGGTCAACATCTTCGGCGTAGCTGTTCATCTTGTTGGTATACCGCAAAGGGGAGTTATTGAAACCCGGATAGCGGGCCTCGTCTTCTGCGGGGGAGGTGTCTTTGTTTGCAATAGAAATAGGAATTCTATGGTTAGCTTGTGCCTAAGAAAAAAAAGGAATTAAAAAAAACAAAAACAAAAAACTCTGGCATAAGGACCGAGGATGATGTCCTACATGACGTCACTCACCTTCTAGAAGGCGACGTACAAACGTTCCTGCATGGCTTGCCCCAGCGTGGCGCGATTTCTTAGGAAGTCGATCCCAATATGTACCTGTACGCGAACAAGGGGAAAATGACATCTAGAGTAAAAATTTAAACGTTCAAAAGTACCATTCGCCCCTGATGCGTCGCTCGCGGGTCGCGGTAACGAACGAAACCAACGTAACAACCCCTTGCCGCCGCCACAAACAAGACCAACTGCCCCTCATCCCTTGCCGCCAATCCATCTACATACATACATACTCCTACTGTCCTACATGCGTCGTCTCTCGCAGCCCTAGCAAGCAAGGCGCCGCTCTGCACGCACGCACGCGGGCGGCGGTCGGCGGTCGGCGGTCGGCGGTCGGCGGCCATGGTTCACCACCTGCCCCATGACCCTCTGGTTCCAGGGATGCTGCCGGTGCTTACCCGCGTGCTCGCCGTCGGCGACACCGCCAGGCTAGCCCTCCTGGTCCCGAACCTTCACCTGCGAGGCTACCAAGGTACGCACGTACTACTGTGCTACTGCTACGTACGTATACCTGCAGCGTCCGCTAGCTCGATTGCTGGCGATCCAGCTCGGTCGAGGTTCTTCGTTGCCAATTCGTACGCTGCGTTGTGATGCTAATGCTGTCTGCTTGCTTGATTGCAGCTGTGACGACTAGCACTGATCCGGCGGCGGCCATGGCAGGGCTGCGCCCGCAGGGCGGCCAGGGTTTCAGCTTCGACGTCGTGATGGTCGACATAACCTCGGAATACCCCGGCCGCGGCGCCGCGCTCGAGCTCTTCGAGTTTGCCGTCCGCGAGCCGCAGGTTTGCGCATACGGTAATATTGCTAGCGCATTAACTTGATTATTTGGATTGACATGGATATCTTGAGCTGGACGTTCCAGATATTTTTAGTGCACCAAACAAAGTCCGAAAAACAAAGGTTCACTTGCTTGCGTTTCGCAGAAAAAAAGACAAAGTTCGACGTATTTTATACTCGTATATATAGGTTGCTACAATTTTCTTCTGTCTGTGCCACATGCATATATACTCTCTTTTTTTCTTCATTTGATTTTTATGTGTAACATTGTATAGTTTATAGTACTAAATTAATGGTTTTTGTTACAATAGTTTTCATAAATTCATGTCCAAAGTTAACGGTTGCACATGTACCTGTGCTCATATACACTTGCACTTCAGGGTTTACTAGTTATCCTATAAAGGGAGATATATATTTTTGGGGTTCTCAAAATATTACGAAAAATGGTTTGAGATATTCATATATATTGTTGGTTTCCTCATTTAAGCACAAGAGTTTAGAAATTAATTTGGCCGAAGTGCGCTATTATAGAAAGTTAATCGTGGATGTTTCAAATTAGGTTCATTGGTTAGTGATAGAGTATGTTTTGGTTTTGGGTTTGAAAATGTGATAAAATTTGGTTTGAGTTATACTAACGAATTTAGAGCTATATTGACGGATTCTTCCTTGGTGCATAGGAGTTCGGAAGTTTGATCAGCGTGAAGGCTTGGCATTTTTAAGATACCATCATTGTTTGAATTAGTTTACTTGCTTATTATTATTAGAATATGCACGACAAATCCAAAATATGCCTCCATACATAGTGTGTATATACTGTACGCAGAGCATCAGTGCCACAGAGTCATAGTTCATCAACACCATTCATGTCCAATCTAAAAAGATTAATGAATTGCCAAAACAAATATTAACAATCATTTATTTGGCTGTATGCAATCAAATAGTGAGATTGGCCTTTTCTATTTAAAGCTCTTTTGTTCTTTGCTTAAGTTGCGAAATTGTAAACATGAAAAAAAAATCATGTTTGTTCAAGGTTAAGGTTTAGACATGGTCTTGGGAAAAGCTTAATGTGTAGCGATATAGAGAACATTGGTTGAAAATAGTCCTAAAACATATTACAAATTTGACCTTTTCTTTTCTTTTGAAAACATAGACAAGAGCCCCGCCTACAGTGCCTTGGTATTATCAGAGTTCCACCTTCCAGTGAAATTACTGTACTACAAATAAAACAAACCAAACACTAAATATTACATTAGTTAATACAACTAAGTTTGAGGATTTGTGTCAACCTCCTTAGATAAATGAAAGTTTAGCGACCCAGTTTCTAGTTATTTTTTTTCCATTTTAAAACTTAGTAAAAATATTTCAACAATCGAGTAAAGCATATTTGAACAATGAAAGTTACAGTTTATGTATTAACGTCTAAATAATAACACAATTGTTTTACAAGTAGATTTATTTCATATAAGATAGCATACGTCAATAGTTCCTTAGCGAGGCTAAACATTTGTCTTAAAAAAGGTGGTGTAAATAAATAATATATGTTTTTTTAATTTGTTAGAATTATACATGATTGCCATTCCTAAATAGATGGTTTTCTAGAAAACATGTAGTCAAACTCGTACATTGGGTTTGACTACTAACTGATGTATCCAATCTTGTCGGTGAGAATACTATCACTAGAGTTTTCATATATTTTCCTTTATATGAAAACTAATCATTAAAGTTACATCTTAGAGATTGTGTTCATGTCAAAAATTGACACTACTATTTATTGTCAGGCGTGCAAAAAATGCTTGACTTTTATTACTTAATACTAAAATTTCACATTTTCACTTCATATACAGCGGTTCCAGAAGACGGAAAACTCCTTGGGCCCCTTGAAATGAATGATTTGAATGTTTCCAGGAAGTCCATCTACAATGCGAATCAAATGGACCAAACTCACTGCAATCACCCCGAACGGTCCACACAACGCCTCGACATCGACGATGACGTCTATGTTAACAAGCTCTCCATCTTCGGGAACGAGAGCGAGGAGGAACAATAGGAAACACATATGCGATCCAGGCAGTCAGGAGGTGGATCGGGACGGAGAGCATGTTGAGAAGGAGCAACAACAACCGACCCAGAAGCCCAAAAAAGTCCGCATTGTTTGGACCGATGAACTACACAAGAAGTTTGTGGAAGCGTACGATAAACTCGTCACCACAGGAGGTAACGTAGCAAATCATTGTCATGCTCTTCAGTTAATTAGTAATGTGCTAGATTTAAAATAATGGAACACTAAGTCTCAAGCTTATCCACTAATGATATATAGTCATTTTACATGGTATTTATAATATAACTTGTTTTATTTGAGTTGTTTTCATAGATGCTGTGCCAAAGAAAATACTTGCATTGATGGAAGATCCTACACTGACTAGGGAAAACGTTGCCAGCCACCTTCAGGTATCTGAATTATTCATTTTTTACATACTCAAGAACAACCATATCCTCCTCTCTTATTTTGTTTTTGCGGAGATTAGAAGATGTGATAAGTACAGCGTGAAATTGCTCACACAAACTTGACTAAATAAGAGTCCGTACAAATGATAGGTTTTTTTTTGTAAATGTGTAGATATCCTTGCAAAATGTTTGCATGTACGTGCTAAAATAAAAAGTTCAAAGTAGGATCTGTTTTGGGTCATAGGTGTAGATGCACCTATTGTTTAAAAATTGCATTTCAAAATGTCAAAAAAGTTCAGATAAAATTTCTGGTGCATATCTTAACATTTATGTTTTCAAAAAAAGTTTCATGAAAAAAATATATTTTTTGTAGCTTCTGTAAAAAAGAAAAATTTCAGTGCTACAAAATGATTTTTCACGAGGCATTTTTTTTGTCTTTTTACATAGTCCACAAAAAATGTCTTTTTTCGTGAAACTTTCTGTACAAACTTAAAATGTTTGGATATACACCAAAAAATTATTTGGAATCTTTTGACATTCAAAAATGCATTTAAAAATATTTTTCATAATGTCCATCCAAAGTATATACATATTATTTTTTTAGCCTCCCTTGCCTCTTTAGTGCAAACTATAAATGTACTCATTATTTCATGAACTTGGCGAATAAATTGTAGATTATAAAATTTACTAAAAGTAAGATTTTGAAAAAATATTTTGTTGTTTCATTTTTTATATACATAAAGCATCAACATATGGCCAGGAGTAGAAAATCTGTGTCCAAACTAGCCATGCATACTTCTCTTATTTTACTTTTTCTTGCTCTTTTTTCTGAGGGGTCTATATCCTTATATTGTTTCATTGTTGTCGAACAAACTTTTTTCAATTGCAGAAACATAAGTTGAATCTCCAAAGAGAAAAATGCACATACCATCTTCGTACGAGCCATTATAGAAGGAAACAGCACAAGTCAACACCTCAAGCATCATTTCCCTGTCCTAACAAGTCTCGGCAGAAGGTACAGTATTGCAAAACTATATAGACATTATCATCAATTAGTCACGGCTACCGTGCCACAAACTTACTTTCTCAACATGCAAATACCATGCATGTGTGTACAGGCTCCTCCTACAATTATGCAATCTCGGTCTGCAACAGTTCCCGTCAACCATCTGGTGCCTCGCATGCAAACATTGAATACTCTGGACAAGAGCAACAGTACATGACATCCATACAACTATTTGATTGTTGTTGTCTTTTTTCCTAACTATATGTTGAGGGTTACATTTTAATGCATAATTTATTGTCATCTTTTTTACACAGATTCTATGTTGGTTGATGTGCCACCAAAGGGGATGTACCCTAGAGATGATGATCCTAAACAAAATAGTGCATACTGTGTTGGTGATTCAGATGAGAACAGTCCCCAAGAAGACGATATTAGTGTGATTTTGGTAATAAATACTCCCTCCGTATCAAAATATAAGTCGCACTAGTCACTTACCACACATATGTATGTAGACATGTTTTAGTGGAAGATTCATGTAAGTGACTAGTGAATCTTGCACTAAAACATGTCTACATACATGTGTGTGGTAAGTGACTAGTGCGACTTATATTTTGACACGGAGGGAGTAATAACTATGAAACATAAGTCAATGTGACTACATCTGCTTGATATTTGAGTTGCAACATTACATGATACTTACGTGCTCACTTTTTCTAATGACGTGTCATTTTGCAGAATAAAGATCCGGAGCCCTCATGGGACGAGGAGTTTCTCTCCAATGGTGACTAAAGCGCGCACGGAGGACCAGTTTCCAAGCCTACTTTGTTGGTGGCATCATCTTAGTTTCGAAAACCAGACAGCGCGCATCCTTAAGTGCACATCATAAGTTGGATCACTTAGTGAACGCTAATAAATCATTGCTAGTAGCTAGGGTTCTCAGTTCTTCATTGCTGGGTTTACTATGCTACAATGCATTGCGAGGTCGGTGTCTGTGTGCTTGAATTTTCTATGCAATAACGGTGGTTATCCACTCGGATTTTGAACCAACTCTGGTTTCATTTGAGATGAATTGCTTCAAGTATGTCATGCTCGTCTTAACTCCCTTTTATTGGAGAATTTTGAAATTGCACATCAATTGAATATACAAGAAAGTGTTATTTTGATGTGATCCAAATTCATATAAAGATAATAAAGATAGAGGCTAATTTCGAAACGAAGCGGAGACCCGTCGCCGGAGGCTTGGGCCGTAGCGTAGCGGAGTTGCCAAGTCGGTACGGTACGGTAAGCCGCCGGTTGGGATAAGTCACATGTTGTAAATCCCCGGCGTTTGTAACCTCACCCGATTATAGTGAAGATTTGCTGGCTGGGGCCCGTGGTTTTCTCTGTCCCATTGTTGGGAGGGTTTTCCACGTTAAATCTCGTGTCCCTGTTGGTTTGATCTTGCTTTCGTTCATCAGTTATTTTCCTATCGTTTATAATAGAAAGAACGGCTCAAGTTGGATGATTTGTCCAATTTTCTCCCTTTTGTTGTGATACAAAGCCATGCTTGATGATAATCTTTGACTCCTGGACTTCACTCAGAAGCTTGAGTCCGCCTGCATTGTGGTTGTCCAGGAAGATGACCAAGGACCTTGCCCTGCATGGTCTTAAAATCACATCTTCGCATTAAACTCATTGCTGACTGATCTCACTGTATCTTCTCTATGTTTTCGCCAATTTGCATTGGCTGACATCTCAATCTGCTGTTATGTTATTCCCCTTAGTGTCACGATAAGTCATAACACAAGCACTGAAGAGCTCATTGATGCGGTTGTCGATGAGAGATCCAGAGTTTTTTTTCAGAGATCCAGAGTTTTTGATCCAGCAGGAAATAAAAACAGTGTTTCTATCAAATCACTGCATTCCAGATTTTTTTTTTAAAAAAAGGAAGGGAGAAGACTGTTGTGAAGATATACACATGAGTTGGACAATACCAAGTTCAGATCTGAACAATTTGGTACGTGTTTTTCACCCCCAATATTACTAGATTATAATCATTCAGTCTCTGGATAGCAGTGGTTCTGTTTTACAATGTACAAGCAGGAGAGACGGCAGGCTTGAAACTGAAGCTAGCTGCACGTCCCCAGCCTTACAACCTTAATAAAACAACAAGCAAGCAAGCAAAAGAAATAGCAGACTAGAGTGGCACTAATAAACCCTAGCTAATTCGCTTCCGTGCGACCGCTCGTGCGCCCAACAGTTCCCTTCATAAAACCCCGGAAACGGCTCGTCATGTCGCTGGAGCTGACGATCTCTTCTTTGTTGATCGGAGAGATTAATCCATACTAGGTAAAAAAAAAGAAAAACACATGCAGAAAAAAGATAAGGTCAGCTGCGCTGCTGCTAGATGTGAATACTGTTGCCATTCCCGTAGTACGTGGTCACCAGGCCGTTCAGCGGTTTCTTCTTGTACAGCTTGGTCTTGGTGGTTCCGGTACCGGCGATGCATCTGGACGGCGAGCTGACAGTGCTGCTGGAACGTTGCAGCAGGTGCTCTAGCTGTCCAGATGACGCGGCTATTAATCCTGTCACACATGCAAGCATACTTATGTCAGTTCATTACTAATTTGGTCAGGTTCTCAGCATATGTCAGTGAAGTAGAGTTTTGAGGATGTTTTACCTAAGAAAAGTGGTGATGGCTTTCCAGGTCTAGAGTTAAATTCAGGGTGAAACTGCGTGCCCACGAAAAACCTATGAGCTGGTAGCTCAATGATCTGTATTCAGGATTTTATATTAGATATTTGGAGGAACAAAAATACCAATGTGTTACAGTTCCTACTTAAAATCTACTAAGCTACCTCCATGCGCCTGCCGCTTTCATCCCGGCCCACGAAAGAAAGGCCTGCCTTCTCAAATTCTGAGACCATGTCAGGATTCACCTGAAAAAATGGGAAAGATTTTTATCACCAAGCTAGGTTAATAATAGAATGTTACATGTCATCATATTCTGCTTGACATACCTCGTATCTGTGGCGGTGTCTTTCGTCTACATAGTTAGCATTGGCATACCTAGGACAGTTCAAATTCCAAAACGGTTATTTCCACAACATGAAAGCGAAGAAAGGCATCATATGCAAAATTGAAAAATGGTATACAAATAATGGTGAAAATGAGGGTAAGAGCTTGCTTACAGTTTAGCAGATTTGCAGTTATTGATCTGAAAAAATGTCCTCCTTGAACCAAGGCGCATTGTTGCACCCATGTGAGTTTTGGAGCCCTGCAGAAGCATCGTCGAAGGAGCAGAGTAAGAATGAGGTAATTTTACAGAACAAATTGCTTATATGCAATAGCCGGTAAGGTAAAATTACCTCTGGCATGAAAATAACGCACGGTGTTTTTGTAGCTGGATCAAACTCTGTGCTGTTAGCGCCACAGAGATTCATGACAGAACGGGCAAACTCGATCACTGCAATCTGCATGCCCAAGCAAATGCCAAGATACGGAATATTGTTTTCTCGCGCGTATTTGGCAGCAAGGATCTTTCCCTGGACACCTCTATTTCCGAACCTCCTGGAACTAGTACACCTTGTGCACCCTGAAGTGGGAAACTCTTCAAATTTCTGCATAATGCCATATCTTGAAAATATATGCCGTGCTTACCTTTAGTAGTTCCCATGCTTTTTCATAGGCATCAGGCGTCTGTACAATCAAATAATACCCAAGAATCAGTAAACGGATTAATATATAAAATGGAATTGAAATGGTATCTGGTAGCGATGTGCTGACCTCTTTAGCGGCAGAATCTTCAAGATCGCACGAAGGAACCCAGTCCACCACGAGTTTTCTGTCCAAAGCAACCGACGCATGCAGAAGAGCCTGGCAGAGGTATCAGAAATTAAACTTTATTATGCCCAAAAACAAATTGCGCAAGCATAGCTGTTCTATCAAAAATAAGAATGTATTTCAATATTTCACTAAATCCCGACAAGCTAAGAAGCACACCAAGAGTGCACTTGATAATGCACGAATAAATGTCAATTAAATCACCTTCAAAATTGACAGGTAGGAATCTGATATACCAGTATATTTTCCGACCATGGCAATCCTAACCTGAAATTATTTTCGCACAACAAAATTTAGGACCAGATAAGTATTTAAATGTACTACTGAATGTGACATTTCAAAAGCTCAAAACACCAACCGGAGTTTTCAATTTGTCAAACTTGCTGGCTCTGTCAGTCCATTCAAACAACTTCGGTTCTTGAGGCACTTTTCCCACACTATGCAAGAGAAGAAAGAATGCTAAGTACACCTATATATGACTCAAACTGATTATCTTATCATACTTAGGCTAAAAGACGTACCACCAAAGGCCAAGAACTTTCAGAATAGCTTCATGGGCTCTCTGGTCCTGTAAAATACCAGTATATGTTGTAACATAAGATCATTGGAATATGGGTTCAGGTAATAGAAGAAACTTTATGTCACATACCTTGAGCAACAAGGGGATGTGCCAGATGTTTGTTACATCATGGAGATTAACAATATTTGAAACCTGCCAGAAAAAAACTCAAAGTCAGCACTAATGTTGCCTTATGCAAAATTTCCAGCAACCTTGCAGTAAGAGGAAAAAGACTAGTTACCGGAACTTGGCAAAACTGTGAGAGTTTCAGTTTCACATTTTCTTCCAGTGGCTACCATAAAGCACAGAGGATGCAAACCATGCACACAGTTAGCATCGGGAAATGACAGACTGAAAACAGGAGGTAGGGCTCTGAAAGACTTAAATACAAGACAAATCCTGCATGATACCTCGGTACTACGGCATGCCAAGATATCAGGCATCAACCCAAGTCCTCTTAGGCCACGGACACTATGCTGGGTAGGCTTGGTTTTCTAGATAAATGACAGTTTTTACATTATTTAAAGGAAACAATGCAGATGAAAATGGGTATCACTGGAATTGATAGTATTTAAGTACTATGATGCTTCCTTATGAGTAAAAGTTACCTGTTCACCAACTACGTTTAGAACTGGTACAAGACTAACATGAACAAGGCAAAAGTTTCCAGGTCCTGAAATGCATATTGAGTAAGATCATGTTACTGCAAAGTAAAAGTGGAAGCTGGATATTGTGAAGCATGGTCAAAGGAATAAGGAAAACATTGAAGGCCTTCACTTTTCCTCACCTACGCGGTACGAAAATTGACCTAGCGCTTCGATGAAAGGCATTGATTCGATGTCCCCTGCACCAAGAATACCACTGTTACTATTCAGTGAAACACTTCGTCCATTGCACCGGCAATGCTTGCAAACAGCTATGCCCATAATGTTATTAACAAATACCACCAAGTTCTTACCTATAGTGCCACCAAGTTCTATGACACAGACATCAGCTGGCTTCTCTGTGCCATCGACAGGATTCATCGCCACACGCTCAATCCACTCTTGTATTTCATTTGTAATGTGCGGCACGACCTGATTAAAGAGACTTAATTCAGTAAAGTCATGAATAAAAATTGTACTCTTTGCATAAGAACCGAGAAACTCTATCCTAATTGCCAATTCAGACCTGAACAGTTTTTCCGAGGTAGTCTCCTCTTCGTTCTTTGTCAAGAACAGCCTGTAGTTTGAGCAATATTAGAAAGGCAACCTTAACTGTTAGACCATGAAAGAAAGAAGAAAATTGTAATACATACTGCTTTCAAAAAACACTATGCCGACTAAGGAGGATGTAATATCTAAGGTATATCATATTCTCCATCAGTCCTATTTTCGATAGCTACAGAACTGCCAACAGCTACATTTGGCATTTAACTGCAGTTGTAATTTTAGGCCCATATGACTGCCAAGGTGAAATAGAAACCACATATTCTGGTAAGGTGAGAAGGTGACACATGAAAATCTTTGTGGGTTCCATGGAAAATTCTGGTAATCAAGTGCCCAACTGTATTGTTAAAATAAACACAATAGGATATCCCTCAATCTGTAGATGCCAAGTTGAAGTGGTACAAACCGCAGATATTTCCACTACCTATCAAGTTGTGCTGAAGTAATATGCACTTAGAAAAAAGACTGCTGCTTATTCCAGAGGATCACCTGGTAGATCTTCCCCGTGGTTATGTTGTTGTCGCGAGTCAACTTGATGTCCAGAAACCGCTCATAGTTTCCAAGGTCCAGGTCCACCTTTGAACCAAAGCAAAAAATCAAAACAAAGTCCAATTAATGAGCCAAAAAAAGAAAATTGCAATTATCCAAACACTTAGCCAAGTTGTAGGAATACTATAAAACTGGGAGGAAGATATAAAATTGTCTGCCACTGAAAAGTGGGCAAGTGTACGGATTGCTAAAACAAAATGGTGCTGAGGTGGCATCATCTTGTGGGTGATGTGCTGAGGTGGCATTTTGTTATCCATGATGCAAATGCCCCTTCTTGATACTAACACAAGTATGCTTCCAAACAAGTGTAATTCAGTGCAGTGAGGGCCGTCAGGCAGTACTACAAAGGAGATGTGAAGGGGAAACTCTATGGGTGCAACTAGTTCTCGGAAATCCCACTTCGAAGTTTTCAAAAATCGCGAAATAAATCATCCACATAGATTATGTTGAATCTTGTGCACCCAAAAAATTTCATCTAAAAATATGATCATCTGCAACTTGTGCAAAAATGACAAATAAAAGTTTAAATAGTAGTGACACTATTCAAACTTTCATTTGTCTTTTTTGCACATGTCACGTATGATCATATTTTTGGATGAAATTTTCTGGGTGCACAAGATTCAACATAATCTATGTGTATGATTTGTTTCACGATTTTTGAAAACTTCGAAATGGGATATACAGAAATGGGTTGCACCCGCAACTAGTTGCAAATATTTCGCGATGTGAAGCATGTGAAGCAGCTAGCGGTAGTAGCAGTACTGTAGTAGTACCTCGCCACCGTCGTCGAGGACAAACACCTCGCCGTGCTCGAAGGGGGACATGGTTCCGGCATCGGTGTTGAGGTATGGATCTGCATCACATGGGCAGCGGCAGATAAACAAGATCAGAAACGCCATTGGTAGTACAAATTATCTCATTAATCTAAGGGAAGAACACTAAAGGAGTCAGATATGTGTACATGACAGGACAAGGAAAAAAATAGTTTGTTAAGAACTAGACCCAAGAAAGGTGCAGGGCACTTGGCCTGGGTGAAGAGAGTCAGAGACAAACCCCGGGAAAAAAAGATAGATACAAAAGTCTCTGTTTATTTTTCTTGGAAAAGTCTCGGTGAAGACAAAAAATCTTCTTGGGAGTAGGAGGTGCCAAATTTGACCTGAATCACTAGCTCCGTATAAAATACACCTGGGCTGAGAGCCTGAGAAGTTCATGTGTCTGAAGGAACCAGGACAGTGACACTGGCTGGACTCAGAGTATCAGATTCAGGAGACGCCCAACTCCACCAAAGCAAAAGACCGGGAGTAACGAGAGATCACAGGAAAATGATCCCAAAACTGTTTTCTTTTGCTATCGTCACGACTGCTTTGGACTACGAACAGGAACAACAGAGGAAAATAAACAGTTGGAGACGTGGGAAAAAAAACTGGCTGTAACTGCAAGGTGCATTCGTTGGGCTCTGGTATGGGAAGAAGAAGCACAGTGGATTAATCTGTGAGATAGGGAGAAGAACGTGGTTAACCTACCTAGCTAAGCTGAAGTGAGCTACTGGTTGGTTGCACTAATAAAAAATCGAGTCAGACAAGAGCACAGGGGAACAGGGGGACCGGGACACGTACACAGAGAGATCTAAAACAAAACGGGAATAGAGGTTTCTGCACGGGGCGTCGTGGCGTTGGACGGCGCTGTGCGATCACGTGGCCGGCATTACGAGGTAGAGAACGGACGGTTTTTATTTTTCTCTCTCTCTCTCTTGCGGTTTCGACGACCGGCGGAAAAAATGGGGAAGAGTGCGGGGCCGGAGAAACTGCCGGCGGCGGCAGCTGGGTAGGAGGGGGCGTTACCGATCTTGATGGAGGTGACGCGGAGGCCGCAGGCCTTGAGGAGCACGCCGATGCTGCTGGCCGTGACGCCCTTGCCGAGCCCGCTCACCACGCCGCCGGTCACCAGTACGTACTTCATCGCCGGCCTTGCTAGGTGGCTACTGGGTAGTTGGTCTCCAGTCACCGCACTGGCTCGCCGGCTAGCTCGTGCGTGGTGAGGCTGCAGCTGCCTTGGGACTAAGAGAAGAAGGAACAAGCTAGGTGGAAAGCAAATGGTGGTCGGGAAGTTTTGGTTGAGAGGAATGAGAGTTGGGGGAACGAGGAGGAGGGTTAAATAGGCCTTGCCCGTGTGGAGGGCGACAAAACAAGTCTCCCTCTTTATCCGATATAACTGAAAGTGCAAGTGTGAAAAAACCCACCCCTTTCACTTTCACTCTCTAAAGTATCCTATGGGATGATGATATATTTTTTATTCATGGCTCTGTGTTTTGGGCACTACTAAATCTAAGGCTCTAGGAGGACCACGTTTGGATTACATATTCTTTTAGATTTCTTGTTGACTGTTTTTAAGGCTCATTATGGCTAACATGGAGATCTAATTTAGAATAGTTTGTATTGGGATAATATTCAATTTAATTGCCTGGAGAGGTTGTATGTTTTGGGTACTACTTAATCCAAGGCTCTAGGAGGACCACTTTTGATTTGCATAGTCATTTGGATTTTTGTTGACCGTTTTTAAGGCTCATTATGGCTTATATGAAAGATATGTCACCTAGATATGTGGTGAATCTACTAGTTTGTAAGTAAAAAATATGTAATTTAGTTCGCTAAGGTAAACAAACATTCGAGTAGATTTTTCAGAATCTAGACACGCATGTTTTCAAAATCTCAGCCATTCGACCACTCTTTGTGATGTAGTAGAGCGAATATTTAGACCCTAGAGTACACCGGAGCCTCTTTCTAAATTTTACTCCCTCTGTATCAAAATATAAGACTTTCTATCCTTTGCATGCATACATGTATTTAGACATGTTTTAGTGCAAGATTCATGTGAATCTTGCACTAATACATGTCTGCATGCAAGATACTCCCATTTTCATTTTAGTTATCAAATGGGTGTATTGTTCGAGAAAAAAATTGTATGACCAAGTTTCAACTCAAATATGTGTGTGTGATTTTTTTGTAATTTTACAATCCTTACGAATACGTTTTATGCAAAGATCTAGACATTCGGTGCACCGAGACCAAAATTCATTCTAACGATCTAGATTTTGGCCCAAGAAATGGATGGGTCCAAATCAGAGATTTGTTACTGCTGAACTACCGCGGCTACCAACCGGTAACTCCCAAAGTCGAATTTTGAAATCCTGGACCATTTGAATTTGGGACGAAACTTTCTCCCAAAGTTGATTTTTGAAATTTTCTGACATTTTCAATTTTGATTTTCAAATTTTGTCTGAGAAGCTCATCTGGTAACCGAACGGTAATTTTTGTAACGGTTACTGAAAATCCCGGTCCTTCAGAGATTTTTTATTCCGCTATCCAAATCCTTGGTTGAGATTCATGTTTTCCAAGTGAGCACCAACCTTTTATAGTTGATTTCCCTGTAACTTATACTATGAAATAAGTGTTTGTATCGTCATTTATGTTTCTATGCACATAATGGACACGAACATGGTACATGATTTTTTTTGTAAGAATGTAATTTTAAACCATTTATTTGGCCGAGGACCACATGCTTTAGAGTGCAAATTATGAATAATAGAACAACCTTTTTTGGTAGTGAGTCATCCACCATCCTTTTTTTTCTTCTAAAAAGTCGATTACCCCGGCCTCGAACGATACGAACCGCCAATAATTTTCCCTTGAAAATGAGAATCTTACCACCAAGACCCGTGGTTGACACTGGTGACAAAAGTTCTAATCAGCAAGAAAGTTTCCGTTTGAGACTTTGGGAGACCACCTTTTGTTCGAGAACCGATTCCCTCCAGCCCTGCAAGTCTAAATGTCTAATGTATCAAAATTCACGTCTCGGCTGTCGGGCATTAACAGGAAAAATCCCATATCCTCTTCTTTTATCATCCTCTCCTTTTACTATCACACGTTGATCGTCGATTTCCCCTTTGACAATACAACGGGAATCATACTTCCATCAAAAGTGCATGCAAAAGCTACTTAGATATATTCCCTAGCTAGATGATGATCGATTGACCTAAGTGTGACTGCTAAGTGTGTCCTGGAAGAATCAAGCGATCATCGGTGCAGCTAAGCAAAGCACTAGCCAGCGCGTGTATACGTACTTTCGCACGGCGAATCCGATTCTGAGAAGGAAATCGATACCATTTCCGGGCGCCGTGAACCGTATAATCCCTTCAGAGAAGTCTTTGCAACTTTGTAGTGTACACACCCATGCTAGCTCTGTCGTCTTTTTTCCCCTTCAAATCTAGAGAGCCGTGCGATGTATCTTCAGATATGAACATATGCCGACTAACAGTGATGATGAACTACATGTCACCTCTTCCGTCCGGGGCTTTGCTGTCGATGGACCGTCTTAATTAGATCAAGAACGTCATAATCTGTTGTTGGTTTATTAGTCTGGGCAGGCAATCGATCACTTTCTCTGAATTCCTCGATCACCTCTGTGCGGTTTACTTGCTAGCTCCATCTGTTTTTACAGCTCATTCTGAGTTTTCACGCGCCTTCGGGAAAAAAAAATTCGTTGATGCGACTCGATGTTTTGACTTAACGATCTTGGCGCCAAATTAGCTTCGTGCTACCTTCCTGCTTGCAACGATCTCGGTCGTCTGCTCGGGATTACAGATCTAATTTTGTAGCTAACGGCTACCTACCAGATGGATTTGCCAGCTGTAAGATCACCATGAGAGCTACATGAGTTCCAAAGCCATAAGCATACAACAATCAAATTAGCCCTTTCAAGATATTTTCCAGCGTGTGCGACGTCACACATCTACGTACTTGCTTTTTATCCAGCAAAAAAAATCTCCACTTGCTTTACCCGAAGAGAAAAATGACTACTTTGACACGAGAGAGGCGAAATGATTCCCTGGATAAACAGTAAATTGATAAAAAGTTACTAAGAATATCAATAATTTATATACACTTATGAATATTCATATTTTTATCTGACTACTTTTTGTGGTTTCATTTCAATGAATCGGGAGCCCATGCTCTTTAATGTTAAAAAATATTTTTATGTGCTTGCAATTTTTATAGAAAAATGAGCCCATTTGTACCTTGAAAGAAAAAGGAAAGTAAATTTTGGTGTTATAGCCATCAACATTTATTTAGGACGAGACCAAGGCCATATCTATACATCTTATAAAGCAAAATTCCACTAAGTGTAATTAATATTTTTCTATCTCCACATGCAAGCTATCCACAAAATCCATCTTTCTACCTACTTTATGTGCTCCTTCCTCTTACCCGTTGGTGTGATTGAGGCCATTGATAAAAGACGTCGTGCTTTCTTTTGGACAGGGAAAGATACTTGTTCTGGTGCTCGCTGTCTAATCGCTTGGGATAAAGTTGTGCTATCTACGCAGGTTGGCGGTTTTGGGCTTCGGGGTCTTCGCAGGCAGAACCTGTGCTTGCTCATGCACTTCGTGGATCGGCTCCACCGACCCCAGACGCTTCCTTGGAAGACCTGGTTCTTCCAACGGCTAGCAAGGGACCTCGGAGACAAGGCCACCACCCCCAGCTTCCTCGACAAAATTGTTGCCTACTGCCTACCCGTCTACCGTGCCCTCACCCGTGTATCCATCCGCGACGGACGCCGCTGCTCCTTCTGGATGGATAAGTGGCGCGCTGGCGCCCGCTGTGCACTAGGTACCCGGCGCTGTTCTCCCACTCCACTCGACCCCACGCGACAGTCGCCACCGTCGTGGCTTCAGGCTTGGAGCTGCAGCCTCGACTCACCGCTACGGCTGCTGTCAAGCTTGCCTCCGTCCTCGACATCATCGCCGCCACCACGCTCGATGATGGCCCCGACGTCCGTACCATGGAGACCTCTTCGTCTGCCCCCCATGGCGGGCGGGCGTTCTCTTCTCGCGATGCATACCGGTTGCTCGCCCCTCCTTGCCCCCCCCCCCCCCCCCCCCCCCCCGCGACACTAATGCCCAGAACAGCTGGAGCCTCTCGGTCCCCACCAAGGTGAAGATCTTCTCCTACCTCGCCGCGATTGACAGGCTAAGCACCCGCGCCAACCAGTTCTTCAAGAACTGCGCCCCCTCAGACCGCTATGAGAGCTGCGGCGCAGTGGAGACCAGCCGCCACCTCTTCTTCGACTGTTCTGCTGCTTCGGCCGTCTGGCGTTTGCTTCGTGTGGCTCCCCCACCACCGGGTGGCACGCTCTGGGCCACTCCCGCCCCCTCCCAGACTCCCGGCCACATTTGGCGCGCCGGTCTTGCGACGCTTCTCTGGCACATTTGGAAAGCTCGCAACGATCTCGTCTTCAAAGCCAGGATCATCCACCCGAGTGACATGATTCGCCGCTCTGCCGAGGACCTCCTTATTTGGTCTGGGCGTTTCCCGCCTCCTGATCGCATACATGTTGAGCGCCTGCGTGCGTTCTTGCTTAGCGACATAATGTAATTTTTTTCATTTTCGGTTTCCCGCTCTCTCCCCGTCCCCTTTTGTATTTCTGCGATAAACAGTTGTAAGGGCAGCCAAGCCCTCCTTTAGAGTTAATAACAACCGGTGGGGAGTAATCCCCCGTCATCCTCGGAAAAAAATCCATCTTTCCAACCAACCAATTGTCCACCTCATCCATCTTACCAACTATTAAAGTATCCACCTCATCCCACTAACATTTATTAGCATGTATTGTTTTAGCCACCCAATTTTCCACATCATCGTTTAACCATCTATATCCATGCAACCTATCAACATCATTTGTTATTTTAGCAATATAATTATTCACATAAACACATGTAACTATTAAGTGGTGCTCTTTTATATGTAACCATCTAAGGCCCAGTTCTTTTGCCAGCTTAAAAAATAAGCTGCCCCTTCCCCGGCTTTTCTCATAAGCCAATTGGCTTATTTCTTGGGGCTTCTAAACTTGTTATGCCATAACTAAATTGGAAGTCTCGAGTAATAAGCTGGGCGGCTTATGGGAGAAGCTGGGAGGGGGCAGCTTATTTTTTAAGCTGGCAAAAGAACTGGGCCTAAGTATTTCTGAAAACTTTACGCGGAACATGCATAGCATAACTTCAAGCAATCTATCGACATTATCGTTTTCTTCAATCCGTTAATTTCATCTTATCAACGGTTTTAACTAATTTACATGCAACACCAATTTTTAATATGTTAAACACACAAACATTTCACGTCAAAATTCATCACAACTGTTAACGCAAATAGAATCTTGCATGCCCATATAGATAACTTCATGTATGATACATCTTATACACTTTCATTCACACAATAGAATTTCCAAGAGATACCTGCTGCAACGCGTGGGGTATCCTCTAGTTTTAAACATATCCAACCCTTATAAGACCACCTAAAAATAGAAATGACACACATGTCCTTGGGTAAATTGACGCATTTTTCCTCATGCACTCACTGGTACCATGCCGTGAGCTAAACTCCATGTCGTCTCTAGATCTTCGGAACACCCTCGTAGTAGATTAACATTTTTGCCATAGCAGCCGAGAAGTCATCGATCAGAGCCAGAAGATGTTGGCGTCAATGAGCCGAGGATTAGATCACCGTCCCATAGAATACCTCACTAGTTTCCCGTTGAAGCCAAAGCAGTTCATGCTTCGCCGAATGTAGAAGAAGCCAACAGATTTCCCTAAAAAAAAGCCAAGAGACCAAAACACAAAGCTTCACCATCCACCCGTGTGAAGGACATTTCAAATACCACTTACACTAAGGAATACATATTTGGGACCCCCAGGTCAAGCCATGAATGAATCTCCACATGCTGTTTGGCAACGCCGGAGCAAGCACAAGGCGAGATACCATAATCCACGCCGCCGCCAAAGCCATCGCATCGCCAATGCCGATCTGTCACATAAATCAAGCCTTAGACAAAAGCTAGGGGCAACGAAAACCACGATGGCAACCCCAAACTAGGATTCTCCCACTTCCCATGCACCAAAAGGCCCCGTGAGGCGAGGGGAACCAGCAACAGCCGCATCAAGCGATGAACCCTAGCTTGTTGTTGCGAGAGGTGAGAGAAAAATAAAAAGTCACATGGTCATATGTACAGAAAAGTTGGCGCGCTTTTCATAAAAAAACAACATGAGAACACTAAATCGGTCTTTTTTAATACAAAGCGCAAGCATGCCTTCAACAAGTATACGAGTAAATTTGACATTTACATGTCTAATTATTTATGAAGATATTTAAACATCCTGAAAATCAATATTTGCACTTAGATGTACTCCCTCCGTTCATTAGTATAAAACGTTTTGGCAAGTTAAATTGGCCTGAAAGAACATCTTATATTAGTGAACAGAGGAAGTACAGTTTTGTCTTTAACACTCTTGATTAAAAGGCATGCAATGTTCGGGTAATTCAAATCAATACCGAGGAGCATGTGCTCGAGGATGAAACAATTATAATGATGTTCTTAATATAGAAAATGAAAACCTTACACACGTACATGCATGGTACTATGTGCACATAAACATTTTCATGAAAAAAAGACAAGTTTTGTGGCTTGTGTAGAAAAAATGGTGCTCCAAAAATTGTTTTTGTAGAGCATTGATATGTGTCTTTTAGGGCAAATCGTATGTACTTTTTGCATGCACATACAGAAGAAAACATGCACATTGTCAAAATAATTTTGAATTCTTATAGATACTTATAGATATTTCACTGTTCGTTCCAAAAGCATATGCTCCAAGATGCCAATTCGACATTTTCTCCGGAAAAAGACAAGTTGTTGGATTGAACCCATAGTACACAAGTGACATAATCAAGTGCATGCGCTGGTGAGGTGAAATGCCTCTTCTTTCTCCTTGATCATAATGTAGAGCAGTTACTGCCTGCCACTCTCGCTGTCTCGCAGCAGTAACAATTAACGGACGTCGTGTCATCCACCCTCCGAGTCACCCCGATCAGTCACCGTTGAAAATCAATGTTCGGATGCACTCTCCCCGTCCTGCATTAACTCCAAATTATTACAGGCATGTGCAGCTAAACACTGCACTAATGATGCTTTCGTCATCATTATCCGGAGCCATATATAATCCAGATTGTTGGAGGAATTCTTTGGCTAAACTACGTGAGTACGTGGCCGTCGCTGTCCCGGCCGCGGTTGTTGTTGGTATCGTCACGCACGTTATCCATAGCTTTTGGCCACCTAAATTTTTCCTCCAGAGTGCAAGGATACAGTCACGCTCGACGACGCTACAATAGCTTCGAGCGCCACCTCAGATCTTTCCCAAGAACATGCAGAGAGCGGACCATACACTGCCATATCGGTTGAGTGGCAACGGTTACCCCCCTTTTCCATCACCTATTAGAACAAGAGCTACAAAACGTACTCGTACGTGTTCTTGTTAAATATGGCACATTTGGTTGAGTGGCAACTATCATCATCTACTTCATCACCTATAATTAGGGGCGGTAGTGAAACGGATACGGTTAGATAATACTATCATCATGCCATTTTTATGATTCAGGATAGGGTGAATGTTGCTCCAGTTGTAATACGACGTGGATTATGTCGGAGTCAAACATGGTATGGAAGCAAGTGGAGTCGGGGGATAAAATACACCTATATACATAGAATTTTACTTTTTAAAGAAAATGAGTAATAGTAGTTAAAACTCCATTGTTCACGTAGTTTTAATAAGCTAGTAAAAACATAAAAGCATACGATACAGTACTCCCTCCATCCCAAAATGTAAGGCAAGATTTCTTGCACGGTTTTTAAAGCATAACTTTGACTAACACTCCATCCGGTCAAAATTAATTGACATGATTTGGTACAAGTATATATCAAGCATATATATTGGTAAAAGTATACAAAATAAGACATCAACATATTGTTGCATTGCTCGTAAGCGCGCAAAAATTGTATCATAACAAGAGGTTAGCTATTAACACGCACACTAGCAGGATGGCATGGTACGATGTGGAACTACAAATAAAAATAAGGTGGAAACATATTTCACTCATTATTTATTGAATTATAATTTACGTACTTTGATTGTTTAGTTTATCAATTATGGACTATCGGCATAAGGATGAAATCAGAACAACGTCCTAAAGCTCGGATGTGCCTTGGGATGCTAGGATGTCATATTTCGCCTTTGAGATACCAAACGGACGGCGGAGACACGGCGGCGGGGGATTAGGCGATGAAGCAACGGGAGGAGGTACAGAGAGGCGGCAGCTCCCAGGCGATTAGGTTTCAGCCTCTCGTCGACGCAGCCGTCGCTGATCTCCCCCACCTCCGTGGCCGAAGGGCCACGGAGGCGCGGCGGATCTCGGCCCTCGTCGACGGGAGGGCTCCGTTTTCTGGTTTTTGTGTCAAGGTTTGTTGGGACGACGTTCTGATGGCGGCGGCGGCGTCTCTTGCAATAAGGTCTCCCCGGCTTCAGTCCCATCTCGGCGGCGACGTCGAGAAGCTTGTGGGAGTGGTGTGTTTTTCAAGGGCTTCTTCTGGCGGTGATGATCTCCGGATCGTCGTGGAGCTTCATCGGCGGTCCATCCTTCTTCTTCGGCACCGGGACGGATGTGGTCTTCTTGACCGTTCGGCGACTTCCCGTCCGCAACCAACAACGTCAGGCCGCCTCAGGGAAGAGCGGCAGCGGTGGCGCTCCGTCGACACGGTCTGGAGGTTGAAGACGAAGGGCATCTCAAGGATCTCGTTGTAATTTTCGTTTTTGTTGTGATGTTTTGTACGGTTTGATGTTTCTTCTAATACCAGGGTCCTTTTCGCAAAAAAAAGCAGCGGGAGGAGGGAAGGTGCAGGTAGGAGTATTGGGGGTGATGATCGCTTGCCTATATGCTACTCCCTCCGTTCCAAATTAATTGACTTTCATTTTTTCACATGTGGATGTATCTAGACGTGTAACATGTCTAGATACATCCATGTGTGGACAAATGGTTACACATCTAGATACATCCATGTGTGAATAAATGGAAGTCAATTAATTTGGAAAGGAGTAGTAGATTTCGCTGGGGGTGAAGAACCAAACCCAGTTGCCATTTTCTCCCCTGCACGATAGCAGCAGGGCCACGTTGGTGTGCACTTGCGCTGCCGAAGATACCACTGGCTGTGGGATCAGATGAGGCACAGATCGATCGAGCTGCATTTAGGCCAGGCAGAACTCCACGTTGCCGCGCTGCAAGTTCCGTGTTCTCTTGGCCTTGCATGTGATCGACGTCCCCCCTATCCTCTGCGATCATCTATGAATGCTGCATGCAGGTCCAGCAATCAATGTGTAGGCCGGCGAGTGCACCGGCCGGCGGCAGCACCGCATGTGCCCTGACTGACGATCGATCGACTGGACCAAAGCCATTCATTCGATCGCCACTTGCCTCACAACCAATTACCAAACGTCGTCCTGCACCAATTCATAACGAGAGCTAGCTAGGATTCATTGGCACGTCAGAGTGAGTGTGCATCCATGCATGATTTTCCTCTGTTTTTTACGTCTGTTTCTCGTTTTGGTTATTGTGCTTTTGCATGGCACGGACGGCCGGTATTGGTGGGCATGGGCAAAAGCGAGAAGAAGACGACGACGACCCACGCATGCACCACATTATATTTGGATGGAGCTGACGAGCGATTGGGCATATTCTTTCTTCCGTTCCAAGGAAGCTATGATGCGCACCGGAGAGACCTTGGACTCTATCCTCTCCCCCGCTACAGACAGTAGAAGGAGAGGCGATTTGTGAAGCTCCTGTGCGCTCCACCTCACCGGCGGCGACTTCGCCGGCTCCCCTCCCCTCCGCCGGCCGCTCCGGCGGCGGGAGGGTGGGGAGCCCCGGATCCCGTCTTATGTACAGGTAGGTGTGTGTGGGTCCATCCCCAGCGGCGGAGGCGAGGTGGTGCGGCTAGGGTGGTGGTTTGCGGTGGCGGTCGTCCTCGTCGATGGCGCGGCTCGGTGGAGTCGAGCCATGGACCTGCCTCCCTTGGTTCGTGCGCAGCTCCTGGTAGCTGCGGTACGGGCCCTTCCCTCGCCGGCGGCCGTGGTGCGGCGGCGCCGGATCTTGAAGTTTCCGGAAGTTTTAGATGTTTTGAAGCCAGGCGGTGGCGACGGTGGTGCAGGGTGGAGTCTCTTTGGAGTCGAGGTTCGTCGACTTCCCGTCCGCAGGGGGACTCCTCCGATCCAAGGAGTCAAGGGAGGAGCAGCGGCGGCGCGCCGGCGGCACGTTCTGCTTCATCTTCGTCTCCGAGCTCCAGAAGGACTTGATTGTAATTTTAACTTTGTTCTGGTGTGTTCTGTAAGGACCTTGTTTTAATATATATCTATTTTCCTCGCAAAAAAAAAGGAAGCTATGATGCGATAAGAGATTCGAGAGACCTTTTCCACGTCGTGTTTGCCTGCCCAATTCTAACCGATTATACTCTCTTCTCACTCTCAGTCGCTAGCTCGTGCATGTACGTACGTCACGACGACGATCAAAATCAATCCCAAAGTAAGCGCGTCAAAATTACTTGTGTGGTGGCTATATATCTAAGCTATATATATGGTGAAGAACAGAGTATATATATATCGGAGAAGCTTGAGCATCTATAGCTAGCATCGTGACGAAAGGAGGCTACAAAATCTAGCCGAGAGTCGGTGCAACCAGCGGCTTAAACATGGAGCCGCATAACGTACGGCAGCTGTCTCGGACAATCTAGCCAGACTCTTTTTTCTTGGACATGAATCTAGCAGCCAGACTCGAGACCGGTCGAAAGGGACGGTCGATCAAGAAGATTAATAATCCAACACGTACATTGGTTTTTCGTCGTGTACCTGCTTGGGCGGCCACACGGCCGTATCCGAGCGCGCAGCACCATGCGATGCGTGAGTCTCAACTGATCCTTTTCTTCGTCCGAGTATTTCCCTAGCTTAACCACGTACGGTACAGGAAACAGAGTTTGAGTGCCAACTGTAACGTCGGTGTCGTACAAATCGCTACCATGCACCCACCGCCCGGAACGGTGTACCGTTAACTGGATGGACATTCGGCAGAATCTGAAGCACATTCTTCTTCTCCTTTTCTTTGTTCGCGGGCACTAGCGGTTTCTTGGCTGCCTTTTAAATTAATCCACCCCTAATAACCACATTACGGTACCCCTTCGCTCGTTCCTCTCGCGAAAAGGCGACTAGGTTTCCTGCCTCCCGCTGGCCGCCGCCAGTGATCTTGCCGACGGGAGGGCTCCGTTGTTAGGTGTTTTCTTGTGTGTTGTCAAGTTCTGTGTCCGATTCAGCAAGGCGAGGCGGCAGCTTCCTGGTAATGGAATAAAGTTCTCCCCGCCTAGCCCCTGTGTTCTGGCGGTGCATCTAGCATTGTCGGAGGGCGTGTCTCCGTCGGATCTCACGGATTCGGTCGGCGTTTGTCTTCGGCGGATCCAATTGGATCTAGTCGAAGTTCGCCTGTGTTCGTGTGTCTACAGGTTGGATCCTTTCGATCTACGCTTCTCTTCATTGCTGACGGTTGCTCGTCTGGTGTGCTAATTTTGTGGGACCTTAGCACGACGACTTTCCGACTGTCTACTATAACAAGGTTTGCCCGGCTCCAGTGAGGGAGAGGCGATGACAGCGGCGCGCTTTCGGCTCGTTCCAGTGCTAGTAGTCGTCGCTAGGTGGTCTATGGATCTGGATGTAATTTTTGTTACTTCTTGCATTCTTTGTACTACCTTGACAATTGATGAATAGAATGGAAGTTTTCTCGCAAAAAAACAAGAACCGTCTAAAGTCTACTAGTTTTTTCTTAAATGTGTATACACTGGTAGAAAATGGGCCTATGGTCCCGCTTCGGTTGGGCCATCAGTCCCGGTTGCCCAACCGGGACTGGCCAATCGGGACTAATGCTAGTCCCGGTTGGGCCACGAACCGGGACCAATGGGTGGCCACGTGGCCAGTTCTGGCTGGGCGTGGGGGGGAGACTCATTGGTCCCGGTTCTTGTTACGAACCGGGACCAATGAGTGCTTTTTTTTTGTTATTTAGGGTTTAGGGTCTCCCTCTCGCCGGTGCCCCCTCTCGCCGGTGCCCCCTCTCCCTCTCGCCAGTGCCCCTCTCGCTAGTGCCCCCTCTCCTTCTCGCCGGTGCCTCTCTCCCTCTCGCCGGTGCCCCCTCTCCCTCTCGCCGGTGCCTCCGTCGTCTCCCCCTTCTTCGCATCGCCGACGTGCTCTCCATCGTTTCCGTACGCATATTATACGCTCTACTATATACACAGTACATGTTGATGCATTGTCCAACACCTGCTTTGGCAAAGAAAATGAACAAAGGAGTTATTAATTACTTGACATCAGGGAACGAACGAAAGAGGGCGATATAATGCGATAATGATTGAAATTACTTGTTGAGCATTTCTTTCATGTCGGACCACAACGCTTGGTCCCAACTTAATGAGTCGTGGACTTCAACTATGGACTTGTCAGGTTGAATGCTTAGCAGAATCCAGTGGAACCTGCGGACGTTTACATAAAGCAGACATGCATAGCTCATCAATTACACTTAACATCGAGAAAGCCAAATAAAAATATGTACAAGACAGAAACACTCACCTGAAGTTGTAAGGAAATAGTATTTCCGTACAGAAATGTTGCATGGTTAAAAAGGTGGTCAGGTCATGCTCCACGTCTTTGGGGTGATTGACTAACGTATGTGAATTCACGATATATGGGTCAACGAACCCAACCTCAAAAACTTTAGATCTTTTGCATTCCAGCATCTTCATTCTGCATAATAGCGTACAAAAGGATATATATATAGTCAGGATAATATAATACAGGCAATGAACGAGCTGAGCTAGAGACTTAATTACGAAAATAAATCACTTACAGACAATAGCAAGAGAGGATAGATTTGTCGAGGGCGCACTTTTGGAATAACTGGAACAGTTCAGTCAGTTGAACATGTATAACGTAACGTTTGAAGAAATGCTCCACTCTAACGTCCAGCGGAAACCACTCTTTCGCGTCCTTCTTTGATGTGTGCACCAGGTACCAGGTATGCAGATTTCGCATATGTGTTGATAGACCCGTCAGCTCCTCATTACTGACCATAGGCTCCCCTTGGACATATTTCCGTGCCATCTCTAACATTGGCGCATATTCATAGCCTAAAAGTTGACCAAGGCTCATACCCAAGGCGGTAGCCTGTTCCTTGGCCTGCGATACAGTGACACCAAGTTCTTTAGCAGCAGCTATGGCTCTGGGGTCCAATAATTCCAGGTCCTTATCCATAGCGACTCTGAAGTCCTTGTCGACATCGGAACACACTATGAGCGGGGGGACCGATTGATTTTTCTGCTGTCCGAGCTGGGCAATTTGTTTCCCGCTTTTTGCACTTCTTCCCTTGTTCTGCTCAGACTGGGCACGTGCTAGCTTAGTAAGTTCACGACCATAGTCAGATGGCAGATTCATCGATATCTGGGATGGCTGCTCAAGGAAGGACTTTCTCCACTTTTTGGATTTTTCATCGTATACCGGCTTCTGCTCGGGCTTTTTTGGTGCAAAAAAAGCCTTATTGTAGGCAGCCACCTCCGCTACAGTCCTGTCATAAGGTCTAATGGGAAGATTCTTATGAGGTACTGTTGGGAGGGGCGACCTTTTACGTTTCGGTGATCGCTTACCCCTCATAGTACGAGCGGTGGGCGGAAACGGCTGACGCGGCGGCGGAGACGGCTGACGCGGCGGCGGAGAGGCTGCGCTGGAGACTGGTGAGGCGGTGAAGAGGACTGTTGCGCTGGAGACTGGTGAGGAGTCGATGGCCTTGGCTGCCAGTTCGGAAGCACGATGAATTCCTTTGGCCATAGAATGGTCGCTTTCTTGGCTTCTCCAAGTTCAAGCACCTCCCCATCTTCACCTGCAGGGTGTTGCAGCTTCAGCTCCTCATAATCTTTCATCACTTCATCCACCGCGACAACAGCGTAGCCATTTGGAACCGGAGAGAAATGGTAAGTTGGATTAGGTCCAATTGGTACGACATAGCCGACCGCCACCTTCACGGTTAAGTTAAAAACTTTCACATGCATCTCACAAGGTGTGCTCTCCGTGATATCATCCACTGGGTAGCGACGAAGTGGAGCCACTGCATCATCATTACCATCCTGGAGCTCCGTGGAAGCCACGCTGCTTTTCCGATTCGATGGGCCACCGGTACCATCGCATGCAGCTTCTACCATGTGCCGTTGAGATTGGCCGCTAGTACCTTGCTGGCTAAGCACGGCAATTTGTTCCTTCTGCAGCTTTAATTCTTCTTCTATATTACGCAGCCGGTCTGCAGCAGCGCGTGCTTCCATTGCCTCCCTTTCCTTTCTCCTCTGATGGCTTCTATCAGGAAATTTCTTCCTGTGCTCGGGAATCGCAATTGTCTTGGGCTTGGAGCCAGGTACGCCTCGTAACCGTCCGTCGTGTTCCTTATTCCCAAGGGGCGTGTGAGCTCGTCATCCTCTCTATCGGGAATGAACCGTCCCTCTTCAACATCCTTTACTGCATTTCTAATTTCTTGGATGGGTAGTAGGGGATTATCTTTGTGTCTTCTGTTATATATGCACTTCCCTTCTGCGTCCAACGTGCCCCCATGCCCGTAAAACCAATTTCTTGCCCGTTCGATCCACTTGAGTGGCTCTGGAGTGATCCCATTAGCCAGCAGGTCCGCCTCAAGTTTCTCCCACTTAGGCATGCTAAAAGCGTAGCCACCAGGCCCCATAGTATGGTGGTACATCTTTAGAGCAGCATTTGCCGCATTTTTTGCAGACTTTTCCAGAGCTTCCTCTGATTTCTTGTACGCCACAAATTCTTCCCAGTAGTCCTTTATCTTCTCATACCCTTTATCGAAGTCTGGAGTCTTATTTTTCTTGACAAACAGTTTGTTCAATCTTTTCTTCCAGTTCTTGAATAGCTCGGCCATCTTCTTAAGTGCCCAGTCCTTGACTTTTTGCTCCATGATTTTCCGGGCAATCTTTTCTGCCTCATCTGGATCCTCCTCATCTGAATCCACCTCTGGCGCCGGCAGGGTGAAATTAACCATGAGCTTTCTCCAAAGTCTTTCTTTGCCCTCATCGCTGACATATAGCTGTCCTTTCTCCTTTGGCCGATGCCATTCTCGAACGGTGATCGGGATGAAGTCCCTAACAAGAACTCCGCATTGCTTTACCATTTTATTTTTAACACCAGGGGGAGCAGTCGGTGTGCCGTCTTCAGCGACTCTTTCGATCGTGTACCTTTCTTGGTCGCCCAACTTTTTGGCTGGGCCTCGTTTTGTCCTTACAGAAGATTTGCTCGATCCGGAGGGCTAAAAGAAGAAAGAGCGTTAATATATGTATATAGACAGCAGAGGCTTAATTAATACAATCTTCGGCTTCATTAATATATGTATATGCACCTCGCCGGAGTTTGCAACATTTAATGTTCCACCGGAGCCTTCGGCTTCTCCCTCGTCGGCTTCTCCCTCGCTGACTTCTCCCTCACCCCGGCCGTCGGGTTCTACCTCACCGGAGCCGTCTCTTCGGTTGAGAGACTCATCTCCCTCACCGGAGTTGTTCAAAAACTCCGTGGTGACATCGACAATATCTTCCGGCCCGCGGATTATATCCTGGAGGATATTTTCCTGATCTTCGTCTCGTTCCATAGTTTCTGCAAATTAAGAACAATGCACAAAACTTGTTTTAGTCCAGAAGCTTAATAACCAAGTTTTAGCTACTGACTAAGTTCCGAAGTATCTAGAAGGCAACACAATTGGATTTGACTCAAAATGATCTACCAAATTCTCTACACATTTGTTTTAGTCCAGAAGCTTAATAACCAAGTTTTAGCTACTGACTAAGTTCTTTTACTCTAAAAATTAAATCCTTTTAGGGTTACACAGTGTTGATTATTTGTGAACTAACCCAATTGGATTCAACTAAATTAGATTAACCAAATGACAATTAAAATTGTTATAGTACAGAAGTGGCTACAATCTTTATTTGAATACCTAATTAATGTGTTGCTTAATTAATTCTACAAAAATTAGGGGTGCTAGGCTACTGCAATACAAAGTTAACACAATTGGATTCATAATTTTTGGATTACTAGACTATCAGAAAAAAACACCTTTACATAATTAACGTTCTGTACTATTCTAAATACCCAGCAATTAATATTAATCTAAACAGGGTGAAACTAATTTAGTTGCACACACATTTTCATAAGCTATCCAGAGAATTTTGGTTTGAATTATTTGGACTTATAAATCTCGAGTTATTCATTTTCAAACATGCCTACAGGTTTCAAAATTTCTGCTAATTCATAAATTCGGAAGAGGAGGGAAAAAAATAAATGGGCTGAGAAGTTCCCAGCCCACTGGGCCTGGCCCAGTTTAATTTTTTTTCCACGAACGAAAATGGTTAAAACGCTGACGGGTGGGACCCACCCGTCAGCGGCTAACTCTAGAACACAGGGTGCTCCGGCGGCTGTTTCCGGCGGCGCCGCCGAGCCAGAGTCGGTGGCCAGCGGCAATGGCTCACCTAGGGGACTGGAGGTGCGGTGGACGGCGGAGGCGAGTGCACGGGCACGCGTGGAGGCCGGCGACATGCGGCACGCACGCGTGGAGGCCGGCGACGTGCGGCACGGGCGGCCGGCTTGCGGGCGATGCGGCGCGGGCGTCGAGGGCGCCGCAGACGTCGACGGTGGCGGCGTGGGTCGGCGGCGTGGGGCGCGGCGTGGGTCGGCGGCGGGGCAGCCTGACGGCGTAAAATTTGCTCTGGCGTCGCTGCAGGGTCCTCCGGCGTCGCTGCAGGTCCTTAGGCGTTTATGCGAATGAATCGGGGAAGGAGAAGGCAAGCAGTTAAGTAGCAGGGGGTCTTTGGTCCCGGTTGCTGGCAAGAACCGGGACCAATGCCTCTTTGGTCCCGGTTCTTGCCAGCAACCGGGACCAAAGAGTGGGTAATTAATGCCAGATCGCGGCGCGCGTCTATGGACTCATTGGTCCCGGTTCTTGCTAGAAACCGGGACCAAAGAGTCCTTTTCAAAATTATTTCGAACTTTTCAGTTCTGAAATTTTGTTCCCACCTTTTTTTTCTTATTTAGGTGTTTGGATATGAATTTCAAATGGTTTTGAATCTGAAAAGACTTTCAACATGAAAAGTTTTTAAATTTGAATAAATAATCCAAAACCATTTTCTGTTTTCTAAAATAATTATTCTAACTATACAAACTATTAACCATTTTGCCATTTTCAATTAAAAATGCATTAACTTTATTGCATATTTTGAATTGACAAAACTTTCAACATGAAAAGTGTTTGAATTTGTATAAATAATCCAAAATCGAAACTCGACTAATAATATGTATAAATCGATCAAAAATGATTAAGTAAGATTTATGATTAAGTAATAATAATTATTAATTCAGTTAATTCTATTTTTGGTGTTGTAAAATCCCATGGCAAGCAGAAGTAAATGCAGAACAATTTCAGTGAACCTATATTTATAATATGTAATAATTATTATTAATGCAGAACAGTTTCTTTTGAGGGCTTGTGAGCTGTTGGATCACTCTGTGAGCCACCAACCGGGACTAAAGGGAATCTCACCAATAAGGAAGAAGCACACGGATCGTGTGTTTCTTTCGAGCGCTTGTGAGCCGTTGGTTTATGTTGTCAATGTAATTTGCATGGTTTGTTTAATATCAATGCGAAAAGTAGTCACCCATCAATCTTGGATACATTTTACACGATCGTCGTCTTAGCTGCTCCGGAGTGAGCTCGAGGTAGTAGTGGTTCGTGATGGCCGCCCGACGTGCCAAACCTTGAGGGATAGGAGGGACCGGCACGCCTCCGGTGCTCAGCCTCCAGCCGGCGGGGACGTCGTAGCCGGGCGGGCAGGGGTAGTTCGAGGCGGAAAGCGCCTCCGCCTCCGAGTAGGTTAGAGTGGGTACGGTGGAAGCCATGGGAGAGTGATGAGGTTGCAGATATGAGTTTAGATGTGCTATGCCAATGGAGGCCATGACTACATATATATAGTGAGACCTTTAGTCCCCGTTCGAGCCACCAACCGGGACTAAAGGGGCTTATTTGTTCCCGCGCAATTTTACCAACCGGGACTAAAGGGATTCCCACCAATAAGGAAGAAGCACACGGATCGTGTGTTTCTTTCGAGCGCTTGTGAGCCGTTGGATCAGGGGTGTGTTTCTTTTGAGCGCTTGTGAGCTGTTGGATTTTTAGAACTAGTCCCGGTTGGTAACACCAACCGGGACTAAAGAATCACACGGATCGTGTGTTTCTTTCGAGCGCTTGTGAGCCGTTGGATCAGGGGTGTGTTTCTTTTGAGGGCTTGTGAGCTGTTGGATCAGCACTCCCACCACCACCACCACTCCCACCTCATCCACAGGTACACTTTCTAATCGCCTATAAATAGCGGCGTCCCTGCAGCGAACGGCACACAACGAGCGTCTACCTTCGCCACCGAATCCAATGGCTGGATTTAGCCTACCTGCTGGCATGTTCCCTGGCATTATTGTGTTCGTCCTTGTTCACCGGCCAGCCATTGGAGCCACCTCCTGTAGGACGGTGAACAATGACAACACAACGACGCTGTTGGAAACACAAGCCCTCAGGTAGGTTGAATCCAGCCACTGGATTAGGGTGACGCAATGATGAATTGCCGAGGAGGTGGGAGTGGTGGTGGTGGAAGTGGTAGCCATGCCCCTCGGTCCGATCCAAGCAGCGGCAAGGCGCTCTGATGATCTGCGACATTCCCAACACTTTTTGGGACGGTCGTAGATCATCAGAGACGTCTTGCCGCTGTGGATCGAAGGTCGATTTGCTGCTCACGACCACGCGATGATTTGCAGTATACAAAGCATTCGGATTCCCGTCATACAGCCCTACGGTGCTAATACATTACATTGATTTACATAAAAGCCATGAACCCTTCTTCGCGTATGTCCCTGGCCTATGATCGCTTCAGCCGTAACCATGGAGCATCTTCATTATTTAACGGGATGCTTGGGTCAGTTCTCACTGTGAAGGGCGGAATTTCATCAAACTTATCATAATCTGCTGACATGTCTGTCTTGTCCTCGACTCCCACGATGTTTCTTTTCCCTGAAAGAACTACGTGACGCTTTGGCTCATCGTCTGATGTATTCGTTTGCTTGTTTTTTCTTTTTTTCGGTCTGGAGGACATGTCCTTCACATAGAAAACCTGAGCCACATCATTGGCTAGGACGAATGGTTCGTTCTTGTAACAACCAAGATTCTTGAGATCCACTGTTGTCATCCCGTACAGCTGGTCTACCTTTATCCCTTCTCCATTCATGTTGACCCAACTGCACCGAAACAAAGGGACCTTAAAAGTAGGTCCATAGTCAAGTTCCCATATCTCCTCTATGCGACCATAGTATGTGTCCTTTTGCCCATCGTCGTTTGTTGCATCAAAGCGGACACCACTGTTCTGGTTGGTGCTCTTTTTATCTTGGGCGATCGTGTAAAATGTATTCCCATTTATCTCGTACCCTTGGAAATTCAATACAGTCGAAGATGGTGACGCGGCCAACAAGTAGAGCTGATCTCCGACAGTGGTGTCATTCATGAGCTGTAATCGCAACCAACTGCCGAAGGTCTCCATGTGTTTTTCTTTAATCCAGGAGTCATCCTTCCCCGGGTTCTTGGAGCGTACATAATTCTTGTGTTCCTCGATATACGGAGCCACGAAGGTGGAACTTTGTAGAACTGTGTAGTGTGCTTGAGTTAAAGAATGCCCGTCCCTACATATCAGTGCTTTCTTTCCTAGCGTGCCTTTTCCACTCAGTCTCCCCTCATGCCGCGATTCAGGAACACCAATCGGCTTAAGGTCAGGAATAAAGTCAACACAGAACTCAATGACCTCTTCTGTTCCATAGCCCCTTGAGATGCTTCCTTCTGGCCTAGCACGGTTATGAACATATTTCTTCAAGACTCCCATGAACCTCTCGAAGGGGAACATATTGTGTAGAAATACAGGACCGAGAATGGCAATCTCGTCGACTAGGTGAACCAGGAGATGCGTCATAATATTGAAGAATGATGGGGGGAACACCAACTCGAAGCTGACAAGACATTGGACCACAGCCTTCTGTAAACTTGGTAGAGTTACTGGATCGATGACCTTCTGAGATATTGCATTGAGGAATGCACATAGCTTCACAATGGGTACTCGAACATTTTCCGGTAGAAGCCCCCTCAATGCAACCGGAAGCAACTGCGTCATAATCACGTGGCAATCATGAGACTTCAGGTTCTGGAATTTTTTCTCTGCCATATTTATTATTCCCTTTATATTTGACGAGAAGCCAGCCGGGACCTTGATACTGCTCAGGCATTCAAAAAAGATTTCCTTCTCTGCTTTGGTAAGAGCGTAGCTGCTTAAGTATTGACGCCCTTTATCCGTCTGCTTGTTGTATGGGTCTTTCATACGTTGCTGGTCTGCCCGTGCTTCCGGTGTATCTTTTGTCTTCCCATACACGCCCAGGAAGCCTAGCAGGTTCACGCAAAGATTCTTCGTCACGTGCATCACGTCGATTGAAGACCGGACCTCTAGGACTTTCCAATAGGGTAGCTCCCAGAATATAGAGCACTTCTTCCATATGGGTACGTGGTTGTCAGCGTCATTCGGAACAGATAGACTGCCAGGACCCTTTCCAAAGATTACTTCTAAATCCTTGACCATGTCATATATAACATCACCATCAGGGAGGTTAGGCTTCTTCCGGCGATCTGCCTCACCGTTGAAATGCTTGCCGGGCTTTCTTACGGCATGACTGTTCGGAAGAAATCGACGATGCCCCAGGTACACATTCTTGTTTCCCAAATGTATACTTTCAGTCTTATCTAAACAGTGCGTGCATGCATTGTATCCCTTGTTTGACTGTCCTGAAATGTTACTAAGAGCAGGCCAATCATTGATGGTTACGAACAGCAACGCTCGTAGGTCAAATTCCTGTTGTTTGTGCTCATCCCACACACGTACACCTGGTTCGGACCACAACTGCAAAAGTTCATCAACTAATGGCCTTAGGTACACATCAATGTCGTTGCCGGGTTGCTTCGGGCCTTGGATGAGCACTGGCATCATAATGAACTTCCGCTTCATGCACAACCAAGGAGGAAGGTTGTAGATACATAGAGTCACGGGCCAAGTGCTATGACTGGAGCTCTGCTCCCCAAAAGGATTAAAGCCATCTGTACTTAGACCAAATCTTAAGTTCCTTGCGTCATCTGAAAATGTCGGGAACTCTCTGTCGATTTTTCTCCACTGGGACCCATCGGCGGGGTGTCTCAACTTCCCGTCTTTCTTACGCTCTTCTTTGTGCCATCGCAACAACCTGGCATGCTCTTTGTTTCTGAACAGACGTTTCAACCGTGGTATTATAGGAGCATACCACATCACCTTAGCAGGAACCCTCTTCCGGGGGGGCTCGTCATCGCCCTCAACATCACCAGGGTCATCTTGTCTTATCTTGTACCGCAGTGCATTGCATACCGGGCATTTATCCATGTTCTCGTACTCACCGCGGTACAGGATGCAGTCATTAATGCATGCATGTATCTTCTGCACATCTAATCCTAGAGGGCAGATAGCCTTCTTTGCTTCGTATGTAGTCTCGGGCAATTCGTTATCCTTTGGAAGCTTCGGCTTCATTATTTTCAGTAACTTCTCAAATCCCTTGTCAGAACAACCAGTCTCTGCCTTCCATTTCAGCAGTTCCAGTGTGGTACCGAGCTTTGTGCTGCCATCTTCGCAGTTTGGGTACAGCAACTTTTTGTGATCCTCAAGCATGGCCTCCAACTTTAGCTTCTCCTTTTCTGTATCGCATTCTCGCTTTGCATCAGAAATGACCCCACCAAGACCATCAGCGGGCTCATCTGATGCCCGATGTTCACCTCTTTCTTCTTCAACGTCTTCCATAACAGTATCACCGCATTCCTCAGGGAACATAGGATAGTTGTCATCATCCTCCTCTTCTTCATTGTCTTCCATCGTAACCCCTCTTTCTCCGTGCTTGGTCCAACAATTATAGCTGGGCATGAAACCTTTCCGAATCACGTGGTCTTGAATGGTTCTCGGGTCAGAGTACTCCCTGACGTTCCGACACTTCTCACATGGACAAGGCATAAAATTATTCACTTTGTTTGCCTCAGCCACATCGAGAAATTTATGCAGGCCTGCAATAAACTCGGAACTGCGTCGTTCGCCGTACATCCATCGCATCCGTGCATCCATCTGCATCATATATATAATTAAGTTTATCAAATACCATTACAATAACATCTTGAATAGTGAAATGACCACCGTACATCGACACGTGCAATATTTCTGTATCAATTACAGACGAAAAGGATAAAGTTGCTAACCTCGGCCGAGGATATCATTTTGTGTGAACTTAAGTGTGGTCGGGCATTTCATCGAACACATCTTGTGCGTGGCAAAGGAAAAAAAATAGCACCCACTTCCCACCAATCCAAGAGAAAAAAATTAGAGGAGAGAAGGGGGGTGGGGGTTATTTATAGGCAGGGAGGGGTATTGGTCCCGGTTCTTGGCACGAACCGGGACCAAAGCTCCGCCGCACGCCACGTGTCTGGCTCTGGAGCTTTGGTCCCGGTTCGTGCCAAGAACCGGGACCAATACCCCCAACCGAACCGGGACCAATGGTCCACGGGGCCGGTTTTTACCTGAACCGGGGCTAATGGCTGCGGCGGCCCTGGACCAAAGATGGGTTTTCTACTAGTGATAGGAGTAGATCAAGATAACTGAAAACGAAAATAATCAATATACAACCTAGGGTTGTATAAAAGTTCTTCAAAGTCAACGTCTCTATACATTCACCGGGCTACATTGACTCATTGGGTTTTCACATGACTTGTGTAGGATTGAAATCCTATGGATTTCCTGCAGAAATTGTTTGATTCATGGTATCATATTCCATAGGAACTAATTCCATAAGAATTTTGAAGTGTAAATTTCAAATAAAAATAGCATTAGGCCAGACCTTATAGAAAATTCGTTCACTACAATCAAAGAGAATTGCTCCTCCCATTAAGTGCTCGGCAAAACTTATTTCCGGAAGATCCAGCAAGCAACCACCAGTATCTCGATTGAGTGTTGCAACTGAAAGATAAAGCCTAGCAAATGGGATTGCTCAAGTTACATGGGCCCGATCGCTCAAGAGGGAATAACCAATAGCACATCCTCGATGGTGGTGTGGTGGTGCGATAATCTTCAAGTTACCTACTTGATGGCAAACCCCTTCTTTCATGCTTGGACAAATCATATTGAGGTGGATTTTCATTTCGTCCAAGATTAGAAGGCCGCATGCATTTGGGCACTAGATGTGTGATTTATGTCGTCAAAAGATCACTTCATCGATAGTTTCATGAAGCCTGCCACATGTCAGATGCTAGATCGTTGAGACATTATCTCAGATTGAGAGGGAATGTAAATATATCTGGCTGTTTTGCTATGAAGTTTTAGATCCTAGCCATCCTTAGGGCAACTCCAACGCGCCGACCCATTTGGTCCTGTTGCGCCCGTTCTGTCCGATTTGAGAAATACTCCCTCCGTTTCAAAATAGATGACTTCCATTTGTTCAAAAGTGGATGTATCTATACACGTAACCGTGTATAGATACATCCACTTTTGAATAAATGGAAGTCATCTATTTTGGAACGGATGGAGTACGTTCCAAGGAAGCTATGATGCGCTAAGAGATTCGACCTTTTCCGCGTCATGTTTGCCTGCCCAATCCTAACCGATTACTCTCTTCTTCTCACGCTCAGTCGCTAGCTCGCATGAATGCACGTACGTCACGACGACGATCAAATCAATCCCAGAATAAGCGTCAAAATTACTAGAGCACTTTACTTGTGTGTGGTGGCTATATATCTAAGCTATATATATGGTGAAGAACAGAGTATATATAGTACTGTATATCGGAGAAGTTTGAGCATCTATAGCTAGCATAGTGACGAAAGGAGGCTACAAAATCTAGCCGAGAGTCGGTGCAACCAGCGGCTTAAACATGGAGCCGCATAACATACGGCAGCTGTCCCGGACAATCTAGCCAGACTCTTTTTTACTTGGATATGAATCTAGCCAGACTCGAGACCGGTCGAAAGGGACGGTCGATCAAAGAAGATAAATAATCCAATACGCACGTACGTGTACTCCCTCCGTATCAAAATATAAGTTGCACTAGTCACTTACCACACATATGTATGTAAATATGTTTTAGTGCAAGATTCATGTAAGTGACTAGTGAATCTTGCACTAAAACATGTCTACATACATGTGTGTGGTAAGTGACTAGTGCAACTTATATTTTGACACGAAGGGAGTAGTACGTAGGTTTTTCGTCGTGTACCTGCTTGGGCGGCCACGTACGGCCGTATCCGAGCGAGCAGCACCATGCGATGCGTGAGTCAACGACTGATCCTTTTCCTCCCGGAAATAAAAGGCTGATCCTTTTCTTCGTCCGATTGCTTCTCTAGCAACACGTACATCACAGGAAAATACAAACCGATAGATCGAGCTTTAGGCGTTTTAGTAAGAACAGTAACGTCGGTGTCGTACAAATCGCTACCATGCATGCACCGGCCACGGCCAGGACCGTTAAACGGAAGGACATTCGGCACAATCTCAAGCACATTCTTCTTCTTTTTTCGCGGGGACGATCGATCAAGCACATCCGGCACTTGCGTTTTCCGCCACTATTAGCGGGCAATGTGTGGTGCCTGCCTTTTTAGTTATAGTCGACCCCAACAAGTACACTTAGTCTTTTTTATCTACTAGTTTTTTTAAAAAAAAAAATATCTAGGAGTAGTAATCAACAAACGTTATCCCCTTAAAAACAAAGGTTATGATAAAACCTACGGTTGTATAAAAGTTATTCAAAGTCTAACGTCACACCTCGTGGAAAATTCTTTCACTACAATCAAAGAGAATTGCTCCGCACATAGGAATTAGGTAGACCAAGCATCCCAATCCTACATGCTTTCTATTGTTATACTTTTACTATCCTATGAATGAAATGAGCCCTTCATTTATGTCCTTCTGTTCAGATCCATGCATAACAAGCCAAGATTTCAGGATCGGGCCCTATCCCAATGGCCTGACCTAGCCCAACCTGAGATTTTCGGGGGCGGGCCTAGGTCGGGCTGTCCATGGCTAGGTCTACCGAAACTCTTAGCGAGTTTTACACATATTTTTTGTGTGATCAGTCTTGTATTATGAACCCAAAAGAAAGTGTACCGTGCAAATATGGGAGAGGCGTTTTGACTCGTGAGCTCATATGCTGTTGTCCGATTAAATAAATTAAAAAATAGTAAAACATTCCAAAAAAATCTAGAAAAATTTGGAGAAAAACACATACAAGTGTTGTACATGCGTACTCCCTCCGCTTTTTAATATAAGATGTTTTAGCTTTTGTTCACATGCACATGCACACAAATGTATGTAGACACGTTTTTGTGTGCATGTTCACTCATTTTAGTGTGTATATAGACAACATGTGTACCACCTAAAACATCTTATATTAAAAAACGGAGGGAGTACAAAGTTTCATGATGAAAAGGAAATTGTGTTGCATCGTACGAAAAAAATCGGTGCCCTAAAAACTACATTTGAAATTCCATTTTACCCACTTTTTTTTTTGCACAGAGCATCATATATGTCACTCACGAAAATTTGGGCGTAGGTAGAAAACTTGTTTATGTTTGTCTTCAATTTTTTCAGAATGTTTGAAAATGTTGTACTATTTTTTTTAATTATTTCTAATCAGCAGGAGCATATGACTTCGGGTGCCAAAGTGAATTTCGTGCAAATATATGGTACACACGAGATATAGGCTAGCAGTTTATATTTGGAACCGTGTACTAGTACCAAGTGTAGGCCCTGACTGAACATGCGTGCATGTGGTGAGAGACGTGGGAGCAGCAGAGTGGGTGTGCGATGATGCAGGGCTTGAAAAAAAACGGGACAGAATCCGTGGCGTTTCCGGCGGGCCCCGTACGAGGTGCCACGCAATGTCGCCCGTGGGAGTGGGCCAGGGACCGAGCCCACCACGTGGTGCAGCGGACAATGCGGACAAGGCCCCGTGGGCCCGGACACCACGTGGCCCTCCCCTGCAGCCGTACGTGACAGGGCCCCACCACGACGGTTGGTAGTTATCACGGCTCACTCTCCGGTCCGGTCGCGTTCGTCCTCGACCGCCGGCGAACCAAACGCTACTGTACGATAATTGCTCATTTGGTGAGTTCCTGTGCGTGTTTGTGTTTTTTTTTCTTTCTTAACGTGAACGTGTCGGGACCATGCAGTGCACATGAAACAGGGAATCCACTTGTTGGAACAGTCTATGTGTACTGCTCAGAATCTCCGGCGGTACATGCTGTCCTTGTCCGCTTGCAGCTGCATCGCGACCGGCCGATCACGGGCCCAGGTCTCCAACGATCTTAACTGTATCGGACTTGGGAAACCGCGCCGGCCACGAGGAGGGGAATCCTCCGTAGATGATGCCCGGCGTGTTTCCGGCGAAACCCACATGCACACACTTTGCGCCGTCGAGCAGATCACGGGAGCGTGTTCGGTGATCGAGGTCGAGCAAGGGGCACGTGGGTAATACTGGGCATTTCCGGTGCCGGGTTTCTGGCCTGCTTTGAAAAGCCCGAGTGAAAATGCCAAGCCTGTGCTTGACCCCGGCCTAAAACATATGAACAATTCCTTTTCTAGAAATTTTATTATTATTGGAATATTCATAACTTATTTTTTGCAAAACAAAACATATTATATGCACTTCATCTTTTTTCGGATTTTTTACCTGGGTCGAACATAAAACTAGAGCCCGATCTTAGCCAGAATTTTTGTCTTTCGGGTCGGGTTAGACATTCCATGCCTAGACGTAGTGTGTACTATGCCCAACGGCGGAACCAGGGGGTGGCGAGCAGGGGCCACGCCCCCCCCCCCCCCCCCCCCCCCCAAGGCATGCTTCACCAAGCTAATTTTTATTCATAAGCCACGGTTAGAAAGAATTTTTAGAGAAAATCACAGTGATTGCCCCCCCCCCCCCCTAATGGATGATTAGCATGTGTGGCCCCAGCTGAGCTTTATTCCTGGTTCCGCCCCTGACTATGCCGTACTACCGTAGAGCTGAAGCCTAAAACCCTCCCGCTTCTCCCTCTGTCACGAACAAAAGCCACATGAAGGCGACCCTGTTCCACTCGCTCCATGTCGGCGCGGCCACATGTTCTCTCTTCTCTGCCTACCGCTCCTGGGACGGAAGAGGGTGAGAAGTGTACACCTGGATTTCTATTGTGGCCCTGTAGTATGTCTCTTAGTTAGAGTCATAATCGGCCTCGTTGCTCCTCCAGACTACATCTTAAACATGGCACTTCATCTAGATAATATGACTCTTAATTCAGATGCACCTATCATCGTAACATTATGAGAATACTAAATGGGGGTGATCCGCTTAATAGAACTCGTTGGTAGCACTCGTAGTAAAGAACTCAGAAAAGTTCGAGCCTAGGGGAACATTTGTCCAGTAAACAGTATATTCCTCTTTGTGGCTATATATTTTTTTACTATCTCCTTGTGTTTAGATGCGTCTTGAGAGGGGGTCTCTCTTCCACTATTGTCAGTGTTATGCATGATGATGGGGAGATTGAATTACGTTCGGATATCACAACTCGGCACACCCCTCCCTAACCTTATATACACAGTCTTGGGTATGGTTACATGTGGCCGAGTCGGTCTACATATAAAAACATAATAGGAGAACACTATTAGACTAGTATAGATCTGATGTGAGTGTGTTACAATCATATTAATAGGATGCGAGAATAGATATCTTGTATTTTCTTGTACTCGAAAGATTATGAGACACCTTGGTATGCCGATGTGCGCCAAGTCATCGGGCTGTGCCAGCGCTACGTTGGCGAAGCTCAAGCTCCGCCACTTCTACCATATATGTATTCCATGTGGGATACACAAAACATGATTCCTAGTTGGCACGTCCTATGAGCTATCGCACTAATCGATCTATCCCATGTCCGGCTGCGCGTTCGGTTAATATGGTTAATTCGGTTTGGTTTATACGGTTTCAATACTTCGGTAAATACGGTTTTGTACGAGAATACGGTTCGGTTTCGGTAATAACCATTTAATTTCAGTTCGGTTTCGGTAATAACCAAATTAACCTAAGTTGACGCGAATTTTAAAATGACAATTTCTTTTTGTGGCCATATATTACAAAATAACGGAATAGACTATAAAATTAATAGGCATATGATCCAAAGTAACCAAATAACCCATAAAGTTAATAAAAGTCAATACAAGTAGCAAATCACATGCTACAATAACCCGTAAAGTTAATACAAGTCAATAAAAGTAGGAAAATAATAAATGTTAATAGGCATTTCGGTTTTTTTGGTTAACCATTCGGTTTTCGGTTATTAACCGTATTAACCGCAAGGCATATGGTTAGCTATTTTACTAACCGTAACCTTAACCGGAAACCAAAATAACCATAATTTCGGTTCGGTTTCGGTTTTTTTAGTTTGGTTTCTCGGTTTTCGGTTAACCGTGCACAACCTTAATCCCATGGCCGACCCTGCTTGGCTTAGACTTTGATACCAACAACTGTGCTATATATGGTAGCCATGCCGGCCCCCGTGCGGTATAATAATAATAATGATAATAAGCTTTTCTCGCATCCTAGTCCACCTCGTCTAGGGCGTAGAGGAGGGCGGTGCATCGCCTAGTTGTTGTTCTTATGGAGTGGCGGGTCTGGTGGACTTCGAAGTCGTCGTTTGGTGGAGGGAATGCCGGTTCTTCGTGACTTGGTCTGCTAGTTTCTTCTCCGACAGGCGAGCTCAGCCAACTTCGGTTTCATCGATCGTGGAGCTAGTCAGATTAGGTTGAGTGAAAGTTTGCCGAGTGTAAGAGGAAGACGGCGTCAATTTTGGACAAGGACATGTGTGCATTTTTTATTTATTTACCGATTGTGCTCCAAAGGTAGATTGAGCTTTAGTGTAAGGCTTTTTGAAAGAAAAGAAAAAACAGAGTAGAAGCCTGGAAGGAATATCGGAGTCCCTGGTGCCTGTGTCTGATCTAACATGACTACCTACGGTCCGATAGGCATGTCGTCGTCTAAAATGGCACAGTCGGTGGACGATTCCGTACTTCCAGCGTGCCCGTACGTTGGCCGGCCGGTGCTCGTTTCCGTCACGCTCTCAGCGCGCACCTGAGACGAAGCTTCACCGTTTACGTGTACATGAGACGTCCGCACCTTGGAGAAGTTGCACGGTCCGGTAGCTGTCGGCGACGATGGTCGGTCGCGGTCGCGGTCACAGCTGCTAGCTTCAGTACAGACACTGGCAACTTCAGTCCGGCCGGGCGGGCGCCGGCGTTTGAACCAGCTCCGCGCATTTGTCCGTCCGGCGACCCGGCCACGCCGACGCACGCCGGGACAAGATCGACAGGAGACTCTCTGCGGTGCCAAACGCCGTGTCATCCCGCTGCCGGCCGGCCGTACGTGGGCCGGATTATCGATGAGCCGTAGCTTTCAGGTATACGCGTGTGCGCCTCCGCTTGGTCCACGGAGCCATGGCCCGTCGTCCGTAATCCGTATCGCGATGGATCGACTGATTAGGACATCGATCGATCACGGATGATTATTAACCCGGCGATCGATGCATACTCAACCTTCCTTCCCGTTTCTTTTCTTAATCCTCAACTCACTGATCAGGTCGGCGCATGTCGGGATTCCGATCGATATAATATAACTCTATATAAAAGCGTGAAGCAAATCGGCCACTGTAGCTTCTGTAGCTGCGACGTAGCAGTTCCCGGCCGCCTCTCGACCGTCCGATCGCCGATCCGACGGCCCGGAGACGGCCACGGCACTGTAGGTGGAACAGTACCCACCCCGCGTCGTCCGTCGCCGATCGAACGTCCCGCAGAAGCCGTCCGTGACGGTTTTGCAGAAAAGCCCTTCCAGAAAGCAGAAATCAAACCCGCAGTCCACACTTTTCCGCGGGGAAGGACGCACTTGCAAATATTCTAGACCTCAGGGGCCCCGCTGAAAAACAGCCACCACTTTCCCCCCTCCCCTCCTCCACGCGTGCGCAGCCGAGGTCGCCGCCGGCCGCCGACGCCTCCCGCCGTCGCTGCAGGACTCCCCGATCCAATCCAGCGCCGCCACGAGCTCCGCCGCATCCGCCTCCATCTCCTCGCCGTAGATCGGCCGCTGCGCCGCCGCATGGGCGCCGGAATCGTCGCCGCGGACACCGCCGTCCTCCGTCGCTTCCGCGCATCGCGGCGTCGCTCCGGCGACCCATCGGGGGCGGCGCCGCCAGCAACGGGTCGAGCGCGACGAGGCGCATCGAACGCGCCCAGCGGCGCGTCTCGAGACACCGCAGCGCGCCGGCGGCGAGCTCTCCCCCGCCGCGGCTGGCGCTGGCCACTGTGACGTCATCAATACGTCACAGTGGCCCACACGTCAGTTTTTTTTCCCTTTCTGTATTTAGAAAATTTCAAAAAAAAATGCAGATTCCCCCCCCCCTTTTTTTTCCTTTCTAAATTTAGAAAATTTCTAAAAAATTGCACATCCAAAAAACTTTATACACAGCCCTTTTTTTTCTCCTTTAAAAAAAAACTAAAAAACTTTATACACAACCCTTTTTTTCCTCTCTTTTTTCCTTTTTTCTTTCTGAATTAAAAAAATTCTAAAAAAATGCAAATCCAAAAAAAAAACTTTATACACAACCCAACAATATTTAAAATACATTAAAATGGCCACAAAAAAAATAAATGGTAGCCATTTACGACATATGATCGAAACTCAATTTCAAAATTTTGAATTTTTTTAAATCTCTTCAGACTTGACCTTTTTTGCAAACATCATGCAAATTCAAATCCAAAAAAAAAAACATTTACACCAATATTCGAAGAATTAACAATTTTCAAACGTACATTCCACCCTAAAAACAAAATACATACATGTAAATAAATAATACAATATATCCAGAGAGTCCCAAATTTAACAAATTTTAAGACTATCCCCTAACAATTTACACAGAGTTATATATGACCCTAAAAACAAAATACATACATGTAAATAAATAATACAATATATCCAGAGAGTCCCAAATTTAACAAATTTTAAGACTATCCCCTAACAATTTACACAGAGTTATATATGAGTAATATGCTCAACAAGTTCCAAAATCAACAGATCTTCAAACTATCCCCACAAAATTTACACCAAAAACCACCAACTTTCAAATTTGGATATTAACTCTACCGCTATAAAACAAATTTGGATATTTCAAAAATTCAGATGCCTTTCAATTCTAGCCATTTTACTAACGTAGAGTTAATTAAAATAAAAAAAATTCCAACTCAATAAATTTCCGCAATCCATAAATCTAGGTAATCCATACAATTTCCAAAAACAAATTCCCTCTACATCAAATATACATAATTTTTAAACATCGCTAATTTTCAATGCGAATTTTGCCACATGGGAAATTGACTCCATTTCGAAATCTAATCAATATTCAAAAATTTCGACTCTAACGCCACAACAGTGCAAACAAACTTGAATATTTCAAAATTTAAGCTGCATTTCAAATCTAACAGTTCCATTGACATCAAAATATTGCGTATCCAAAAAAAACTTTCCAATTTTAATAATTTCCAATGCCTAAAGAATTTCCAAACACAACATCTCTTTGCATCCCACCAAAACTCAAATTTACGAAAAAAATAAATGCCGACATTTTTCAACTTAAATTTTTCACCACGGGTGACTGTAGCATGCACTATAGCGTTTGTAAACATTAAAAAAAAATATATTCCAATTTACACAATTTTTAAAGTCTACTTGACCATTTCAACTCAAATTTCGGATTTACATATCTTACAATTTCAAATGCCTTCCATTTCCGAACATTTTGTAAACATTAAAAATAATCCAAAAAATTGGATACATTCCGATACGGACAATTATTAAATTCACAACATTTTTAAAACGTAAACTTTTTTGAATTTCAATAATTTTAATATTTCAAAAACTTATGAATATAACTACTTTCAAATTTAAAATTTACCAAACAGGAGCGGCATTAACGCACTAAGTTAAAATGCCGCGCTAAGTTATAATTCAAATCTGAATAACTTCCCAGTTCGATTAAATTTCTAAAACTGTATAATTTTTAAACATAAACTTTATTCGCATTTCAACCAAAAAAAAATCTCACATGTTCACAACTTTTACATAACAACACTTCCAAATTTGAATTTCGCCTAACGGGCGCGGCATTGCCGCGCTAAGATGTCTAGTATATATATATAGCACGCGTTTCGGACGCTGTGGAAGACGTCGGGTTTATAGCTCGTGCTCGGTAGCACGTACTCCTACATGGAGTATCAAGTAGAGAAATGGATAAACTAGTCGTCTTCTTTTATGCTGAAGCGATCGAAGAACGCATAAATTAGTGCCGGCGACATCTTTTTGCACGCGCGAGCGACGCGGTGCCGGATAAGAAAAGCGCACCGGTTAGTGTAGCTAGGCTGCACTTCATTAGCTCGGACTATTCTAGTACTGAGATTGCCTTTCAGTTATGGTCTTCGTGACATACAGGAAGCTACTAGACTAGTACGTACTGTATAGGTTATTTTGTGTGTCCATATGCTCACGGAAAAGGTCTTCTTTTTGTCTAAGGATCGATAGTGCCTCGTCACCGCCTTGCGACTGGTCTCGATTTATCCAAGCTAGTCTCGCGTTGTTGCGTCAGTTGCGTGGTCCATCTAGGAGTGTTTTCTGCTACCGGCCGGAATAAATGCAGTACAGCATACATGCACAAGTGTAATCTCACACACTCACATGATACACACTAAAAAAAAGCGAATTACTTTCGGATATACCATTGTGACATAACTGGAACTATATTTAACATCATGCTAGTAACCAATCTTGATTATCTCGATCGTGAAAAATATATTATTCTTTCAAATATAAAATATTGATTATAGAAATCCAAAACACACAAAACAGTGGTCTACGAGGACACGACACACAAAACCCTCTCCACAATTTAGTACCGATCTAAACCCTATGCCCTCCTACCTTCCCAACCAATGACGATGATCTCATCCGCTATCTCGGTCCATCTCTTCCCGCAAAGGATTAATCATTCTCCCAATTAACAGAAGGGCTTACTCGGTAGAATTTAATGTGAATTTTCTAAGACATTCATTTCTTATTATATTTTTACAGGACTTTTTTATTCTTAGAGTATAAAACAATAAGTTTTAGGATAAAAAACTATATGGTCTAGTTTGCCATCAATTTCAAAGGAAAATTTTGCGTCGATATACTAATTGTTTTGCTTTGTCTTCTGTCACGATTTATAAACAACCAACCGTGAAGAAAATCTTTGTAATTTATTATTATGTTTTTCATTGCGTTGCGACAATTAAATAGAAAAAAGACCCATGGAAATGTTCTTGTGTTTCAAGCGCCTTAAACGTTCTAACCAACCAAAATGATTATCATAAATATCTAAGTCAGCTCCTTAGTGTTAGTCTCTAGAGAATGGTTGCATTTGTAGTCTTCAGTTTTCCATTTGTTTGTAATGGTTTCCTTATATATTGTATGATGATATTTACTTTCAAAACAATATCCAGAGACAACATCAAAGTATCGGGAATCAAGATATTTTTGCCAGGTAAGTAAGTAACTCCGATATTGGTTATCTTGACCATGATAAAAACTTGTAATATAGATTATGTATGATAATCCACAAGTGTAGGGGATCGTTTGTATCCTTTTAGATAAGTAAGAGTGTCGAACCCAACGAGGAGCTAAAGGTAGGATAAGTATTCTCTCAAGTTATATCAACCACTGACATAACTCTACGCACATTTAATGTTTGCTCTATCTAGTAAATAAAACTAGAGGAACAATACGGGTATGAAAGGATAGTTTCCAAGATAATAAAGAACAAGAAAGTAAATGTTAGTTGCTGCAGCAATAAGGTAACATAAAGTGATATAAAGTAAAAGAGCCATGAGTGTGGAAAAGTGGTGAAAAGTGTGACGGAATTGTCCATGATTAATTAGTGAAGATACTTGGTTCATCGTCTTCAATGCACCGTCCGATCCCCGCCTGCTCCTGGAGTCGGCATAAACATGGATTCGCAAAGTCACTAACCGTACCAACCTTCGTGCACCCATTCTCGCTGACGTTCTACGTGGATCACCCTTAAAATGGGGATATAGCCAAAAATTGTACATGCATTCATTTAGCCCCAAGATGCTCAAAAGCTATAGCCGGCTATCTAAAACTATGAGATAAGTACAACATCCTAATGTTGTACCACAATATCTTACATGCACCATGGCGTAAATCTTAGCAAATAAGAGATATATTTATTTTGTGTTGTCTTTATATGCATGATTGCAATGTATTTCAAGCCAAGTAGAGTCTTAATGATACATGTGGTTTTGCACGTGCATTATATTTTGTGTAAGCAAGGAAAAGAATTTAACGGCCGTGGCAACGCACAGACACTCTACTAGTTTGATTTACAGTATCAATCAGAGCACATCCCGAGAAAAGGGGCTACGCCAAACACCATGTTACGTGCATGAATAGGAAAGCTAGATATTAGAAACAGTATTTTAGGCGGCGGTGCAAAGTATAGTAGGTACGTGGCAGGAGCAATGAAGTAAACACGGCGCTTCTGTTTGACTGATTAGTACTGTGTGACATCTGCTATCATGTCAAGCATGACGACCTCCGGTAACTGTCGGGACACGTGTGTCACCTGCCGCGTCTAAAAGCACCTAATATTTCCGTAACCGGACGGCGGCAGTTGCGGAACCAAGCAGGAGTATGAGCTATCCCGACGTTGAGACTTGAGTTTGAGGGACGTTAATCACTTTGCCTGCCGCGGCAGCCGGCAGCTAAGCCTGGGCATTATTTGGTTCGAACCGTGCAAACAGTCAGCCCGTCACCGCACCGCATCGTAATTACGGTTTCAGCCGGGTTGAAACAGTTTACGGATCGAAACCACGTCAGGAAAAAATTTCGCTGGTCCGAGATGGGCTGGAACCAGCTAAAACACGAAACCAGTCAGTTTTCCCCATCGTCGCCAACTCGTCAGGGCGCTAGGGAACGACGGAGGCGGAGGCCGGAGGCAGGGCTAGGGGTTTGAGGAACCAGCTGAAACCGTTTAAAACCAGGAATGCCAAGGCTTTACCGGCAGCTCGTGTTTTTGCCGTTCAGGAGACGTGGAGCGGGCCGGCGGTTGATGGCACGACGTAACGGCCGGTCGCGCGTGTCGACCGCAGGGGGTTTGGCTAGTCTCCGATTGCACGTCCGTGGAGAGTGGACCGACCATGCCACTTGGCGACGTACGTATCAGAGGAGAGGGCACACGCGGAGCCGGCTGATTGATTCGTGGTCGTTGTAATTAGAGGGGAACGGTAGGTCGCTGTGTCGTGGTCATCATGCCTCTCTGGCTGTTAGAGCTGGCCCTTGGCTGGGTTGCCGACGATCAGCCGTACCGCCGCGCGCATCGTCCGTCCAAGCTCGGAGATGGCTCCTCGCGGCCGGCAACCGAAAGCCAATCACCCACAGTCCACGACGAGCTTTACAATATATACTACTGGTAGCTAGTACTGCTAGACTGTAGTAGAGGCAGCAGAAGACGGCAGTACCAAAGCCAACCGTCGAATACCGACCGACCTGGGCATGCATGCATGCATGGTGGTCCCCACACGCAAGGCGCAACTAACCCGACGTGGCCCCGCCCAACGTCCCCGGGAGCCGTTGGAGGCGGCGGTTACGATGCAACATACGTAGTCAGGACTGCACTGTAAAGACTGATGCCATTAATTCAGAAAGAAAGAGTCCGGAGTCCGGAGCCGAATGAAGAATACTCGAGTTGATAATTGGACTTCAGCCGTCCAACAGCAGGAGGCAGCCACGCAATGATCGATCGAGGATCTTCTTCTTCATCTCTGTTTTGATCGATCCACCCCATCCGTTCTCTGGTAGTCTCCAATATGGCCGGCCCCCTGAATGAGAATTAATGACAAGCTGTCGCGGAACAGAGGAGCACGGCGGACACACCATCTCGACAGCAGGATCCGGGACGATGACGATATATATGTTGGCGACGCGCGGCGCCTTCACAACGCGCTTCAGTTGGCTCCTGTCGGCTCACACCGTCGCCCATGCCCATGCATGCACGTTTTCAGTTGGCTCCTGTCGGCTCACCTAGCTCACACCTAGTTCACCCGACATTTTATTTATCGTGGAAAACCGGTCGTTTTAGGAAGCACAAAGGGTGAGAAATGTAAGCAGCTGCTCCAGTATTTCTACCGATAATGGCCCATTGGCGTGCTCAGACCTCTTTTAGGGCCACGCTGGTCTAGGATGGGCTTGCGATGGACTAATTTTGGCATGTGTCAGTGCCGATCCGCCAATCGGCCTACCCATCCAAACATCCCTAGAAAACATCCCAACAATGTAATTTTTAGCCCTATCTGAAAATGCAAGTAGGAAATATATGAACATGTAGCAAACAAAGTGTGTTCTAAAAAAATATAAAAATTCATATATGTGAAACACATGTTAATTCCTCAAATGTATAAAAAAGGGGCAGTACAATATTTCAATGCCATGGCGCGTCAAGTTCTGGAGAGAGAGCAAATCAACCACATGCTATCAAATAGTTTACTGTACTAGCAGCCAACTCCATTCATTTAGTGGCATAAGTAGCATTAGATAATCGAGGATGAAAACATAGCGAGAACGGGCAATCCCGACATGTGGGGATGTGATAGGCCTCCAAGGAGTGCCCTACAAAATTAGTCACACAATTGAAGTAATAAGAGGCGAGAAAGAAATATACACTTGGTATTTGGAAATGTTATTTATGAGGTTAGAGATCATGTCTTATTTATTAATAAAGTTATTGGACAATTTATCATGGTACAATTTTATATCCTAAACTGTCAAAACATGTATTTTACTCTAACGACTGGAATACTATGTTTTCCTCCAAATTTCCACTATTCCAAGGGTTTTGCATAGTAATTTTAGAGGATTTTAATCCATTGATTCCATATTCATTGTTCTTGTTTATTTCCGTGTCATGTTTCAGACAAAAAAAAACTTCTATAGAATTTAACTACGTTTCTATTAATATATTTTACCAGGAATGTGAGGCAACGACGCCACGATATTATTGTATTAAAGTATAAAAAACCAATATTTATAGGAGAGTGGGAGCAAAGAGCTCACCTAAAAGTTATACCATAAAAATGAAAATGTAGCAATTATAATTTGACTATTTTTCACAAATTTGTGTTCTACTCTATGTGCAAGCAACGTCATGTCATGAATAATATTGCACCACTAGGCTGCAAAAGAGGCTATCTTTCCTCTCAAGATCAAACCAGTTCATAAACTTCCATATGTGCCAATATACTAGATTAATTGCCATAATTACATGTTTTTCTCTCTATTCGCGAACTATTAGAGTAAGTTTATATCATAGGTTGAATCAAACATTAGAAATTGAATTAGGTAAAAAAATAGAATACTTTGTAAGAAAATCATTGTCCACCTCTTCGAGAAAAGGGCTATGTTTTCTCTCTCATTTGCATTAGTTTTATGTTTCTTTTAGTATTACATCCATTACATAGAGGGTCTTTCCTTTGATGGTATTTTATATGAAGTTTTGGGGAATTTTTGTCCTTACGTATAATGTTATAAAGCTTGTTTTGTTTAATTCATTATTTTATAAACTTGTTTGATTCGTAGGATCTACCTTGATTTGCATCCAAAACTATATTTTTTTCTATGAACTAATTTGCCTACAACCTCGAAGGAATGTTTTTCACTAATAAGATGCCCATTATTTTTCTTTATCTGCATGACAGGATTCAAAAACAACCAAGAAAAACATTTTCTTATTATGTTTTGTTTTTGCGTAGCATTGAACAAATTAAATAGGCATTTGAACTCTGCGATGTTTAATGCTGCCACCAATACTCGAGGCCTCATTGTTGTTCCAAGTGCCTTAAACATGTTAACCAACAAAAATATCTTTACAAAGATCTAAAACTACTTGTAATAGAGAGTAACATATAGGAGTATATGTTAATATCATGCATACGAATATACGATACTCCAGAGTTCTGATGTGATTCAAAAACGAGTCCAGAGTTGGATGATGCATAACTCCTACGTTTTGTAGCTACTGCAAACGCACCATTCGTGCCACGTACGTGACGTTATATATGCATGCGTCATTGAGTAGCAGGAGGGCATGCGCGCAACGTAATCTTCCTTTGTCTGTTTTGTTTTGATCCACCTCGATCTGTCGCCTGTACGAGATCGATGTCCCCGAACCTTTCATGCAGTTCACGAGACAACAATATGCGGATATGCCTGCGGTTGGCAAGATTATGCCGGCACCCACCATAGGATGCTCGATACATCCTCGCCAGAACGTCCAGGGCCGGGCCCCGGCATGACGAGCTGTCTCGGAACACGCCGGAGCTTGGCCACGTACGCCTTCTGAGAGGAAAGGCTCAAAGAGCCCAGCTTTTATAAAGCGAAATAGAAACTGCAGTTAAGGGAGGCAAGCCGCCCTACTGTGAACAAAACAAGTCTTAAAAGAAAACAAAACCTCCAGGCGAGACTAAAGATAGAGCATTACAGACACAAGGGACAGGCCCACGCAGGAGAAACCCTCGTTTCCTCCAGATCAGTTCCACTGTAGTGAGCAGCCTCACTACCACCATCAGAAACGTGCCTATGCACAGCTTCAAGCAATCTATTGGTCTCTCTCAGCTTCAGTTCTACAAACTCGCCATGTCGATTCTCCTGCATATTGTCCTTATGCTCACTTTTAATTTCTATAAATTTCTCCCTCAAATCGGGCTCCCGGCGTTCGTCAGACTCCAAACCCACTGCGGTTGGATCCAACGCAGGCGCACACTCCGAGGATCCCCTGAGTTTCTTCGGCACCGGCTCATCCGTGCTCACCAGAATAGGATTAAGTTTCGCTCCGACCACCGCACGAAAGCAAGGGAAAACAATCTCATCACCGGTCACCATCGGCTCATCCACCGACAGCAAACGCGCATCAATCGGAATCCCACAGTCATCATAGAGGATGAACCTACCTCCCTGTTTGAGGCAGATCTCCCCTTCGTGGACCGACAGGTTGGCTTTGGTCAGCCTCGCCGAGAACGAGGCCCGCCATCGCCGCAGCACCACCTCGGGGGCCGCTACGCCATCTCCGCTCACCAGCCGCCGGAGATACTCCGTGCCCTCGCGCTGCCGCAAGCGCAGACCCGGCAGGTCCATCTCGCGAGCTCCCGCCCCGAACACCGAACCCGCGATCCCCGGCTCTCCCTGCGGCGCCCGTGCCAGCGCACCATCCTGCGCCGCAGCAGAACTCCGCGCTCCGTCGAACACGAAGGAGGGGAGCGGCGGGGGAGGGTGGAGATGAGGCGGCGGCGGCGGGAAGGAGAGCGAGAGCGGTTTCGCCATCCACTTTTCGTCCTCTATCTCCTAATCCGAGACCGTGTCAATTGCCATACCCTTCGGTACTATGCCTTTGTGTCCCACGTACGCCTTCTCGACAGCAGGATCCGAGACGATGGCGATTGAGCCAAAGCGTCGGCGACGCACTTCGACTGGCTCTATCGATTGTGTCGTCTGACCTCAAGCTTTCGTGTGTCAGAAGACAGAGGAACAGAACTCTGTATTTTTTTTGTTTTTGCGAGTCATCGATCGATATTGGGCCATCTGAGGGAAACGCTGGTCTAGAGTGCACTTGTAGTGGACCTGCGGGCGATAGATAAGGCGCTTGCCGCCTAAAGCGTTCCTCCGGCCCATTTAACATATTTGTTTCTCTGTAAATCTCGAAATTTGTATTTACTCTTTGTAATTTATAATGCAATTCAGAATTTTAAAAATATTTGTGTGATGCCAAACAAAATAAATGTTCATGTGTACCAAAATAAATTGTTCCCGAAGATGTTAAAAACACGTATTTAGGGAAATGTCCATATATTTTAGAAAAGAAGTTCATTGTACAATAAAATGCTCATATAATTCACAATAAACACATGTGCATGGAATGCATGATGTTTAAATATGTACCAAACAATGAAAAGGTACAAAAAATCACTAAGTAAAATTTTGAAAAATATTCATGTGTAATAACAATGTTGTTCATCTACATGAGAAGAAACGTTCATAATTTCTAGAGAAATTTGCGTGTAATTGACAAAAAACAAATCATGTATTTGGTCAGAAAATTTTAAAAAAAATGACAAAAGAGACCGAAAATAAATAAATAAAAGGGTCAGTAAAGAAAAAGAATGTGGTGCTTGAAAGACTTATTGTCCTATGTCATCCTATGTTGGGTTTGGAGTTTACGTTGTATGACGATCCCCTCTATCCTCCTTGATGGTTCCCTGATGGTTTCATGATGATAGGAGCGCCTTCGAACAAGATCCCCATGAGGGCAATTGCATGTTCGATTTTTTTCCTTTTTGGTATGATTTCCTTACTAGTATAATACATATTCTCCTTCAAAATAAGATCACCGCAGAGGGTAGCATATTTTGGTAACAAACCCTACAATTTTTTTTTAATAAATATGGAATATATTAATGCGATTAAAGAAATTGGATGGTTACCAACATATTATTTTGTGGGGATCTGTTGTCCAGTCCGAAACTTCCCACCCTTGGTTCCTATCTTGCTAGGTACACAACATCTCCATCATTTCCACAAACTCAACTCAACTTTCATCGAAACATCAATCCAAATTTAGTGGCACCACTAGTACAGAACGACACATCGTATACCCCTCTATGAAAACGGCACGAGTTAGGCGACGGAGAATCAGGCTTTTCGCGTGAAAAAAGCGGCCCGCGAGGTCTATCCTCCCGTGACCCGCGACACATCGGCAACGGTTGCGCATATTTCTCCGTTGCTAATATATTGCCAACGGTCCCCACACTACCTCCGTTGCTAAAATTGTGCTCATCGTAAACGGAGCTTGACGAATGTCTGTTACCAAGGTGAAACCCCAGTAGGCCCACAAGGTGGCGCGCCGATAAAAGCTCCTACTCCCTTCTCACACTCGCATTCTCTCCCAAGTCCCAACCCAAGCCACACATTCTCTTCACGCACTTCACTTGCTCCTGTAGTCTCCAATGCCTAACCCCTCCTTCACTGGCGGCAACCAGGAAATCGCATCCTACTCCGCCAACCGTCATTGCCGGCCGCAACCCATACCGTGGCCGCCGCCACCTCCCGACGCTGGCCGCAGCCTATCCCGCCGGGACTCCTTCACTCGCGCATTCATGCGGCGCCGTCAGAGTTTCCCCGCCGACTCGATCTCGTTCTCCGTCAACAGTCGCGAGTACATCCGGCCCGTCTGGAGGTCCCCGTTGCCTAGATATGGTCCTCCTCGGAGGAAAGAGATTTCGATCTGTAGACCAGGCTCCTTCTTCTCGCGCCTCGTTCGAGCGCGATCGAGTCGACGGTGCTTGTTGCTTGGCTGAGTCTAGATCTACGGCGGGCTCTAGGTAATACATACCATCTCATGCAGTCTCTCTTTGTAACGGGTGATTTGTTTTACAGATTGATATGTATGGTTAGATCTGAACTTGACCGTCGCTAGTTGTTAGATCCGTACAAGGATTCACTTTTGTTTAAACTGAGAATTTTATGTTTTAAAAATAACTGTTTTTCAATGTTTTAAATTTAAAATAGAATAAATATAATAGAAATATTGTAAATAGTTAGAATATCATTTTATTTTGATTATATATAAATATTGTATGCATATGTAACAACTGCGACTGGTGTTGATAATCGGTAACCTAAGTAAACTAAACTATTAAGTATGTACAAACTAGCGTATGTACAGACTAGCCACAGACAATCCAAATAATGGATCGCTTGACTCATTAGGATCATCTTGTGAGAACGTAAAACAAGGTGAACCGATCATACTAGTAGTACAGACTAGCCGTACATACATACTAGCCACAGACAATAATTTTTTTTTAAATTAGGACATTCCGTGCTAGCAACAGACAATCCAAACATTGGATCTCTTCACTAGCAGCTTCACCATGAGATCATGTTGTGACAACGTGAACAAATTCTTTCACTGGATCTTTTATGAATGAAGTAACCAATACATAAATAAATTTATTTATTGTTGTCATCCCGCAGAATGAGTAGTGTATGAGAGACTACTAATTTACTATTGCATTTAGATTTCTCCCTAAGTTCAATCTCTCACTAATTCCGTTTCTTATTTTCTGAATTTATTTTTTACAGTGTGCTCAGTAAAAGGAACTTTCTGCAATGATGCAAGCAACAAATATTACTGCCTTCTTTTCCTCCTTATGAAAGAAGTTTAGAATTTTTCCAGGATATGATAGTGAGATCATGATTCAAATGTGTACATATAACATTGTGTATGTCACAGTTTCTATACTATAAATGAAATTGGTGTTGTGGATATACTGCTTATTTTTGTGATCTGAAATATTGAAATGTGCTGTGAAATATCAAATTGATTTGTGAAAAAATATCTATTTTGGATACGAAAAATTCTCAATGCAAAGGATGAAAAAACAACTCCGTTACTAATGCTATTCTCATTGGAAACGGAGATATGTAAATGACCATTTTGACCCCGCCTCATTGGAAACGGTTAAACACATCTGTTACTATTGAGCTCGTTCACATCAGTATCGGGGACGGGGACATGGACCCTTTCTCCGTTTCCGATTAGGGTTTTGGCCCGTTTCCGATGTGTCGTTCTATACTAGTGCACCCTCCTTCCAACCCAACATGCTAATATACTACAACATATAAGTTTCCGATGAGGGTTTTGGCCCGTTCTCCGTTTCCGTTACCATGCTAATATACTACAACATATAAGTTTCTTCCATATAACTATGTAGTGCACAATTGCAACGTTATTTTTACATTGAGTCTATACTACTTTTTTTTGTCTCCATGCAACAATTCACAAACAAACAACCAACCTTCATGTAAATTTTAAGGTTTTATTATTATTTTAAAATACTTATAAAATTGCTCATGAATACTCAAAATTTTGCTCTTCCGTGAAAGCGCTTTAACAAGTTCCACCCAACCAAAAATTGATCTAAAGGGCCAACTTAATCTCCAACCTTCTCAGAACATTTATAGGAACAAAATAGAGAAGCATAGAACAACGACTATTCCACCCCCCCCCCCCCACCAGACTTCGATTGCCTTCTTGCATCAGGGATCATGGATCTTTAATTGCTCATATGGAGAATGATATTTCTATTAATCTTGGTTTTTCCAAATAAGTTGTAATGGTTTACTCATGTAGTACCGTAGTTCCAAAATGTAAGGTGTTATTTTTTTGCATGGTCTTTAACGCACAACTTTGATCATTTAATATATACAAAACTAAATGAATTGAGCTCATATAAATGAGATCCGTCTATTTGTATTCCGAAATACTTTCATTTCATACATATTTATGTTAACTTTGTTGTTATATTATAAGTGAAGCCATAGTTAAAAAGTGAAGCCATGGTTAAAATTGTGCTTTGTTGAATAGAAAAAGTCAGCATGGCATATATTTAGGTTGAAGGAAGTATTATACCAAGATATTTTCTTCCAAAATAAATATCTTAGTATGATAGTTACCATACCAACTCTTCTTGACATCATGCATGATAGTAACCAGTCTTGATTATATTGACCGTGAAAAATTATTGTTCTTTCAAATATGAATCTAGATTATAGAAAATCTAGAAAATCAAAACAAACAAATACGATTAATACTAAACTATATGATAACTCGTAACAAGTTATGTGTTTTCCTCCCCCAAATTGTTGTCTTGCACACGGCACAACCCTCTGCACAATTTAGTAGTGATCCAGATCCTATGCTCCCCCACCATCCCCAAGCCACAACAATGATTTGATCTTCTATCTTTGTTATAGAAAAAACATTATATTTTCTTAAAATTACCTCTATCCCGAGAGGGGTACATCCGATGGAATTTAATGTGAATTTTATTAAAAATTCGTTTCTTACTATATTTTTACAAAACTATTTTGATTCTTAAGATACAAACAATTATTTGTAGGATCAAAAACGATATTATCTGTTTCTATATACTTGTTTTGCTGTAATTGAAGGAAATAATTCCCATTGATATCCTCAGTGTTTTTTTCCTAGTGTGACGGTACATAGACAACCAACCTTCAAGAAAATTTATGTGATTTCCAATTTTGTTTTTCATCGCATTGTGTGAATTAATTAGGCAAAATACCCAAGTAAAGGTTTATATCTGCAACAAATACCTGAGACTACATTCTTCTTCCAAGGACCTTAAATAGTTCTAACCAACAAAAAATATTATGATAAAGATCTCTTAGCTTAGCATGTAGAGAGTGGTTCTAGGAACATAGAGAGTGGGTGCATTTGTAATCTTCAATTTTTTGCTTAAGTGTAATGATATTCTTATATGTTTTATGTTGATTTACTTCAAAAGAATATCCATAGATAACATCAAAGTATCGGGTATCAAGTAAGTTCCTCGGTAAGTAACATATTTTGATAACCAACCTTACTTATCTTTACAGTGATTAAAAAACTTGTAATCTAGATTATGTCCTTTTCATAAAGTAAAACCTTGATTTTAGAATTCTAGGTTAGATAAATGCAATTAAAATCAAGAATCCAGATATTTAGCAAAAAAACACGATGGAAAAAAGAAGATTATACTCCCCTGTTGTTTAATTAAGCTCTATTTCCCTGCCAAAAAAAAAGAGATAAATGCAACAAAACCAAGAATCTAGATGTAGCAAATGTCATAACAAGACAGGAGGGGGGACTTCACCCCGGCTTTGTCATTAAGGTAGAAGTGAGGACTCGAACCCGAGACCTGTCCCTTATGCATATGCACGGCCAGCACTAGTTCACGGAAGAGTTCTCATGTAGCAAATGTCATGTCTGTAGATTGGACGACAATTACCAGTGAGAGTGTGGTCTCGTGGATCTAGAGACCTAGATCTTGCGATGTGATTTGTAGTTGGCGCACTCTTCACCCTTTTCCATTGACACATGCATCCTAGTCCAACCATTTTGGACCAGCGGAGCTAGAATTCAATTGTACGAGCCACAACTGATGTATTATCTACATCCTATTTGCCCTGCATCTCACCGGTGCTACCATGCTAGTGATGCAAGTCTTCAACTGAGTTATTGTCGTACAAGATCTCGAGCGTGCTTTTGAGTTATGGTGTATGTTGATGTCTTTCTCCTCAGCTTGGTTTGTCCGTGGTTTGACGATAATGACACAAGGGACTCCAAACATAGTAGGAAGAAAGCCCCACAATTTCATTTCTATTTTTAAAACTACTACTTATTTGAAATGTTCTTATATATTATGTAAGTCCTTTAAAAGTTATCGCAAAAATGTAATTCCTTTCAAAAATCTCGCATAAATTGTAATTCCTTTCAAAATAATCTATCTCTAAAAAGTCTCTTTGAACCTATATATTCGAGAAAATTTAAGACTTACATATATGATCTGAACAAACAAAATCAGACTCTTATAGGGGGTCTCAGCTCCGAAAAGTCCTTTTGTCACACGCACATTTTGGTTTCCAAAAATCGAGAAAAAAAATACCAGGTTTAGATATCACCTAGATCTTCAAGCGTGCCAAATTCCAAGTCCAAAATCAATTTATTATGGGCTAGATCTAAAAGACAAATTTCTGAATCTAAATACCCGGATTCAAAATTTTGAAATCTGTCACAATTTGTCTTTTTTATACAGCCCAAAATCCAACGAATTTGAAGTCAAAAAAATTCACGCGTGTGTCTCAAGACTACCTACACCTGTATTTTTTTGCGTGATTTTTGCAAACTCAAAAATGTGAATTTTCATTTTTTTTTAAACGAGCTATGTGGAGCTCGGGCTACAAATCACCGCTCTAAGCTCAGCTCCCCTTTCATTGATGTGCCCTCTCGCATTGAACTACAACCCACTATCCTATTTACCCCTACAAGACAACTCAGATCTGGCGGCAGGGCGACATGCGGCACCCGCTGTTAGAGTATATCATGTTACGAGTAGGACTCTATTAGGCTTGTAGTATAAGGAAGGTTCTAGCCTAAGTCGGTTGTGCTTTGTAATATAAATACCTATGTAGTCCGGCCGTATCAATCAATCAATATACAAATATTCCACAATCTTTCATGGTATCAGAGCGGTTCGCTCCGCAGCCTAGGGTTTAGCCACCGCTTCCGCCGCGCCGCCCCCCGGCGAGATCGTTTCCATGATCTCCGCCGGGGGCACCGATCTCGTAGCTAGGTTTCATAGTTTTAGCAAGTTTCGTTTCTTAGATCTTGTAGCTACCAAACAACTATGTAGCCCTCTCGCCGGCGCCGTTCAGCAGATCGATCCAAGATCCAATCGTTGCATGCATGCATGCGTGCTATGCATATGGAGCAAGGATCGACAGCCCTACTCCAACCAGCAAGGCTGATCGATCAGCTAGCTCTACACCAAGCAATCAAGGATGCATCTGCCTCTAGCTGCCGTGCGTCCGTGCTACTACACCCCCAAGTACGCGCCTCGCCGTCAACACAAGGGCTGCACCAACAACGTTCGTGGTCATCATCGCCGACAAGTTCTACACCAACAACGCATCAGCATCTTCTTCCTCTACATCGCCGACAACTATCGACATCGACAAACGTCTTCAACAACCACCACGCCATCTTCGTCCACCACAACCGAGCCGCTAGAGTTGCAGTCTATTTTTTTATTTTGCACAATTTACTTTTTGCAAACTTTTCGTCTACTCCGGCAACAAAACGGCGGAAAATCTGCGCTACGCACCGACCGATCGGAGATCTTCTCTGCTTCCTCATCCGGCTCTGGCTCGCAAGGTTCATGGTGGTCTCTGTCTTCGCATGTCCGGTACTGGCAACACCGGCGCGTGCCTTCGTCCCCGACGCGCTCCCGAGTCTAGCAAGCTCGGCAAGGCGTGTCGCCTACCTCGTCTACATCAACTCCAGCAAAAGTCTATCTCGTCTACCCAACAACGGCAACATCGACCACAACTACGGTGCCCACAACTCGGCTACATCGACATTGGCATAAGGATATCACCTCGGCTCCCTCTCCAGTTCGCGACTTCGGATTGTGCTCCAGTCAGACCGTCCGCGACGCTCCAGCTATCCGCGTCAGTACCGATCCGACTGGGGGGGGGGGGGGGGTATTAGAGTATATCATGTTACGAGTAGGACTCTATTAGGCTTGTAGTACAAGGAAGGTTCTAGCCTAAGTCGGTTGTGCTTTGTAATATAAATACCATGTAGTCCGGCCGTATCAATCAATCAATATACAAATATTCCGCAATCTTTCACCCGCAACCAACAACGTTGATATAATCAACCATCTCCGTCTGTCTACCCAAACAAGTAACCTCCTTCTCTTCGCCAAAAATGCACCTCAATCCAAGAAGCTTGATCACGAAGATAAAGACTGCTATAATATTTCTCCAATAACTACTCTTTGAACAATTTTAAATATCTTTCTCCAATGAGTTATATATATATTTTCCCCCTTATCACTTAGTCAATTCACAAACAACCAACCTTAAGAAAAATATGTGTTTTATGATGAATTTTCTATCCTAACATTTTAGAGTTGCACGAGTTAAATACGCATTATGCCCATGGCTGATTTTAACTTGCCATGAATACTCCAAGGTTCATTATTTTGTCCAACTAGCTAGTGCTAACCAAGAGTTAACCCTAGCCACCGCCGCCTTCTGTCTTCTTTGTCGGGGAATCGACGGTCCCCTCCTCTTTTGCCGCTCTGACGACGGGAGGGGTGGGGAACTCGAACCTGCGCTTGGCGCTGTTGTAAGGTCCCTAATGTTAGAATTTGGTTTTGGTCTCCCTAGCGGCATCGACGAGGTAGTGGCGACGATGACGCATTGGAATAAGGTCTCTCCAACCTCTCCCTACCTCATCAACGTTTCTTGCGTTGGCGAAGGGACAGTGAGGGGTGCTGTCAGATCTATTGGTCTCCATTGGATCTTGGCAGTTGGTGTATCGTTCTAAGGGAAGTTGTTCGCTGGTATATGGTGAGACTTCTTATCGTTCGTTTGGGTCTACTGTAAGGTCCGGTTTCTCCAACCCTCTTCATTGGTGGTGGAGGATTGCAAGCTTGTGCAGTTGCTTGGGGTGTGTCCCCCGCCGATATTCCATTGTCCCTCTTAACTCGGTTGAGTTATCTTGAGAAAAGGGCCATGGATCCTCACATGGTCATATGGAGGGAGTTTCTAATCTGCATAGACCTGATTTGCAATTGGGTGTCATGCAAATTTTAAATTTTGTAGTAAGACAAAATCGTGACACATGCCAAATTGAACTGCTTGGATGTACACAAAATCTTACTGTTGCTAAATTGAAAATTAGCTAGATGCAAGATAACAAATTTTTCGGGACAAACTTAATTTTTACTTTTATTGTAATGGACATTATCCTTATATCACATATGTAGTTGATATTTCCTTCAAAATTTCGCTGAGACACGGCTTAACCTTTTATTGACTTGTTTATCTCAAAACGTGAAGATTCTAGTTTTTCGCCAAAAAAGAAAGTGAAGATCCTGGTAGGTTAAAAAAATTAAGATTTAGAATTTCAGAACAACAAATAAATAAATGTCTAAAACATCGGACGGTCCTCCCGACTCCCGTGTGGCGCAGAACAGAACACGACGCCCAGAGCAGCATCGTCCTCTCCAGTCCAGATCCGGCGGCCCTCCTCCCGCTCCATCGAACGGCGCTGATCCCCTCCGCCATCTCCCTCCGAAACAGGTAGCATCTCTCCCCAAAACACACGGCCTCTTTCCCTTTTCGTCACCTCACCGCCGGCCACCCTCACATGGCGCCGCCCATGTCCAGGTGCGGATGTCGGAGGCGGTGGGCACGCCGGAGAGCGGCGGCGGCGGGGCGAAGGAGCAGGAGCGGTTCCTGCCGATCGCCAACATCGGGCGCATCATGCGGCGCGCCGTGCCGGAGAACGGCAAGATCGGCAAGGACGCCAAGGAGTCCATCCAGGAGTGCGTCTCCGAGTTCATCAGCTTCATCACCAGCGAGTCAGTACAGTAGCCCCTCTCTGTCTCATCCCCTCCACTTGCCCAGATGCGAAAGAGTGAGTTTTTACCAACTCGTGTGATCCGTGAGCGCAGGGCTAGCGACAAGTGCATGAAGGAGAAGCGGAAGACCATCAACGGGGACGACCTCATCTGGTCCATGGGCACGCTCGGCTTCGAGGACTACGTCGAGCCGCTCAAGCTCTACCTCAAGCTCTACCGGGAGGTACGTATTCCCCTCTTCCTCCCTCGCCACCCTCTGCTAGTTTTGTAGATTGTTTGCGTTAAGCATGTGAGATGAGAGGAGGGCTGGGAGGGTACAGCATTGCTGTTTAGGAATTCTGAATTTTCCCTGAACTTTTGCAGTCCCATGGTTCGTAAGTTTCCGACAGGCCGTCGAGAGGACGGTGTCGAGTAGCGTTAGATTCTTGCTGTGCGATGATCATTGCGTGATTTTGCTCATCAAGGGCTTGACTTTAGTTGGGGTGTCACTCACATGGGTTAATTGATTTGCTACTCAACAACTGTGTCGATGAATGCTTGGTGCAGTTGTCAACAGCAGGGTAGATGAAGATGTTTGTGGATGATAAACGTCCTAGGAATCCAAAGTATGCATCTTTATGGTACTTAATTGACAGTGAAACAAGAACTAATTCAAATATATTGTCCTAATTTTTCCACTGAAAGAATCTGGGTAATGCTGGCTGTGAAATAGTCTGGTTAGCAAAGACTGTAAAAAGAGTTTCGCCTTCATTATGCTGAGTCTGCTGAATATGTCAGTCTGTTGTTAAATTCACCGGCTATGCCATCATTGAGCAAAAGTAAGATATACAGCAAAGTAATATAGGATCGAACACAGAACTTTTTTTTCTACTCCCTCTGATCCCCAAAAAGTGTCGCCAGTGGTACCTGAGTGGTACGTATAAGTTGTATGTGACCAGTTCGTTTCCTCCTACACTTATACCGGATCGGAGGGAGTAGAATTCTCTGTAAACTTCTCTCTACCAATCAAGGTTATAAAAAGCGCGCTTAAGCGCATGCTTAAGCTCGCTTAGGTGCTGAGCGGAGCAATACGCCTAGCGCTCAATTGCGCTTAAACGTGCGCTTAGCGCTTTAATCCTTCAGAAAAGGAAAAAGTGGAGGCAAAACACTCAATTAGTGTCTAGCGATTAATTGAACCTTGCTACTAATAGACTCCCTAGGAGTCCGAAGTATGCATCTCTAGGGTGGAATTTCCCGTGTACTTATTTACAGTGAAACAACAACTAATACAATTAAAATTATCCTAATTTTGCTAGTGAAAGAATCTGGATAATGCTTGTTGTGGAATTGCCTGGTTAGCGAAGATTGTAGAAGAGTTTCCCCTTCATTATGCTTTCAGTCCGCTGAATACTAATGCCAAACTGTTGTTAGATTTATCAAAATTTAGCAACTATACCAGTGATGAACAAAATATGCTGCATTTCTCATTGAACTTAATATAGTGTGTGGCCAGAAGTGCATAAATTTTATGCTAATTGTAATGAGATATATTTAGGAATATAGCATGATGTTAATTTTGAAGAAATATGTAGGTCAAACACCTGACTTATCTTTTTTTAGTACTGTTCTGCAAACTACTCTTTACCAGTAGAATTACTACCACTCCTTACATTTTACAGGAAATACTTTGTGCTGATGAGTTGTTTTTACTCTTCTTTCATGAATAATGATGATTGATTTTTGATGACCCTTGACGACACCGAAGATGGAGGTACTTTTCATTTCCTAACAGTACTCATGATCTTCCATGTTTCGGTGATCCGGTAACTTAGGTTCAGATTTACTGAACATAATCGTCGTTGTCCCTAAATCTTTCAGGGCGACACATCAAAGGGATCGAAATCTGAGTCGGCAGTAAAGAAAGAGATGGTACTTCATAGTCAACCTGGATCATCGGTAATAAGCACTTCCTCGTGTCACTTTCTAATCAAAATGTATTCCATTACCATCGGCCTTAACCCAGTTAATTGTTTTGTTGCTTCGCACAATCTGGCTAAACCTATACTCGTTGACATAACAAAGCAAATCTCACTGGATTTTTTTTCTTGGCAGTTCAACGGCATGTAGGATGGGAGGTTGATGATGTTGTTCGCTTATTCCGCTTAGTCAGACATATCACTCCTTGGAAGCGTGATCGCGGAACCTTTGTGCGCCTGGGAAGGACCCAGCACCCTCTTAGTTCTATATAATCAGGACGCTTCCAGTACTTATCTATAGATGTTAGTTTCTGTATCTAAAACACTGTCTTTGCATTACGTGGAAGCAAATCTATAGTTAGTTCATTCTCTGTGCTGCATGGATCGGTGTAACCGTATTGCTCGTTTCGGTGCTGTCTGGTATGGTAAATTCAGAGAAATCTTGTATACCTCACTTTGCTCCCTTTTACTTTAGGGAGATGAGAGCGGTGAGAACTGTAATAAGATGGTGTTGCTTGGGGCTTATTATGATTGAACGGTCTCGAACAATGTCTTTCGCTCAGCTTCAGCATTGACCTAAGAAAGCATGCCGCTAATATTGCTGCTGATGGGTGGTTTTGACTTCATGAACTTGTCCACCCGAGTTTTGACTGCGGTAACTTGTCCACCAGAATCACACACGTGTGGGCTGTGAGTACGTCATGTGAAGAATATGTGGTGTGTTTGTGTATTATTTGCTAGGAAACTGAAAGAAAATGCTACTTAGCTTGTTGACCTTTGTTGTATTACAAAAGTCGTATGTGTTTGTATTCTGTGAAGTTAGTAGCTGGAGCTTCCTATGTGCTATTTCTATGACTGATTCGTACTTCAACTCCAGATTTGTAACAGCACGTCAGTGCCATTAATTACAAGTATACGCCGTTTTGAAATTTCACACGTTCTCTTCCTTTTCCTTTGCGGGAGAATCTCGCACGTTCTCTTAGGTAGCGTCTTGACCATAAGTTATCTGAAAATATGTTTAGTTTCCTATGAAAAAAGTACGTTTCATTTGCAAAAACAAGTATGTTTGGACATAGAAAAACTAGTACTATATCTTGTGGAAATGTTTACGATGGATTTTTTTTGCGGTTTACGATGGATATGGTTTTGAACTTGGTGTTGTATATGTTCTCAAAATTTTAATATTCATTGGTAAAACCTAAACACGTTTGACCCGCTGGAATCTACACGGAGACATGTCGTTCTATTCTATTCTATTCTATTCTATTCTATTCTATCCAGGACGACCAGGAGCCCCAAAGAAGGAAGAGTTCCATGGTCGCACAGCCTCGTCAAAGCCATGGAGATGCCGTTTGAAGATCACACGTCTCCCTCTGTTTCTTCACCGAGCGCAGTCAAAACTCCTGCCAGTGACGGCCCGTTGGCTACTTATCTCCCATCCTCTCTCCTGCACTTCTTCTTCTACCTCTCGACCTGCATATCCATTCTCCTCTGCATTCCACCGATGTCGGGGGAGCAGCAAGGAGCGAAGCCGGTGGCGACGGTGAAGATCATCCAGACGGTGTACGTCGAGGCCGGCACCGCCGACGACTTCAAGGCCGTCGTGCAGCGGCTCACCGGCAAGGACTCCGCCGCTGCCACCGCGCCAGAGAATGACCGGACTGATTCACAGGCTGCTCATCGGAGGGCTCGTACGGGGAGCTCCCGTGGTGGTCTCGAGGTAGGCAGCACCTTCTCTGACGTGAAGCGAAGCAGCTGAGATCGATGCTGCGTAGATAAAATAATGTTGCTGTTCCAGCCTTAATTAATTGTTAGTAGCATATGCTAATTTTATTTTTCATTTCTGCCATGTTCTTTTGATCTTGTCTGTCCGGTTCTTTGGTCTGGCACAAGGACTTACTATATTAAACTCAAACATGCATTCATGTTGTTATTACATGGCAGTTAATTCTTTGAATGCATTCGTGTGTGTGATCTGTGCCAATCGACTAATAAAAATTCCCTTTTGAGCATATCATGGCACTAAAATTTGAGGTACATTACCACGCCAAAAAAAACATTTGGGATTATGCACAGTACTCCAAAACAAATACTCACTCCGTTCAAAAATAAGTGTCTCAAGTTTGTCCAAAAGTGGATGTATCTATACATAAAACATGTCTAGAAACATCCATTTTTTGGTAACTTGAGACTTATTTTGGGACGGAGGGAGTATCTGTCATCCATCCATTCAGGGCATGATCCACTCTGAACATAGACCGGTGCAAAAGATGTGTTATTTTACCCAACTGTCATCACATCATAGAACACACACGAACCGTTGTATAATTGTTCATGCATATGCATGTAACATCACGGCGGATCGAGACGTGAAGTAGAGATGTCGTTGCACTCCTTGTATTCAGCTGTACCACTGGACAGTGGACTCTATAACACTGTCAGGCGTTATGCAGCACTGTCCATATACGTGAATTCTGAGAGATGTGACAATCATAACATCAGTCGGGCGAACCAACTTTATTCTTGAAACGACCACAACACGGTCCAACCCAAACAGGGGCTCTCTAATCTGACACAAGTTCAAACAGCAGGGTTCTGACAACAACTTAGTCGCACACATAATACAGTACCAGACCATCTCATCCATCAAAAACCAATCTCTTCAGACCAGCCCGCGCGACTCTCCCATCTTTATCTAGGCAGACTGCCGGAGCTCAGGGCGCACAAAGTAGGCGTCGGCCGTGACCGAGATGTCAACGGTCGGCCTCAGCTCAGCACACGTCTCGATGGCGCCGTGGACAGGGTCCGACATGAAGTTGCTGATGAGGTCCTGGTTGATGGGCGCATCCTTGTCCACAGCCACGAACGCCTGCTGGGTCAGGATGTAGTCGAAGCGCGGCGCCCACTTCCTGGAACCCAGACGGGCCGTGGTGGAGCAGTTGTCGACCATGAAGGCGACTCCCCTGGCATGCATGAAGGGGTTCAGCGAGTCCACCGACTCGATCACGCTCTCGTTGATGATCTCCGAGTACGAGTGGCCCTTCTTCCTCAGGACCTCGATCTACAGCATTGTAGAAAAAACCCAGACAGTTCAATGGTCAACTTTCCATTTCATGTCATTCAGGAAGTTTAATCTAAAGCTGGGACTCAGCAAATAGGGCATCAATCAGCCTTATCAATATGCTAGTGTAGTGTGTGTATGTAACATGAGGAAAGGAGCCTGACCTGGGCCATCATCAGTGCAACGTAAACTCCGGCGGTGAAGGCGTGAAGTGGGCCAAGGTCACCCTGTGGCCGGGTTGAGCGCACCTTTTCACCAACCTTCCACATACGGGTTTGGTCGATTTTGCCCATAGGGAAAGCAGGAAGACCTTCCTTGTCCTGTCAAAGCATAACCAACAAGATTATGTCCATGAATAATCTTGTTCTGTCTTTGAACTCCAATAATAACCATGGATCGCAATCTAAATGGAAGGTCGCAGTTTAAAAAGCAGACAAAACTCACATAAAACCTCCGTCCAGCTAACACAACACTCCTGATTTCACTTCCAGAGGCAACATCTTCGTAGCACTCATAGAGTATATCCATGCAAGGATAAAATGATGCACTGTAGGCCTTTTTGAACACCTTTTTGCCTTCCTCGCTCAAGGAGTTGTACACTTCAAGCATCCCCTGGTAAAAGGGAGGTATCCTATGAGTAAGCAAGAATGAAAAGACAAAAGAGGTAGCAACAAGATTAATGATGCCATACCTTCTTTGAGATGGTTTTTGAGATAATTCCAGTAATGCCTTCCACAGTGTTTTTGTACGCCAACTCCTCGTCCATTCCTTGCTCTGTGTATCTCCTAAACAGAGCCTCCACAATGCCATGGACAGCACCCAGCAAGATTCCTGAAACAAAACTGGTTAGTTACAGCACAATCATGACAGGTAACATGAAGTCAGGAAGAGCAAAAAACGCTTCACCTCGCTCCCCGAAGATATCACTCTTGTACTCCTGTTCTAGAGTGGTAGCAAAGGTGAACGGGGATCCTAGTGCAACCGACCATCCTAGAGCAACATCAGTTGCCCTTCCATCAACATCCTATACATCAAAAAGAGCACACAAACTTAAGTGCTCAGTGCATTGTTGTATGTCATCCAACGAAACCGAAGGTTGAGAAGTTTGTTTCTCGTGAAATTACCGTACCTGGTGAACAGCAAAGCTAGCGTTGATGCCAGCACCATTTACTTCTTTGCCCTGAACATAAAGTCTCCGAACCGATGGGCCCATTCCCTTGGGGCATACAGCAACCACACTGATGTTTTTGGGGAAGTCACGGCCATGTGATTGTAAATGTCCAAGGAGAAACCCATGGGATAACCCAAGAACACTGTTTGGTTTCATGTGAGAGAAGATTTTTTCATAGTTGTCTGCCTGCAGAAAGCAAACGGGACTTTAATTGCAAGGATAGAATAAAGTGATGGTGTGACTAGACAAATGTATGGTGTAGGGAATGATAAAATAGTATTCTCCAGATAGAACATACATGTTAAAATTGATTAATTAGACCAACAGGATGCAGAGTAACAAAATCCTGAAACTCGGGCTTATCTAATAAACCCCTTAAACTAAAGAAAGCTGAAAGTTATGAGCATGAAGCACACCTGTGCAGAATCTGATATGAGCAGCAACACAAGATCACTGCCTGAAACCGTCTCCCATATATCACCCAAGGTTCCAGTCTCTTCAGTGAATCCAGCAGCACGTGCTTCCTCAAAAGATTTAGAACCTTTCCGGAGACCAATCTGAAAGCAAAAGGAAGCTTATTAAATTCGACATAGTAGCGCCAGAGTACATATAAAATGTGGCAGAATATATGCTAGCTCATAATTGCATGCCCAACTTAAAAATAAATAAATCAAATGCTCACTTAAAAAATGCGGCCAATACAATTCATCAAGCTCAACAAAGGAATAAACATTAGGGCGTTTCATTTATTCAGTGCTTCAAGCCATAGCTTCAGAGTTTTTCATTGAGTGCACGTTCTTCATGTAAAATAATAGCTCAGTCCACTACTAAAAATCTGAGAATAGCTAACCTTGACAACAATGTCTGACTTGGCTTCAACCAGCGAATCCCTCAGGTTCTGTGCCTGCGCCGGACCCTGCAAAAGCACACCATGAACTCTGTTATTACTATAGCCAGCACACATATTTGCAAGCTCTGAACCCAAGTAACCACAGTCCACAGTGATATGTTTGCTCGAGCAGAGCGTATAAGTAAATAGGCATGGTAAATCTTGACAGAGAATAGAGAAGCTATGCACTGAGGGGACACCAAACCTGAGAACCCCATCCGATGACCCCGATCTGCTTGACGCCCTTGAACGCCTCCGGGAGCAGCGGGAAGAGGTTCCGCCCGCCCCTCACGATGTACTGCAACCACAGACACGACAAATCTTCAGAAACTAATCCCGTACGAAACAGAGGAGCAAGCAACAGGAGGGGAAGAGCGGGAAATAGAGAGAGCGTACCTCCTCGTGGCCGGCGAGGGAGACCTTCTCCTTGTTAAACACGGCGGTGTCGAAGTCGAGCGACGGCATGGCGGCGCCCACCTTGGCCGGGGCCGCGACCATGGCGGCGACCGGGCGGCGGCCGCGGGTGGAGGCGGCGAGGGCGCATGCCGGATGGGCGGAGGCGGGGAAGGAGACGGAGCCGATGGCGGCGGAGGAGGCGGTGGCGCCGGCTAGGGTTTTGGGGTGGGAGAAGGGGGCGAGGGTGGAGGCCGCGGAGGAGGTGGGCGCCGCCATTTGCGTGCGTGCGTCTCTCTGCGGACCGAAGGGCTGCTGCGTAGGAGAGCGGCGGTGGTTGGTGAGAGGGGTTTGGGGTTGGGGTTAGCTGGATGGATTTATACGGCCGGCCTGGCCGTCCGATTGTCTCGACGGACAAGATGCGCTCCGCTGTCCGCTGGACGTGGCACCTCACGTGCACGCAGGGCAGAACATTAGGCCGCGCCGTAAACAAACGAAAAACAAACACTTTTTTTTTACAAACACTTTTAACACGGAAAAAGTTCATTTTAAACCCTGAACTCGTAGAGGTCGAGCGGTTTGAACCCTTAACTCTAAATCGCAGTCGTTTGAACCCTGAACTTAGCAATCCCGGTCTAAAATGAACCTTGGACATGTTTGTTAGAGAAAAAACACTGCGCGCAGGCCTGTTTTCGAAGCTTCTGTGATTTCTTGGAAATCCAGGGGGTTTACTGAGTCGTCTTCTTCCTCCTCACGGCCTCCGCAACTGCTCGGTGTCGCGTCCGTATCCGCGCTGCGCCAAGATGGACGCTACCGCCTCTCGACGGCCTATAAAGAGACCGTCGGCGCCGCCGTGGAACCCTAAACCTCACTTCTTCCTCTCTCCTCCTCCGTTGCCAAACCCTAGCTCCGGCCTCGGCCTTGCGCTGCCGTTCCAAGCAACCCGAGCTTCCTCGAGTGGCTCTGGACCTTCTAATCGACGTGGGCGTTCTTCTCCTCGAGTGGTTCTTGCCGGGGAACCACGAATCGAGCTCGCCGTCGATTTCCCTTTCGCCTCCGATCGGCATCCGCGGTGCTCAATTAGCTCGACTCCGACCTCACCTTTCCTCCTCGACCCTCCGAAGAGCATCAGGGTGAGCGCATGGTGCTCAGACACCCCTACTACCTCTCCCTCTCTTCCTGTATCTGTTCACCGCCGTGCGCCTACTCGGGCCACCGCGCGAGCTCGCCGCCACGGCGCTCCGGTGAACAATAGGGAGCTGCGCTACCCCTATTTGGTTCACCACGTTCTTGCGCGTCCAACGCACGCCCTCGTGCGTGCCCTCTCACTCGGCAACGCCGTGTGCGTGCTTGAACAGACGGAGCAGCCATTGCTCAGCGCTTCATTTTCTTTTCCTGAAAATCTTTTATTAATTTCTGAAAAGAATAAACATATGACACGTGGAGATGGATTGGGGATATAGATGAATATGACATGTGGGCCCCACCAGTCGGTGAGGCAGTGGATATTCCCCGCCGGGATTTTCTGTTTCCCGGTGTGCCAAACAGCTATAGGGTTCATTTTAGACCGGGAGTGCTAAGTTCAGGGTTCAAACGACCGGGATTTAGAGTTCAGGGTTCAAACCGTCCGACCTCTACGAGTTCAGGGTTTAAAATGGACTTTTTCCTTTTAACACGGAGATGCGCTAATCAATGATACCGGGGGTAATTTAATTTGACCCCCGGATCTCTCCGCCGCGTTTCTTCACAACGGTAGATCGATGGTCCCTTCATGAGTGGCAGTGGCAGCAGGACGGTCGAAGCGGAGGTCGTGGGTCACCGGGCGAGAATTTGGAGAGCCGCCGCATCGAGCAAGCGCAGTGGCCTGCGAGGGAGGGGGTGGAATGGCTTGTGCGACCTCATCCAACCGTCTATCGACGAGAACCGCGTTGTGTCGTCAGGATGCGCGACAGCGAGGCCCTCTCCTATTTTTCTAGATTTGCCTCGTGCGGCTCGTGAGTCAGCGGACCGACGGGCAGAGCACGAAGGCGTTGTTAAGCTTGTGTTCCTGTTTAGATTTGAGGTTACTTATGGGGGTTCGTTTTCTATTTTTGGAGCTACCCTCTCCGGGTAATGTATTTTTACTTTTTGTGATAAGTCAAACTAACAAGTTTGACCGACTTTATAGAAAACGTAGCAATATTTACGATATTCAATTGATATCACTGGATTTGTCTGGAAATAAAATTTCAAAATCTACCAATTTGATGTTATATATGTTGCTACTTTTTTATATAAAGTTGCTCAAATTTTAAAAAATTGACATAGTATTAGGGTTGAAAATGATAAGAAAACTTTCCGCCGATTTCCGTAGAAAAAGGAAATGAAGAGCAAAAAATGGAAACAAAAACGGAATTTTGCGGAAACAAAACGGAAACGATATATTAAAAAACGGAAATGACAAAGGAAACGATTTAGCAGTTTCCGACGGAAACAGAAACGAAACGGAAATTTCCGGAAATATAAATACGGAAACTTTCCGCACGACCAGTACACGCTGGATTCAAGCGACCCAAGGCCCAGGTGCAAACTGAGGCCTGCCTATATCGCTAGTTAGGTCCATTAGCATACATTTTATAAGACTATTTTGTTAGCAAACTAAGTGTGTTAGTGTCTATGTGAATTTTTGTACGTGTCGAAATGTTAAACTATGTGCGTGATACTTCATGTTAAATTGTCGTTGGTCGAGATTGTGAACAATTCTTGTCTTGTTAGCTATTTATATTTATATTTTGAGAGTATACACCAATATAATATACCGCTATTGTATTCCGACAAATATCCACTTTCGTATCGTATCCGTCCCGTATCCGTTCCATATTCATTTCCGGCCATTTCCGATTTCGTTTTCGTTTCCGGGGTTTCCGATTCCGGCAAGACGAAAGGAAACGAAAACAATAATTCATGTTTCCCTCCGTTTCCGTTCCGTTTCAACCCTACATAGTATGTACTTTGTGGACGGAGGGAGCACGAAGATGCGTGCACGGCAGCGAACCATGCGTTTCAGCGTCAAAATAGTCGCCGTCTGCGGAGGCATCTCGGGATATGGTCTGTGGGACACATCACACATGGATCCGCTAGGAGAACGACGCTTGCTATGTACAAAGCCTCTCGGATCTTTGCTTCGCTTCCTGGGTCCTGAACTCCTGATGACTGTTCCACGAGTCAGGAATACAAACAAGTGAACAACGGATGGAAAGAGTGGGATGTTCACTCCGTTTTCTTGTTCTTCCTTTAAGTAGGTAGTTTGTTTTAAAAAACTCAAAAAGAAAAATAACCAAAAGGTGAAATAAGCAAGATCAACACGCATTCTTATTATTCAGCAAACTTCAGGTTATGAAAATATTGCTATTAGTGTCTCATTTTTTTTCTTGTTTATATGTCTTCAAATTTTTGAAAAGGTAAAGATTCATTTGATTGCAGAGAAGATCATAAATCTTGTCTCACATACTGGTTTTGTGTACTACTTAGGAAGTTCTTTTTTTACGGGGCAACCAAATTAACCGAGTGTGGGAAATAATGCAAGGGCTAAAACACATAAATGGGCCAAGCCCATATACCGCGTAGGTATGGACAGAGTGGCCAAATTTTAAACATCGGCCTCGAGCTCTTTCTCTCTTTCAACCCGAACGGTGGCACATCCGAACCTCCCAGAAAGCTTTCCCCCGGCGACCGCGCGAAACCCTAACCTCAAAGAGCAATGACAGGCGATGGCGGAATTTTCCGACTGATATTCCGTTAGTTGTGTTTGACACCAACAAGGAGGATGAGGTGTCTCAGTCCATTCCCCTCTCCTCTGGTTCTTCATGGAGACCTGATTGATTTGAGGAGGATGCATGAGAAAGGTAGTTCCACAGTCTCACGCGATATTGGGTCAAAATCAGAGGGCTTCGGAGTAATAGACCTTGGAATTGGAGCAAAGACAGGTGCCCCTCGCGTCGCCTCCTCTCTGGGCGACGGGAGGGGCGAAACCCTAGCCCCCCGCCGCCACCCACACCCACCTCGCCTCGCTCCCCTCGCCGTCCCCGGAGGCAGCCCCCGGAAAGCTCGTGCGGCACCGGTGATGGGGGCGGCGGGGATCTCCCGCTCGCGGTTCCGTTCTGCAGCTCAGAGGAGGCGGCTGCCCATGGACCTGCGCCTCTCCCTCACCGGCTCCGTCCTCCTCCTCGCGTCCCCTTCCCCGGCTGTCCTCTCCGCCTCGCGTGACTTCGCCATCTCGCCTGGTGCTGCTCGCTGCCGCAGGTCTCTGTGCTGCGGCGGCTCGTGCCGTCGGCGATCGGCACGGCTCCTCGCGTTGCTGCTGCTCCGGTGGTTCGCCCGTGCGCTCCACTGGCTGCATAGCGCGGCAGGAGCTGAGCGACTACTCTGGTGGCGGCGGGACGCCCGGGCCCGATTTGGGCCCTGGATGGGCCGGGCGGGCCGCTGCCGGCCGCTCCATCCCGTGCGCTCCGCCCTCATTGACGCTCCTGGGGATTCCCCCGCGTGCGTCTGAGGTCCTGGTCGCCTCGGTGCTCTGCGCCCGGCGGTCCGGCCGTCGATCCCGGCCCCGGGGGCGCCGTCGGTTGCTCGACGGTGCTTGGCATGTGCGGCGGCGCCTGCGCGCATCCTCCCTTGGGCCCTCTGCTTCACTTCCGTTGTGCTGCTTAGGTGGTGACGTCGACCCATCCGATGCTGCACGGGAGGCACTGCTGGCAAAAGCCTCTGGACATCGGCGCCTGCGGGCGTCGTGCTCCTCCTTGGAGGTGTCCTCTTCGAGTGGTGCTCTTCCGTCGGTGCTCCGGGAGAAATCCCCGACCCAGACCTTCTCGGATCAGGCGATGGCGTCGCCTCGGCGTCGTTCTTCCTCCTTGGAGGCATCGCCTTGGAGCCTGTCCTGCATCGGTGGCTCTGTCCCTCGTCTTCCCGCTAGACCTTGGCTCGTATCCTACCGGGATTGGGCAGTGGTCTCGGTGGCCCTAGCGGAGCTTCCTAGATATTCTGGGGTGGCCTCGGCATGCGTTGCTCTTCGACCACGGGGTCGGCACACCGGTGTCGTCGCCCCAGTCTCGGCTATCCGACGCCCTTCGACTGTGCTTGGTCTCGGCGGCGCAGCGTCCTTCGGCTACGCCGGCGGCACACCGGTGTCGTCGCACAGACTCGGCTATCCGACGCCCTTCGTCTGTGCCAGTGACGTCCCCCGGTGTGCTCCTGTTGTGGTGCCCACGTTTCTGCTACCTGCTCCTCGGACTTCCTGGGGTGGCCTCGGCTTGTGTTGCCCTTCGACCACGGGGTCGGCACACCGGTGTCGTCGCCCCAGTCTCGGCTATTCGACGCCCTTCGACTGTGCTTGGTCTCGGCAGCGCACCGGCCTACGGCTACGCCGACGCCACACCGGTGTCGTCGCTCAGACGCGGCTATCCGACGCCTTTCGTCTGTGCCAGTGATGTCTTCTTCGGCTGCTTGCCTTCGGTGCTGAGGTTCTCACCGGAGATCCTCCTTTAGCAGGTCGCTCGAGTTCTCGAGGTGTCGGCCTCACAGGGGTTTCGGTGGGCTTCATTGCTAACCTCCCCCTCCCTTAGTGTTTCCTCTCTTCTAGTTGTCTTTTTCTTGTATTTTCATTGTTCTCTCTCCCCTGTATCCCCCTGTAAAACTGTTATTATGTTGTAAGAACATGGCCCGCCAGGCTACTTTTCAGAAATATAACAAGCGGTGGGGCTCCTCCCCCCGTTATTCTTGAAAAAAAAATCAGAGGGCTTCTGTGTATGTTGGCCCTCTCCTCTGGTTCATGATGCATGAGACGCGGCTAGTTTGATCCGTTGATCCTTTGTCGCATGTACTCTATAGGTGTTTCTGCGAGTTAGTTTACATAGTCTCACACGATATTGGTCGAAATCAGAGAGGCAGTTTATATTGGTGTGCTGAAACTGCATGTTGAATCGAGCGTTGGGTTGCGGGGTATGTGTTCGACCACCGTGCTCAACTGGGCCTCTTGTGTACTTTTGACAAACTGAAAACCGGTCCAATTGTTGACTACATGTACTATTATTGGAACTAATAATCTTGTATGCACTGGGAAAAAATAATGTAGCTGCATGGATACTTTTTGTGACCTTTGTTTCTTCAGTTATTCAAAAAAAGTTATTGTAACCTGAATAGGTAATGCGCAGCGACACCCTCGGTTGTAGCAGCCATTAAGCGTGTGCGCTATTTTCATGTCTTCGTGGTTGCATGTAAATTAGACCGAAAGTTTCAGTGACAATGCACCATGTTTGACACCTGATTTTTCAGAGATTTGTACCTTGCCAATATATTGTTGTTTGTTGTATGTCTTTTGGGGCAGTACCGAAGGCTTATATCAGATTTGTGAGGAGGGGTGCTCAAAAATGGAGCCGCTGTCTTAAATGAATTATGGCTGGATGATACGATTGGCTTCAAGAGCTATGGCTGATACAAGAAAAGTAAGTGTTAATTTCATTCTTGATGCCCCACATACCTTCAAGCAATAGCTAGCTCTGCCGGTGATAATGTTCTTGGCACCGAACATAACTTGGATTGTTACTTTCAAATCTGGCCGACATGGCGTTCGTTTCAGAGTCAGTATAATTCAAATGGATGCTTATATCTTGTGTAGCCTAGTATGTTAAAGGAATTGTGAATGGGTGATATCAACCTGTCTTTGACTTTAAAGCTGTCGAGGCCATTTGTGTGATCCCCAATTTGTTTGGTAAAATAGGTCGCAATTACCTTAAATTGTTTTCAACCACACCGTCTTTTACATTTAGTCATTCTTAATTCGATTTACAAATACTCATATTACACAATAATTTATATTAATTTTTTTACTTATTTTTTGCATGCTATAATTTTAACAAATATATTTATATTTCTTATTCGACATTGTTAAGCACATAAAATTGTTAAATATTTGTCGTAGCATTCTTTTTATATAGTCGTAGTTCATGTAGGCAGTTGAAAAATGCATTTGCATTATTCCAGATTTAAATTATATTTTGTAGTATAGTTTTCTCCATGAGTTAATTTCCAATAATTTTATAAACTATATAATGTATACATTCATCGTAGAGATATCTAAAACATGTGGTTTAACAAATATCTTAATAAGGATTTTAGTGTATGATTAAGGGAAGATCTTTATAGAGACTTCAAGAGTATAAATTGAACGTTGGCATGATTGCTTATGTACCATGTTTGTGAAGAGCAATTCGTAATGTATACCATGCTTATCATTACAAAGAAGAGAAAATATTAAGGTATCACTTTACAACAAAAAACCTTTTGTTCTCTCTGAAAAACTATAACTACGGTCCCACGACTACTATGTTCGAGTTGTAAACTTTCCAAATGATTCTTTTTATGTGCTGCTTTAGATCACGCTTTTACCAAACTTAATTTTCTGTTATTCAACAATGTTTCTAAGTAAATATTGTTGGTCATTCGTAATCCATTGCAACATTTCATCAGATTGGCTCTTTTTTTTTTTCATCTGCCATGGTCTCCTCCAAGTGGCCATCATATGTTATTTGACAAGCCAACAACTTTTCAATCTATTGTTGGCCAAGGAGTACATTCAAGATAACATATAATGTTACCTTCTCATTCTAATGTTCTCATTTAAATGTATAGAGTTACAAATCATTTTCGATTTTATATGAACTATGCTTTGTTCCTCACCCATGTTTCAAACACTTTTTATTGTCTGAATAACTCTTAATCCATCTAGCACTTATGGAAGTTTTAGGTTGCATCTGCCAATTTCCGGCGCGTGCCGCACTGAACCTCGGGCCACCTGCTGATTTTTGTTTTGCAACACCACTTTTTCAAGATCTGTTCTGGGAGAACCCGATTTCGTACTCAAAACAGTTTTACGTTACATCCAAGAAACCTTTTAGCATACGAGATTTTACTGCTATAGTTTCTCGAAGCGCTTTGACACAACTTGTTCTCTAGAAAAAAAGTTATGAAGTTTATTTAAATAGTAACATGGAGTTCTAATGGGAAAAAAGCGCAGCATGAAGCATCACGTGCACAATTATCCACCTCCAGGGGTCCAACTTGCTCGCAGACCACACAACACACGTGGTAAATACTCAAATTATAAGGACAATTAGGAGCTTAGTCCAAGCACTCCACTAATCAAGTTGCCCTACGCACCTCGCAGCACTATATATAGTGGCAACAGCTTGTTACCGAAAATGTAACTCGCAGTGGAGGACATCGATCACACAATTAGCCCATGCATGTTAACCGTATTTAACTCGGCCGACTCGTCCTTGTCTGTTTCTGGTGCACCGCATCATGGTTATAATCTCAGGCCAGTACCATGCACCAATATCGAGTGCAACAAGCACGGCCTCCACGTACAGCCAGCCCCTTCAGCAAGGATCGTGCCTATTGTACGTCGCGTGGGTCGTCGCGGCGGCGACACTACCCCAAAGGGAGACATTCCCTCGTGCGGCGTGCGCCTCCTTGAGCGATCGATGCCCGCAGTCACATGCGGCGGCGCTGATACATCAGGTGCGCCGGCGATGCGGAGGGTGAGCTTCGGGGCGTCGTGGGAGGAGAAGGCGGAGACGGCCGGAGAGGTCGAGAGGCTGGCGCGGTCCAACGAGCGGACGAAGCGGGCGCTCTCGGAGCTCGGCAACGTGCCGCCGCTCCTGTCCATGCTTGTGGATGCCGGGGACGGCGCCGCCCGGATGGCAGCGGTCAGGGCGCTTTTCGAGCTCGCCAGAGGAACGCACAGGTCACAGTGGCTGATTCCCAGCTATCATGTGCTGCTCAACGTGAGTTCTTCTTGCTGCTTCCGAGTTCCGATCGACTGAGTGTATATTCAGTTAGCTGTTATGCGTGCGCACGGCATGGACCGAGATTCTGTGATTCAGAGTTGAATTCAGGAGCTGATCCGTATTGTCCGATCATTGGAACTTGTCTTGTTTCAACGAATCAATGGACTTTCAAACTCGAGGACTGATCTACTGAAATCTGCTAGCTTGCCTTGACTGAGATTGTTGTCAAAGAGTCTCTGCTATGCATATGCGTGCACAAGTCGTCGAATTTCCAAAAAAATATCTTCACCTACCTGCAGGCATTATTAGGTGAGTGAGGCTGTGCCAACCTTTTTGTGTGTTTTTCTTCTAGTCTCGTCTCTTTGATTAGTTGCCTTTTGACAGAATCCCATGTTGACTATGGACGAAATGTCAGCCCCTTATCCGACTACTCCCTCCATTCCGTAAAAAAGACTTATAAATTTTGTCAAAAATCAGGCATGTGACCAAATTTTTAGAAAAGAATTGTCATTCTTCTTTACAATCACATCAATCTTATTAGATACATAATTAAATATATTTTTGTAGTATATCTCTAAAATATTATAATTATTGATGGTATTTATATCAACTTGGTAAAATTTACATTCTTTGATTTTAGAAAAAAAGTATACGCCTTATTTTTAAGAATGAAGGTAGTACTCTGCAATGATTCTAGCATAATTGTTCGTTGTATTAGGCAGCCAGATGTACGGACAATGTTCAGTAGGTTTTGCTGCAATTTGACGTATAATTTGTTCTAAATGACACTTTTAAAACCTTTCAACCATTTCTCGCCTCCCAAAACGTAATTCGCATCAAAGAAACGCCATTCCTGTTGGCTTATTTCAAACGATTTAGCCGTTTTTGCAAAACTCCTCAACCAGTTATGGCCATCCGAGAAACACCATTCGTATATGCTTATTTGAATACAGAGAAACTCATTCACTTTGGCTTATTTTCGAAGGACTTAGCCTTTGTTTGTAAAAATCGTGGTGGACATAGCACCACTCAACCCAAATAAGCAATATATGAATGGCGTTTCTACGCATTAAAATAAAGCCAACGCGAATGTCATTTGTATGAGGGTCATAACTTGTTAACAGTTTTGGAAAAGCGTCCTCTCTCGCGTCTCTCGTCGCCCCCCGCGCGGGCGACGGAGACGCAAACCCTAGCGCCGCCAGCCCGACCCCGCCCTCCTCCTCTCCTCCCCGCCGTCGCGCACGCGCTTGCCCGGCGTTGCCGGCGGCGGCGGGCCCTTTTCCCCTTCCGCGGTGGTCAGGGCGCGGGCCGTGGCGGCTGGTGGCAGGCGGCGTTCTCAGCGAGGGGAGCGCCGGCGCGGGTGGCGGCGGGGCTTCGGCAACGGCGCTCTCCTGGGTGGCGCAGCATCCCCCGGTCGTGGGCGTCCAGCAAGGCCACGGCGCCGCCTCTGCGGAGGACGACGACCTCGGCGGCGGGGCTGCACGGCGATGGAGGTGAGGGGAGCACGGCGGCGGGGACGGGTTGATTTGGAACGTGCCTTGGCCGGAGGTGCTCGGCCCAGATCTGCGCCCACCGGGCCCGATCTGGGTTCTACGGGCCTTGGCCGTGCGTGCTGTCTAGTGTCGCTCTGCAGGAGGACGTTTACAATCTTGATGCTGCAGCACGGCGGCGGAGCTGGTCGGGCCTGATCAGGTGGATCTGGGCCTGACCGGCACTGTTGCTGTGTCCGGTCGGCAACCGTCTCGGACGGTGGGGGACTGGATCTCCCCCTAAAGGTTGTCGATGTCGACCTCGCAGGCCTAGATTCGTTGCCGGCCTCACTAACTTGATGTGTTGACCCTGTGACTTGCTGGCTCCTCGGGTGGAGGTTGCGGATGCCGGGGCGGCGGCCCTGGAAGGTGGTCTGCGCGTGCGACTCTGCGGCGAGTGACGTGGCAGCGGTGATGGTCGTCTTCTCGGACCACGTGGGTGGCGTGGAGTTGGCGGAAGGAGTTCCTGGTGCTGGCTTCGCTTCGGCAATGGCGGCACCCAGATCGCGTCCTGGTGGCCTGGCTCGAGACTCTTGGCGTTTCGTGGTATCGATGTGGTAGAATGGTGCTTCCGAGCGAAAGCTCTGCGCTTCGGCGCCAACAGCGACGACGCCTGCGGGTGTCGTAACCCTCTTGGCGGCGCTGTTGTGGGTGCCTTCTCCGCACATAGCGTCGTAGAAAGGTGCTTCCGGGCGAAAGCTCGGCGCTTCGGCCAACAGCGACGACGCCTGCGGGTGTCGTAACCCTCTTGGGGGCGCTGTTGTGGGTGCCTTCTCCGCACTAGGGATCCGGGTGAAAACCTTGACCTATTGGTCTAGACGGCGGCGGCGCTGTGCGTCGTCACCCTGTTGGGGGCGTCGTCGTGGAGCCTTGATACTTCTCGATCCTGTGTCGGAGTCCTCGGTGGCAAGTCCGATTTCCTTTTTTCTTTGTTTTATATCTTTGATCTGTTTTGTAAGAGGGTTTCCTCATCACCTTGTATCGGTTCGGCCGTTGGGTTTTATTTATAAAGCGGGGCGAAAGCCTGTTTCGTGAGAAATTGCCGAAACAAAGCTATTTAGGACAAGAATTAAACACCAATTTGACATACACCCTTCTACTATTTTCATTCCTTTTTCTCTCCTCTCTTTATGACTCTATGCAAATCTAGCGTATGCGGTCCCAACAAGTCTGCAAGTGCTTTGTTTAGATAAGAAATTTTCCATTTTCTGTTGCAGTGTGAAATCATTTTTTCCATTTTCTGCCAAAACCAGCAACTTTATTTAATTTTTGCACTCGGCTAACTTGAGCTTGTTCTATTTAGTTTTAGCATCATATTTTAAAATGGTAAAATTGCTGATAATAATTTTTTGTACTATGTGACTTGAGAGATTCTTCTTTAATAAAATTACATTTTGTCTTATTCATAATGTTTGTCCGATGTTTTTAAAAACTTTCGGTAAGTAATAGAGATTCTTCTTTGATAAAATTACATTTTTTGTCCTATGACTCCTATCCTTAATGTTTGTCGGGTGTTTTTGTACAACTCCCGGTAAATACTAAGCTTTACAGACGCGGAAATCCATTTCGGATTGTGGGTGCAGATGCACGGCCACTGCTAAAAAACAATTTTTAAAATGCCAAAAAATTCGAAATAATTTTTTTGAATATACTTTAAGACATTTTATGTTGGCACAAAAACTTTCGCGAAGAAAAGACAATTTTTGTGACATGTGCAAAAAAGACAAAGCCGGGCGCTCCAAAATGACTTTGTACGAGACATTATTTTGTCTTTTTTGCACAGGTCACACAATATATCTTTTCTCCGCGAATTTTTTTGTGCTAACACAAAACATTCTGATGTATATCCGAATTTATTTTTGTAATTTTTTGACATTTTGAAAAAAAAATGTTTACACAACGGGTGCATCTGCACCAAACGCCGTGTCCTTACAGACGGCCTTTTTTTCTGGCGAGACTCGGCAAAGAAGCAGCTTTGCCGAAGGATTTTTCCTCGTGACCCTTGGCAAAGAGTAGAGTTACGTCCGAACTCTACATGGCAGAGCTTCGCCGACAACCATTTGAAAAAAACTCTTGGCAAAGCCACGTGCCACGAGCCTCGCTGTTTCCGTTTGGCCACAGTCTTGTCACACTAGTGTGCCGAGACCATTTTGCCGGCTGCATCTCCACTGACCTTGTTTGACGACGTCTTTCACTTATTGCACTCGGTGAATCTTCTCTCTCGGCAAAAGGACTCGCCACATGGCACCTGACGACCGGACCGACGGCGCCGTCACGGACGAAGATTTTCGCCGAGTGCCCCTCTCGGCAAAGATATCTTCGCCAAGTGCCCCTCTCGGCAAAGATGTATTTTATAATTTCGAAGTGCCAAAAATGACTTTTTCGAAAAATATGGTGCAAAATGGCACACATCCAATTTCCACACAAATTAGTCCATATATGATGGATAATCCAAAAATATTAGGAATTTTCTCGCTTTCTACCTATTTTTGCCTATTTAAATGACTTTATGCCGATTTTTCAAAAATAATTCAAATTTGAACTACAAGTGTGTGATAGTTTGCTCGACTTTTTTTACAAAAATCATTTTAAGGTACACAAGTAGTGATTGTATCACAGAACCGTTGATAGTTTCGGAAAATTCGACCACTTTCAATGAAAAGCAATGGTGGTCATTTTGACCATTTTTGTAAAAAAATCAAAGAAAGTGAAAAAATACTCAAAAAAAGAAATCCTTTGGAACGGAGTCCATTTATGTGTACTAATTGATAGCAAAAATGATAAACTTGAGTTTTGACACACTTTGCAAAAAATTACTTCACAAAAAGGTGTATCATCTATAAACATTTATAGGTTTCAACCCAAATGACCATGATATGGCCATTCCCGTGCCATAGTTTGTGATAAAGTGTCCATATTTGGCACATAATTGTATCTTGGTATGGGAAACAATTGTGCAGAGCTGAGATTTTTCAAATTATTATTATAAACACCAATTTTCATTTTTAAGTGCCAAAAATGACTTATTTTGTGAAGCAAGTACCAAAAAATGGTGCAAAATGGCACCATACAATTTCCACACAAATTAGTCCATATTTGATGGATAATACAAAAATATTATGAATTTTCTCGCTTTCTACCTAATTTCGCATATTTAAATGACTTTATGCCGATTTTCCGAAAGTAATTCAAATTTAAACTACAAGTGTGTGATAGTTTGCTCGGATTTTTTTACAAAAATCATTTTAAGGTACACAAGTAGTGATTGTATCACAGAACCGTTGATAGTTTTGAAAAAATCGACCACTTTCGATGGATGGCCATGTTGGCCATTTTGACCATTTTTTCGAAAAAAAAAGAAAGTGAAAAAATACTCAAAAAAGAAATTCTTTTGCATGGAGTAATTTCATGTGTACTAGTTGGTAACAAAAATGATAAATTTGAGTTTTGTCAAACTTTTGAGAATATACTTCACGAAATCTAGCTCCATCCAATTTCCCTCCGTTTTTATTGGTCAAAATTGGAGTCCCACGGATAGGGACTCACCACCGTTGGATTCCTTGGGATCTAATGGCCTGGCTTCATCCAATCCCCCTCAGATTCTCTTCCTCTCTCGCCTTATCCCTTCTTTCTCTCTCCTTGCCCCCACTCTTACACACAACCAACGAGTGGTGGAGCTATCTCAGGAAAAAGGAGATAAGGCCAAGGAGCAGCACGTCGTCCCGTTCGTGTTAGCAAGGACCACCACGCCGCCAAGATTGCGACGACGCCAAGCTCGACTCCATGTTCTCCCGCGCCGCCGCCGAGGGCGGCCTGCCCGTGCTCGGCCACCGCGACCCGTACGACTTCGTCATCTCCCACGCGCGCTCCCGCACTGTCGTGTTCCTCGCCCAGGCTGGCCGCGCCGTCGACGCCCTACCTCCACGTCGGCGACGCCATCGTCGACGGCAGAAACCAGTGATACCAGAACACCGAGCGCCGAATCGACGCCGCCGCCTTCTGCGACATCTTCGCCGTCGCCTTTCTCCTGCGGCCGGTGGTCCCTTTGCCGACAGTGGGGACGACGGGGCGCAGCGGCTGCATCCCCCGCGCCCGTGCCTGCGCCAGTCCGACGGGGACGGCGGGAAGCCTAGCGCGGCAACGGCGGAGGACCAGGCGGGGAGGCGCAGGCGCAACGCCGGTGGCGGAGGCGGAGCAGCGGCTTTTTTTTGTCCTTCCGTATCTGGTTTGCCGAGTGCCAGAATCCTACTCGGCAAAGAGCTAACTGCCGTTTGACCACGGACGGCGAAGAATCACTTTTCTTTGCCGAGTACACGCAAAATACACTCGGCAAAGTCTTCGACACCCCCGAGAAAAAGCACTTGGCGAAGATTCGCCGAGGCGAATTTTGCCAAGTGTGTGTCGCCGAGTGGAAGCCTTCACCAAGGTGGATTATGGCCTTCGCCGAGAATTTTGACCACCCGGCGGAGATTATTTTTCCAGTAGTGGCCCGTGTGCTTTTCAAGCACGCCGAGTATGCAGGACACTCGGCAGACTCAGTGATTTCCGCTAGTGGATTCGACAAACAATGCCCCTCCGGAGTATATGTTCATGGGAGCTAAGGGTAGTTGGAAGGGGAGGATGCATGCACACATAAACTTTCCCCGGTAGGGACTACCTGATGAGGTGACTTGCTAGGAAAATAGATATAAAAGATGTGCAGAAGAAACTTTGTTGGCAATGGCTGAGAGCCAATGGCGAAACGTCAAAGGAATTCTATTATATGTTCGATGTCTTCACATGCCCAAAGTGTTTGCATTCCACTGGCTTGATCTATTCAAAGTCGACGCTGACGAGCACCAGTTGCTTCAGTTTTCTTAATCTTCAACTCGTAGTTATAGTCAGTAGCCATCGTTATTGATTGAACCCCAGCTTGTGAAAGACGACACTTCCTCAGCTCTCGCGACTAGGGTTCCGCCCAGCGCCGCCGCTGCCGCCGGGCCCTTCCCCGCCGCCGCTCACCTCCTCCCCTTCCACCCCCTTCCACACTCGCCGACCCCCGTGTCGTCCCTTGGGGCGGCCCGGGGGAAAACACCTCACCACCTCCAGCCCCCCTTTGCAGGGGCGTCGTTCCGCCGCTGCCGCTGGCCTGGACCGTGGTGGTGGCGGGCCCTGCTTCCCAAGGGTGGCGGGGACCCTCGGGTTGCTTGCAGCGCAGGCGGCGGAGGATGGACGCCGGGGCGGCGGCCCCGGGTCTGCGTTGGGCTACGATGGCGGGATTCGCGCAGGCGGCGCTGGTTCGGCTCCGTCGTTGGCTGCAGGTGGTCGTCGGTTTCTTCGGCTGTGAGGGCGGCGTTTGAGCCGGCGGAACAAGAGCATCTTCGCTGCTGCGGATCGAGAAGCGGCTCAGCGAGTTTGGGTGCGGCTGCTTGCTCCTCCGGCGAGGTCGGCTTGATGGTGGGTGTCAGCGGGGCCCCGGTAGGAGTGGTCTGCGTGGGAGTTTGGCTGAGACTTTTGGCCGGTACGGGCTGGAGGAGGCTGCATCTCTGGAAGAAATTCTTGTTCCGGCCATGGTCGGACCGGCGATGGTGAAGCCTGTGGACGTCGCATACCTTCTTGAAGGCATTGTCGTGGAGTTGTGCTTCTCTCTCTTCCGCGGCCTTGCTCCGGAGGGAATCCTCAGATCCTCGGGATCGAGCGATGAAGGCGTTGTTTTGCGTCTTTCTCCTCCTTGGAGGCATCGTCTCGGAGCTGTTTGCAGCCAAGGGTTTGTTGAAGGAAGGTTTGCTGCCGGGGTGGCTGTCCAGGGGCGTTGCGTGCAGTTTGACAACGATGATGCGTCAAGCAAAGTTTCGAGTTGCAGCTTGGGTTTCGATAGTCGATCTTCCCGGCGTGTCCGATGGGCTCTCATGTGCTTTCGCTGTGTTGCTATAGAGTCGGAGCTGCGGTGGAGCATGTCCAGGCGGCAACGATGGCGAGCAACCGGTGGTCGTTTACGGAGGACTCAGTCGGCGCAAGCCCAACATATTTCTCTTGCAGAGCTTTTTGTCAAAGTCGGAGCTGTCTGTCGTTGGCGCGTGTGACCGACTGTTGGCATGGGCCGACACGGGTCTAGTGCTGTTCGCGACGAGGACTTGTCGGTGGCCGTCGATGGTGAAGTCGGAGTCGATGCTCGTGGAGGAGTGATGACGATGACGTCTAATGACAACCTCGGCAGTGGTCTCTCTTTTCGGAGGCGTGTGTGCGCTTTGTGTGGGTGGCCAGGTCGGTCGGGGTGTACAATGTGGTCGTGTTCCATGACGACATGTGTGCGTTTGTAGCGATTTTCGGCCGGTTCCCCGATAATGAACCGGTCAATTCTCTCATATTTTTTTAAATAAAATGAGGCAAATTGCCTGTTTTGTAGATAATGACCTCGATCTACAGCATTGTAGAAAAAACCCAGACAGTTCAATGGTCAACTTTCCATTTCATGTCATTCAGGAAGTTTAATCTAAAGCTGGGACTCAGCAAATAGGGCATCAATCAGCCTTATCAATATGCTAGTGTAGTGTGTGTATGTAACATGAGGAAAGGAGCCTGACCTGGGCCATCATCAGTGCAACGTAAACTCCGGCGGTGAAGGCGTGAAGTGGGCCAAGGTCACCCTGTGGCCGGGTTGAGCGCACCTTTTCACCAACCTTCCACATACGGGTTTGGTCGATTTTGCCCATAGGGAAAGCAGGAAGACCTTCCTTGTCCTGTCAAAGCATAACCAACAAGATTATGTCCATGAATAATCTTGTTCTGTCTTTGAACTCCAATAATAACCATGGATCGCAATCTAAATGGAAGGTCGCAGTTTAAAAAGCAGACAAAACTCACATAAAACCTCCGTCCAGCTAACACAACACTCCTGATTTCACTTCCAGAGGCAACATCTTCGTAGCACTCATAGAGTATATCCATGCAAGGATAAAATGATGCACTGTAGGCCTTTTTGAACACCTTTTTGCCTTCCTCGCTCAAGGAGTTGTACACTTCAAGCATCCCCTGGTAAAAGGGAGGTATCCTATGAGTAAGCAAGAATGAAAAGACAAAAGAGGTAGCAACAAGATTAATGATGCCATACCTTCTTTGAGATGGTTTTTGAGATAATTCCAGTAATGCCTTCCACAGTGTTTTTGTACGCCAACTCCTCGTCCATTCCTTGCTCTGTGTATCTCCTAAACAGAGCCTCCACAATGCCATGGACAGCACCCAGCAAGATTCCTGAAACAAAACTGGTTAGTTACAGCACAATCATGACAGGTAACATGAAGTCAGGAAGAGCAAAAAACGCTTCACCTCGCTCCCCGAAGATATCACTCTTGTACTCCTGTTCTAGAGTGGTAGCAAAGGTGAACGGGGATCCTAGTGCAACCGACCATCCTAGAGCAACATCAGTTGCCCTTCCATCAACATCCTATACATCAAAAAGAGCACACAAACTTAAGTGCTCAGTGCATTGTTGTATGTCATCCAACGAAACCGAAGGTTGAGAAGTTTGTTTCTCGTGAAATTACCGTACCTGGTGAACAGCAAAGCTAGCGTTGATGCCAGCACCATTTACTTCTTTGCCCTGAACATAAAGTCTCCGAACCGATGGGCCCATTCCCTTGGGGCATACAGCAACCACACTGATGTTTTTGGGGAAGTCACGGCCATGTGATTGTAAATGTCCAAGGAGAAACCCATGGGATAACCCAAGAACACTGTTTGGTTTCATGTGAGAGAAGATTTTTTCATAGTTGTCTGCCTGCAGAAAGCAAACGGGACTTTAATTGCAAGGATAGAATAAAGTGATGGTGTGACTAGACAAATGTATGGTGTAGGGAATGATAAAATAGTATTCTCCAGATAGAACATACATGTTAAAATTGATTAATTAGACCAACAGGATGCAGAGTAACAAAATCCTGAAACTCGGGCTTATCTAATAAACCCCTTAAACTAAAGAAAGCTGAAAGTTATGAGCATGAAGCACACCTGTGCAGAATCTGATATGAGCAGCAACACAAGATCACTGCCTGAAACCGTCTCCCATATATCACCCAAGGTTCCAGTCTCTTCAGTGAATCCAGCAGCACGTGCTTCCTCAAAAGATTTAGAACCTTTCCGGAGACCAATCTGAAAGCAAAAGGAAGCTTATTAAATTCGACATAGTAGCGCCAGAGTACATATAAAATGTGGCAGAATATATGCTAGCTCATAATTGCATGCCCAACTTAAAAATAAATAAATCAAATGCTCACTTAAAAAATGCGGCCAATACAATTCATCAAGCTCAACAAAGGAATAAACATTAGGGCGTTTCATTTATTCAGTGCTTCAAGCCATAGCTTCAGAGTTTTTCATTGAGTGCACGTTCTTCATGTAAAATAATAGCTCAGTCCACTACTAAAAATCTGAGAATAGCTAACCTTGACAACAATGTCTGACTTGGCTTCAACCAGCGAATCCCTCAGGTTCTGTGCCTGCGCCGGACCCTGCAAAAGCACACCATGAACTCTGTTATTACTATAGCCAGCACACATATTTGCAAGCTCTGAACCCAAGTAACCACAGTCCACAGTGATATGTTTGCTCGAGCAGAGCGTATAAGTAAATAGGCATGGTAAATCTTGACAGAGAATAGAGAAGCTATGCACTGAGGGGACACCAAACCTGAGAACCCCATCCGATGACCCCGATCTGCTTGACGCCCTTGAACGCCTCCGGGAGCAGCGGGAAGAGGTTCCGCCCGCCCCTCACGATGTACTGCAACCACAGACACGACAAATCTTCAGAAACTAATCCCGTACGAAACAGAGGAGCAAGCAACAGGAGGGGAAGAGCGGGAAATAGAGAGAGCGTACCTCCTCGTGGCCGGCGAGGGAGACCTTCTCCTTGTTAAACACGGCGGTGTCGAAGTCGAGCGACGGCATGGCGGCGCCCACCTTGGCCGGGGCCGCGACCATGGCGGCGACCGGGCGGCGGCCGCGGGTGGAGGCGGCGAGGGCGCATGCCGGATGGGCGGAGGCGGGGAAGGAGACGGAGCCGATGGCGGCGGAGGAGGCGGTGGCGCCGGCTAGGGTTTTGGGGTGGGAGAAGGGGGCGAGGGTGGAGGCCGCGGAGGAGGTGGGCGCCGCCATTTGCGTGCGTGCGTCTCTCTGCGGACCGAAGGGCTGCTGCGTAGGAGAGCGGCGGTGGTTGGTGAGAGGGGTTTGGGGTTGGGGTTAGCTGGATGGATTTATACGGCCGGCCTGGCCGTCCGATTGTCTCGACGGACAAGATGCGCTCCGCTGTCCGCTGGACGTGGCACCTCACGTGCACGCAGGGCAGAACATTAGGCCGCGCCGTAAACAAACGAAAAACAAACACTTTTTTTTTACAAACACTTTTAACACGGAAAAAGTTCATTTTAAACCCTGAACTCGTAGAGGTCGAGCGGTTTGAACCCTTAACTCTAAATCGCAGTCGTTTGAACCCTGAACTTAGCAATCCCGGTCTAAAATGAACCTTGGACATGTTTGTTAGAGAAAAAACACTGCGCGCAGGCCTGTTTTCGAAGCTTCTGTGATTTCTTGGAAATCCAGGGGGTTTACTGAGTCGTCTTCTTCCTCCTCACGGCCTCCGCAACTGCTTGGTGTCGCGTCCGTATCCGCGCTGCGCCAAGATGGACGCTACCGCCTCTCGACGGCCTATAAAGAGACCGTCGGCGCCGCCGTGGAACCCTAAACCTCACTTCTTCCTCTCTCCTCCTCCGTTGCCAAACCCTAGCTCCGGCCTCGGCCTTGCGCTGCCGTTCCAAGCAACCCGAGCTTCCTCGAGTGGCTCTGGACCTTCTAATCGACGTGGGCGTTCTTCTCCTCGAGTGGTTCTTGCCGGGGAACCACGAATCGAGCTCGCCGTCGATTTCCCTTTCGCCTCCGATCGGCATCCGCGGTGCTCAATTAGCTCGACTCCGACCTCACCTTTCCTCCTCGACCCTCCGAAGAGCATCAGGGTGAGCGCATGGTGCTCAGACACCCCTACTACCTCTCCCTCTCTTCCTGTATCTGTTCACCGCCGTGCGCCTACTCGGGCCACCGCGCGAGCTCGCCGCCACGGCGCTCCGGTGAACAATAGGGAGCTGCGCTACCCCTATTTGGTTCACCACGTTCTTGCGCGTCCAACGCACGCCCTCGTGCGTGCCCTCTCACTCGGCAACGCCGTGTGCGTGCTTGAACAGACGGAGCAGCCATTGCTCAGCGCTTCATTTTCTTTTCCTGAAAATCTTTTATTAATTTCTGAAAAGAATAAACATATGACACGTGGAGATGGATTGGGGATATAGATGAATATGACATGTGGGCCCCACCAGTCGGTGAGGCAGTGGATATTCCCCGCCGGGATTTTCTGTTTCCCGGTGTGCCAAACAGCTATAGGGTTCATTTTAGACCGGGAGTGCTAAGTTCAGGGTTCAAACGACCGGGATTTAGAGTTCAGGGTTCAAACCGTCCGACCTCTACGAGTTCAGGGTTTAAAATGGACTTTTTCCTTTTAACACGGAGATGCGCTAATCAATGATACCGGGGGTAATTTAATTTGACCCCCGGATCTCTCCGCCGCGTTTCTTCACAACGGTAGATCGATGGTCCCTTCATGAGTGGCAGTGGCAGCAGGACGGTCGAAGCGGAGGTCGTGGGTCACCGGGCGAGAATTTGGAGAGCCGCCGCATCGAGCAAGCGCAGTGGCCTGCGAGGGAGGGGGTGGAATGGCTTGTGCGACCTCATCCAACCGTCTATCGACGAGAACCGCGTTGTGTCGTCAGGATGCGCGACAGCGAGGCCCTCTCCTATTTTTCTAGATTTGCCTCGTGCGGCTCGTGAGTCAGCGGACCGACGGGCAGAGCACGAAGGCGTTGTTAAGCTTGTGTTCCTGTTTAGATTTGAGGTTACTTATGGGGGTTCGTTTTCTATTTTTGGAGCTACCCTCTCCGGGTAATGTATTTTTACTTTTTGTGATAAGTCAAACTAACAAGTTTGACCGACTTTATAGAAAACGTAGCAATATTTACGATATTCAATTGATATCACTGGATTTGTCTGGAAATAAAATTTCAAAATCTACCAATTTGATGTTATATATGTTGCTACTTTTTTATATAAAGTTGCTCAAATTTTAAAAAATTGACATAGTATTAGGGTTGAAAATGATAAGAAAACTTTCCGCCGATTTCCGTAGAAAAAGGAAATGAAGAGCAAAAAATGGAAACAAAAACGGAATTTTGCGGAAACAAAACGGAAACGATATATTAAAAAACGGAAATGACAAAGGAAACGATTTAGCAGTTTCCGACGGAAACAGAAACGAAACGGAAATTTCCGGAAATATAAATACGGAAACTTTCCGCACGACCAGTACACGCTGGATTCAAGCGACCCAAGGCCCAGGTGCAAACTGAGGCCTGCCTATATCGCTAGTTAGGTCCATTAGCATACATTTTATAAGACTATTTTGTTAGCAAACTAAGTGTGTTAGTGTCTATGTGAATTTTTGTACGTGTCGAAATGTTAAACTATGTGCGTGATACTTCATGTTAAATTGTCGTTGGTCGAGATTGTGAACAATTCTTGTCTTGTTAGCTATTTATATTTATATTTTGAGAGTATACACCAATATAATATACCGCTATTGTATTCGACAAATATCCACTTTCGTATCGTATCCGTCCCGTATCCGTTCCATATTCATTTCCGGCCATTTCCGATTTCGTTTTCGTTTCCGGGGTTTCCGATTCCGGCAAGACGAAAGGAAACGAAAACAATAATTCATGTTTCCCTCCGTTTCCGTTCCGTTTCAACCCTACATAGTATGTACTTTGTGGACGGAGGGAGCACGAAGATGCGTGCACGGCAGCGAACCATGCGTTTCAGCGTCAAAATAGTCGCCGTCTGCGGAGGCATCTCGGGATATGGTCTGTGGGACACATCACACATGGATCCGCTAGGAGAACGACGCTTGCTATGTACAAAGCCTCTCGGATCTTTGCTTCGCTTCCTGGGTCCTGAACTCCTGATGACTGTTCCACGAGTCAGGAATACAAACAAGTGAACAACGGATGGAAAGAGTGGGATGTTCACTCCGTTTTCTTGTTCTTCCTTTAAGTAGGTAGTTTGTTTTAAAAAACTCAAAAAGAAAAATAACCAAAAGGTGAAATAAGCAAGATCAACACGCATTCTTATTATTCAGCAAACTTCAGGTTATGAAAATATTGCTATTAGTGTCTCATTTTTTTTCTTGTTTATATGTCTTCAAATTTTTGAAAAGGTAAAGATTCATTTGATTGCAGAGAAGATCATAAATCTTGTCTCACATACTGGTTTTGTGTACTACTTAGGAAGTTCTTTTTTTACGGGGCAACCAAATTAACCGAGTGTGGGAAATAATGCAAGGGCTAAAACACATAAATGGGCCAAGCCCATATACCGCGTAGGTATGGACAGAGTGGCCAAATTTTAAACATCGGCCTCGAGCTCTTTCTCTCTTTCAACCCGAACGGTGGCACATCCGAACCTCCCAGAAAGCTTTCCCCCGGCGACCGCGCGAAACCCTAACCTCAAAGAGCAATGACAGGCGATGGCGGAATTTTCCGACTGATATTCCGTTAGTTGTGTTTGACACCAACAAGGAGGATGAGGTGTCTCAGTCCATTCCCCTCTCCTCTGGTTCTTCATGGAGACCTGATTGATTTGAGGAGGATGCATGAGAAAGGTAGTTCCACAGTCTCACGCGATATTGGGTCAAAATCAGAGGGCTTCGGAGTAATAGACCTTGGAATTGGAGCAAAGACAGGTGCCCCTCGCGTCGCCTCCTCTCTGGGCGACGGGAGGGGCGAAACCCTAGCCCCCCGCCGCCACCCACACCCACCTCGCCTCGCTCCCCTCGCCGTCCCCGGAGGCAGCCCCCGGAAAGCTCGTGCGGCACCGGTGATGGGGGCGGCGGGGATCTCCCGCTCGCGGTTCCGTTCTGCAGCTCAGAGGAGGCGGCTGCCCATGGACCTGCGCCTCTCCCTCACCGGCTCCGTCCTCCTCCTCGCGTCCCCTTCCCCGGCTGTCCTCTCCGCCTCGCGTGACTTCGCCATCTCGCCTGGTGCTGCTCGCTGCCGCAGGTCTCTGTGCTGCGGCGGCTCGTGCCGTCGGCGATCGGCACGGCTCCTCGCGTTGCTGCTGCTCCGGTGGTTCGCCCGTGCGCTCCACTGGCTGCATAGCGCGACAGGAGCTGAGCGACTACTCTGGTGGCGGCGGGACGCCCGGGCCCGATTTGGGCCCTGGATGGGCCGGGCGGGCCGCTGCCGGCCGCTCCATCCCGTGCGCTCCGCCCTCATTGACGCTCCTGGGGATTCCCCCGCGTGCGTCTGAGGTCCTGGTCGCCTCGGTGCTCTGCGCCCGGCGGTCCGGCCGTCGATCCCGGCCCCGGGGGCGCCGTCGGTTGCTCGACGGTGCTTGGCATGTGCGGCGGCGCCTGCGCGCATCCTCCCTTGGGCCCTCTGCTTCACTTCCGTTGTGCTGCTTAGGTGGTGACGTCGACCCATCCGATGCTGCACGGGAGGCACTGCTGGCAAAAGCCTCTGGACATCGGCGCCTGCGGGCGTCGTGCTCCTCCTTGGAGGTGTCCTCTTCGAGTGGTGCTCTTCCGTCGGTGCTCCGGGAGAAATCCCCGACCCAGACCTTCTCGGATCAGGCGATGGCGTCGCCTCGGCGTCGTTCTTCCTCCTTGGAGGCATCGCCTTGGAGCCTGTCCTGCATCGGTGGCTCTGTCCCTCGTCTTCCCGCTAGACCTTGGCTCGTATCCTACCGGGATTGGGCAGTGGTCTCGGTGGCCCTAGCGGAGCTTCCTAGATATTCTGGGGTGGCCTCGGCATGCGTTGCTCTTCGACCACGGGGTCGGCACACCGGTGTCGTCGCCCCAGTCTCGGCTATCCGACGCCCTTCGACTGTGCTTGGTCTCGGCGGCGCAGCGTCCTTCGGCTACGCCGGCGGCACACCGGTGTCGTCGCACAGACTCGGCTATCCGACGCCCTTCGTCTGTGCCAGTGACGTCCCCCGGTGTGCTCCTGTTGTGGTGCCCACGTTTCTGCTACCTGCTCCTCGGACTTCCTGGGGTGGCCTCGGCTTGTGTTGCCCTTCGACCACGGGGTCGGCACACCGGTGTCGTCGCCCCAGTCTCGGCTATTCGACGCCCTTCGACTGTGCTTGGTCTCGGCAGCGCACCGGCCTACGGCTACGCCGACGCCACACCGGTGTCGTCGCTCAGACGCGGCTATCCGACGCCTTTCGTCTGTGCCAGTGATGTCTTCTTCGGCTGCTTGCCTTCGGTGCTGAGGTTCTCACCGGAGATCCTCCTTTAGCAGGTCGCTCGAGTTCTCGAGGTGTCGGCCTCACAGGGGTTTCGGTGGGCTTCATTGCTAACCTCCCCCTCCCTTAGTGTTTCCTCTCTTCTAGTTGTCTTTTTCTTGTATTTTCATTGTTCTCTCTCCCCTGTATCCCCCTGTAAAACTGTTATTATGTTGTAAGAACATGGCCCGCCAGGCTACTTTTCAGAAATATAACAAGCGGTGGGGCTCCTCCCCCCGTTATTCTTGAAAAAAAAATCAGAGGGCTTCTGTGTATGTTGGCCCTCTCCTCTGGTTCATGATGCATGAGACGCGGCTAGTTTGATCCGTTGATCCTTTGTCGCATGTACTCTATAGGTGTTTCTGCGAGTTAGTTTACATAGTCTCACACGATATTGGTCGAAATCAGAGAGGCAGTTTATATTGGTGTGCTGAAACTGCATGTTGAATCGAGCGTTGGGTTGCGGGGTATGTGTTCGACCACCGTGCTCAACTGGGCCTCTTGTGTACTTTTGACAAACTGAAAACCGGTCCAATTGTTGACTACATGTACTATTATTGGAACTAATAATCTTGTATGCACTGGGAAAAAATAATGTAGCTGCATGGATACTTTTTGTGACCTTTGTTTCTTCAGTTATTCAAAAAAAGTTATTGTAACCTGAATAGGTAATGCGCAGCGACACCCTCGGTTGTAGCAGCCATTAAGCGTGTGCGCTATTTTCATGTCTTCGTGGTTGCATGTAAATTAGACCGAAAGTTTCAGTGACAATGCACCATGTTTGACACCTGATTTTTCAGAGATTTGTACCTTGCCAATATATTGTTGTTTGTTGTATGTCTTTTGGGGCAGTACCGAAGGCTTATATCAGATTTGTGAGGAGGGGTGCTCAAAAATGGAGCCGCTGTCTTAAATGAATTATGGCTGGATGATACGATTGGCTTCAAGAGCTATGGCTGATACAAGAAAAGTAAGTGTTAATTTCATTCTTGATGCCCCACATACCTTCAAGCAATAGCTAGCTCTGCCGGTGATAATGTTCTTGGCACCGAACATAACTTGGATTGTTACTTTCAAATCTGGCCGACATGGCGTTCGTTTCAGAGTCAGTATAATTCAAATGGATGCTTATATCTTGTGTAGCCTAGTATGTTAAAGGAATTGTGAATGGGTGATATCAACCTGTCTTTGACTTTAAAGCTGTCGAGGCCATTTGTGTGATCCCCAATTTGTTTGGTAAAATAGGTCGCAATTACCTTAAATTGTTTTCAACCACACCGTCTTTTACATTTAGTCATTCTTAATTCGATTTACAAATACTCATATTACACAATAATTTATATTAATTTTTTTACTTATTTTTTGCATGCTATAATTTTAACAAATATATTTATATTTCTTATTCGACATTGTTAAGCACATAAAATTGTTAAATATTTGTCGTAGCATTCTTTTTATATAGTCGTAGTTCATGTAGGCAGTTGAAAAATGCATTTGCATTATTCCAGATTTAAATTATATTTTGTAGTATAGTTTTCTCCATGAGTTAATTTCCAATAATTTTATAAACTATATAATGTATACATTCATCGTAGAGATATCTAAAACATGTGGTTTAACAAATATCTTAATAAGGATTTTAGTGTATGATTAAGGGAAGATCTTTATAGAGACTTCAAGAGTATAAATTGAACGTTGGCATGATTGCTTATGTACCATGTTTGTGAAGAGCAATTCGTAATGTATACCATGCTTATCATTACAAAGAAGAGAAAATATTAAGGTATCACTTTACAACAAAAAACCTTTTGTTCTCTCTGAAAAACTATAACTACGGTCCCACGACTACTATGTTCGAGTTGTAAACTTTCCAAATGATTCTTTTTATGTGCTGCTTTAGATCACGCTTTTACCAAACTTAATTTTCTGTTATTCAACAATGTTTCTAAGTAAATATTGTTGGTCATTCGTAATCCATTGCAACATTTCATCAGATTGGCTCTTTTTTTTTTTCATCTGCCATGGTCTCCTCCAAGTGGCCATCATATGTTATTTGACAAGCCAACAACTTTTCAATCTATTGTTGGCCAAGGAGTACATTCAAGATAACATATAATGTTACCTTCTCATTCTAATGTTCTCATTTAAATGTATAGAGTTACAAATCATTTTCGATTTTATATGAACTATGCTTTGTTCCTCACCCATGTTTCAAACACTTTTTATTGTCTGAATAACTCTTAATCCATCTAGCACTTATGGAAGTTTTAGGTTGCATCTGCCAATTTCCGGCGCGTGCCGCACTGAACCTCGGGCCACCTGCTGATTTTTGTTTTGCAACACCACTTTTTCAAGATCTGTTCTGGGAGAACCCGATTTCGTACTCAAAACAGTTTTACGTTACATCCAAGAAACCTTTTAGCATACGAGATTTTACTGCTATAGTTTCTCGAAGCGCTTTGACACAACTTGTTCTCTAGAAAAAAAGTTATGAAGTTTATTTAAATAGTAACATGGAGTTCTAATGGGAAAAAAGCGCAGCATGAAGCATCACGTGCACAATTATCCACCTCCAGGGGTCCAACTTGCTCGCAGACCACACAACACACGTGGTAAATACTCAAATTATAAGGACAATTAGGAGCTTAGTCCAAGCACTCCACTAATCAAGTTGCCCTACGCACCTCGCAGCACTATATATAGTGGCAACAGCTTGTTACCGAAAATGTAACTCGCAGTGGAGGACATCGATCACACAATTAGCCCATGCATGTTAACCGTATTTAACTCGGCCGACTCGTCCTTGTCTGTTTCTGGTGCACCGCATCATGGTTATAATCTCAGGCCAGTACCATGCACCAATATCGAGTGCAACAAGCACGGCCTCCACGTACAGCCAGCCCCTTCAGCAAGGATCGTGCCTATTGTACGTCGCGTGGGTCGTCGCGGCGGCGACACTACCCCAAAGGGAGACATTCCCTCGTGCGGCGTGCGCCTCCTTGAGCGATCGATGCCCGCAGTCACATGCGGCGGCGCTGATACATCAGGTGCGCCGGCGATGCGGAGGGTGAGCTTCGGGGCGTCGTGGGAGGAGAAGGCGGAGACGGCCGGAGAGGTCGAGAGGCTGGCGCGGTCCAACGAGCGGACGAAGCGGGCGCTCTCGGAGCTCGGCAACGTGCCGCCGCTCCTGTCCATGCTTGTGGATGCCGGGGACGGCGCCGCCCGGATGGCAGCGGTCAGGGCGCTTTTCGAGCTCGCCAGAGGAACGCACAGGTCACAGTGGCTGATTCCCAGCTATCATGTGCTGCTCAACGTGAGTTCTTCTTGCTGCTTCCGAGTTCCGATCGACTGAGTGTATATTCAGTTAGCTGTTATGCGTGCGCACGGCATGGACCGAGATTCTGTGATTCAGAGTTGAATTCAGGAGCTGATCCGTATTGTCCGATCATTGGAACTTGTCTTGTTTCAACGAATCAATGGACTTTCAAACTCGAGGACTGATCTACTGAAATCTGCTAGCTTGCCTTGACTGAGATTGTTGTCAAAGAGTCTCTGCTATGCATATGCGTGCACAAGTCGTCGAATTTCCAAAAAAATATCTTCACCTACCTGCAGGCATTATTAGGTGAGTGAGGCTGTGCCAACCTTTTTGTGTGTTTTTCTTCTAGTCTCGTCTCTTTGATTAGTTGCCTTTTGACAGAATCCCATGTTGACTATGGACGAAATGTCAGCCCCTTATCCGACTACTCCCTCCATTCCGTAAAAAAGACTTATAAATTTTGTCAAAAATCAGGCATGTGACCAAATTTTTAGAAAAGAATTGTCATTCTTCTTTACAATCACATCAATCTTATTAGATACATAATTAAATATATTTTTGTAGTATATCTCTAAAATATTATAATTATTGATGGTATTTATATCAACTTGGTAAAATTTACATTCTTTGATTTTAGAAAAAAAGTATACGCCTTATTTTTAAGAATGAAGGTAGTACTCTGCAATGATTCTAGCATAATTGTTCGTTGTATTAGGCAGCCAGATGTACGGACAATGTTCAGTAGGTTTTGCTGCAATTTGACGTATAATTTGTTCTAAATGACACTTTTAAAACCTTTCAACCATTTCTCGCCTCCCAAAACGTAATTCGCATCAAAGAAACGCCATTCCTGTTGGCTTATTTCAAACGATTTAGCCGTTTTTGCAAAACTCCTCAACCAGTTATGGCCATCCGAGAAACACCATTCGTATATGCTTATTTGAATACAGAGAAACTCATTCACTTTGGCTTATTTTCGAAGGACTTAGCCTTTGTTTGTAAAAATCGTGGTGGACATAGCACCACTCAACCCAAATAAGCAATATATGAATGGCGTTTCTACGCATTAAAATAAAGCCAACGCGAATGTCATTTGTATGAGGGTCATAACTTGTTAACAGTTTTGGAAAAGCGTCCTCTCTCGCGTCTCTCGTCGCCCCCCGCGCGGGCGACGGAGACGCAAACCCTAGCGCCGCCAGCCCGACCCCGCCCTCCTCCTCTCCTCCCCGCCGTCGCGCACGCGCTTGCCCGGCGTTGCCGGCGGCGGCGGGCCCTTTTCCCCTTCCGCGGTGGTCAGGGCGCGGGCCGTGGCGGCTGGTGGCAGGCGGCGTTCTCAGCGAGGGGAGCGCCGGCGCGGGTGGCGGCGGGGCTTCGGCAACGGCGCTCTCCTGGGTGGCGCAGCATCCCCCGGTCGTGGGCGTCCAGCAAGGCCACGGCGCCGCCTCTGCGGAGGACGACGACCTCGGCGGCGGGGCTGCACGGCGATGGAGGTGAGGGGAGCACGGCGGCGGGGACGGGTTGATTTGGAACGTGCCTTGGCCGGAGGTGCTCGGCCCAGATCTGCGCCCACCGGGCCCGATCTGGGTTCTACGGGCCTTGGCCGTGCGTGCTGTCTAGTGTCGCTCTGCAGGAGGACGTTTACAATCTTGATGTTGCAGCACGGCGGCGGAGCTGGTCGGGCCTGATCAGGTGGATCTGGGCCTGACCGGCACTGTTGCTGTGTCCGGTCGGCAACCGTCTCGGACGGTGGGGGACTGGATCTCCCCCTAAAGGTTGTCGATGTCGACCTCGCAGGCCTAGATTCGTTGCCGGCCTCACTAACTTGATGTGTTGACCCTGTGACTTGCTGGCTCCTCGGGTGGAGGTTGCGGATGCCGGGGCGGCGGCCCTGGAAGGTGGTCTGCGCGTGCGACTCTGCGGCGAGTGACGTGGCAGCGGTGATGGTCGTCTTCTCGGACCACGTGGGTGGCGTGGAGTTGGCGGAAGGAGTTCCTGGTGCTGGCTTCGCTTCGGCAATGGCGGCACCCAGATCGCGTCCTGGTGGCCTGGCTCGAGACTCTTGGCGTTTCGTGGTATCGATGTGGTAGAATGGTGCTTCCGAGCGAAAGCTCTGCGCTTCGGCGCCAACAGCGACGACGCCTGCGGGTGTCGTAACCCTCTTGGCGGCGCTGTTGTGGGTGCCTTCTCCGCACATAGCGTCGTAGAAAGGTGCTTCCGGGCGAAAGCTCGGCGCTTCGGCCAACAGCGACGACGCCTGCGGGTGTCGTAACCCTCTTGGGGGCGCTGTTGTGGGTGCCTTCTCCGCACTAGGGATCCGGGTGAAAACCTTGACCTATTGGTCTAGACGGCGGCGGCGCTGTGCGTCGTCACCCTGTTGGGGGCGTCGTCGTGGAGCCTTGATACTTCTCGATCCTGTGTCGGAGTCCTCGGTGGCAAGTCCGATTTCCTTTTTTCTTTGTTTTATATCTTTGATCTGTTTTGTAAGAGGGTTTCCTCATCACCTTGTATCGGTTCGGCCGTTGGGTTTTATTTATAAAGCGGGGCGAAAGCCTGTTTCGTGAGAAATTGCCGAAACAAAGCTATTTAGGACAAGAATTAAACACCAATTTGACATACACCCTTCTACTATTTTCATTCCTTTTTCTCTCCTCTCTTTATGACTCTATGCAAATCTAGCGTATGCGGTCCCAACAAGTCTGCAAGTGCTTTGTTTAGATAAGAAATTTTCCATTTTCTGTTGCAGTGTGAAATCATTTTTTCCATTTTCTGCCAAAACCAGCAACTTTATTTAATTTTTGCACTCGGCTAACTTGAGCTTGTTCTATTTAGTTTTAGCATCATATTTTAAAATGGTAAAATTGCTGATAATAATTTTTTGTACTATGTGACTTGAGAGATTCTTCTTTAATAAAATTACATTTTGTCTTATTCATAATGTTTGTCCGATGTTTTTAAAAACTTTCGGTAAGTAATAGAGATTCTTCTTTGATAAAATTACATTTTTTGTCCTATGACTCCTATCCTTAATGTTTGTCGGGTGTTTTTGTACAACTCCCGGTAAATACTAAGCTTTACAGACGCGGAAATCCATTTCGGATTGTGGGTGCAGATGCACGGCCACTGCTAAAAAACAATTTTTAAAATGCCAAAAAATTCGAAATAATTTTTTTGAATATACTTTAAGACATTTTATGTTGGCACAAAAACTTTCGCGAAGAAAAGACAATTTTTGTGACATGTGCAAAAAAGACAAAGCCGGGCGCTCCAAAATGACTTTGTACGAGACATTATTTTGTCTTTTTTGCACAGGTCACACAATATATCTTTTCTCCGCGAATTTTTTTGTGCTAACACAAAACATTCTGATGTATATCCGAATTTATTTTTGTAATTTTTTGACATTTTGAAAAAAAAATGTTTACACAACGGGTGCATCTGCACCAAACGCCGTGTCCTTACAGACGGCCTTTTTTTCTGGCGAGACTCGGCAAAGAAGCAGCTTTGCCGAAGGATTTTTCCTCGTGACCCTTGGCAAAGAGTAGAGTTACGTCCGAACTCTACATGGCAGAGCTTCGCCGACAACCATTTGAAAAAAACTCTTGGCAAAGCCACGTGCCACGAGCCTCGCTGTTTCCGTTTGGCCACAGTCTTGTCACACTAGTGTGCCGAGACCATTTTGCCGGCTGCATCTCCACTGACCTTGTTTGACGACGTCTTTCACTTATTGCACTCGGTGAATCTTCTCTCTCGGCAAAAGGACTCGCCACATGGCACCTGACGACCGGACCGACGGCGCCGTCACGGACGAAGATTTTCGCCGAGTGCCCCTCTCGGCAAAGATATCTTCGCCAAGTGCCCCTCTCGGCAAAGATGTATTTTATAATTTCGAAGTGCCAAAAATGACTTTTTCGAAAAATATGGTGCAAAATGGCACACATCCAATTTCCACACAAATTAGTCCATATATGATGGATAATCCAAAAATATTAGGAATTTTCTCGCTTTCTACCTATTTTTGCCTATTTAAATGACTTTATGCCGATTTTTCAAAAATAATTCAAATTTGAACTACAAGTGTGTGATAGTTTGCTCGACTTTTTTTACAAAAATCATTTTAAGGTACACAAGTAGTGATTGTATCACAGAACCGTTGATAGTTTCGGAAAATTCGACCACTTTCAATGAAAAGCAATGGTGGTCATTTTGACCATTTTTGTAAAAAAATCAAAGAAAGTGAAAAAATACTCAAAAAAAGAAATCCTTTGGAACGGAGTCCATTTATGTGTACTAATTGATAGCAAAAATGATAAACTTGAGTTTTGACACACTTTGCAAAAAATTACTTCACAAAAAGGTGTATCATCTATAAACATTTATAGGTTTCAACCCAAATGACCATGATATGGCCATTCCCGTGCCATAGTTTGTGATAAAGTGTCCATATTTGGCACATAATTGTATCTTGGTATGGGAAACAATTGTGCAGAGCTGAGATTTTTCAAATTATTATTATAAACACCAATTTTCATTTTTAAGTGCCAAAAATGACTTATTTTGTGAAGCAAGTACCAAAAAATGGTGCAAAATGGCACCATACAATTTCCACACAAATTAGTCCATATTTGATGGATAATACAAAAATATTATGAATTTTCTCGCTTTCTACCTAATTTCGCATATTTAAATGACTTTATGCCGATTTTCCGAAAGTAATTCAAATTTAAACTACAAGTGTGTGATAGTTTGCTCGGATTTTTTTACAAAAATCATTTTAAGGTACACAAGTAGTGATTGTATCACAGAACCGTTGATAGTTTTGAAAAAATCGACCACTTTCGATGGATGGCCATGTTGGCCATTTTGACCATTTTTTCGAAAAAAAAAGAAAGTGAAAAAATACTCAAAAAAGAAATTCTTTTGCATGGAGTAATTTCATGTGTACTAGTTGGTAACAAAAATGATAAATTTGAGTTTTGTCAAACTTTTGAGAATATACTTCACGAAATCTAGCTCCATCCAATTTCCCTCCGTTTTTATTGGTCAAAATTGGAGTCCCACGGATAGGGACTCACCACCGTTGGATTCCTTGGGATCTAATGGCCTGGCTTCATCCAATCCCCCTCAGATTCTCTTCCTCTCTCGCCTTATCCCTTCTTTCTCTCTCCTTGCCCCCACTCTTACACACAACCAACGAGTGGTGGAGCTATCTCAGGAAAAAGGAGATAAGGCCAAGGAGCAGCACGTCGTCCCGTTCGTGTTAGCAAGGACCACCACGCCGCCAAGATTGCGACGACGCCAAGCTCGACTCCATGTTCTCCCGCGCCGCCGCCGAGGGCGGCCTGCCCGTGCTCGGCCACCGCGACCCGTACGACTTCGTCATCTCCCACGCGCGCTCCCGCACTGTCGTGTTCCTCGCCCAGGCTGGCCGCGCCGTCGACGCCCTACCTCCACGTCGGCGACGCCATCGTCGACGGCAGAAACCAGTGATACCAGAACACCGAGCGCCGAATCGACGCCGCCGCCTTCTGCGACATCTTCGCCGTCGCCTTTCTCCTGCGGCCGGTGGTCCCTTTGCCGACAGTGGGGACGACGGGGCGCAGCGGCTGCATCCCCCGCGCCCGTGCCTGCGCCAGTCCGACGGGGACGGCGGGAAGCCTAGCGCGGCAACGGCGGAGGACCAGGCGGGGAGGCGCAGGCGCAACGCCGGTGGCGGAGGCGGAGCAGCGGCTTTTTTTTGTCCTTCCGTATCTGGTTTGCCGAGTGCCAGAATCCTACTCGGCAAAGAGCTAACTGCCGTTTGACCACGGACGGCGAAGAATCACTTTTCTTTGCCGAGTACACGCAAAATACACTCGGCAAAGTCTTCGACACCCCCGAGAAAAAGCACTTGGCGAAGATTCGCCGAGGCGAATTTTGCCAAGTGTGTGTCGCCGAGTGGAAGCCTTCACCAAGGTGGATTATGGCCTTCGCCGAGAATTTTGACCACCCGGCGGAGATTATTTTTCCAGTAGTGGCCCGTGTGCTTTTCAAGCACGCCGAGTATGCAGGACACTCGGCAGACTCAGTGATTTCCGCTAGTGGATTCGACAAACAATGCCCCTCCGGAGTATATGTTCATGGGAGCTAAGGGTAGTTGGAAGGGGAGGATGCATGCACACATAAACTTTCCCCGGTAGGGACTACCTGATGAGGTGACTTGCTAGGAAAATAGATATAAAAGATGTGCAGAAGAAACTTTGTTGGCAATGGCTGAGAGCCAATGGCGAAACGTCAAAGGAATTCTATTATATGTTCGATGTCTTCACATGCCCAAAGTGTTTGCATTCCACTGGCTTGATCTATTCAAAGTCGACGCTGACGAGCACCAGTTGCTTCAGTTTTCTTAATCTTCAACTCGTAGTTATAGTCAGTAGCCATCGTTATTGATTGAACCCCAGCTTGTGAAAGACGACACTTCCTCAGCTCTCGCGACTAGGGTTCCGCCCAGCGCCGCCGCTGCCGCCGGGCCCTTCCCCGCCGCCGCTCACCTCCTCCCCTTCCACCCCCTTCCACACTCGCCGACCCCCGTGTCGTCCCTTGGGGCGGCCCGGGGGAAAACACCTCACCACCTCCAGCCCCCCTTTGCAGGGGCGTCGTTCCGCCGCTGCCGCTGGCCTGGACCGTGGTGGTGGCGGGCCCTGCTTCCCAAGGGTGGCGGGGACCCTCGGGTTGCTTGCAGCGCAGGCGGCGGAGGATGGACGCCGGGGCGGCGGCCCCGGGTCTGCGTTGGGCTACGATGGCGGGATTCGCGCAGGCGGCGCTGGTTCGGCTCCGTCGTTGGCTGCAGGTGGTCGTCGGTTTCTTCGGCTGTGAGGGCGGCGTTTGAGCCGGCGGAACAAGAGCATCTTCGCTGCTGCGGATCGAGAAGCGGCTCAGCGAGTTTGGGTGCGGCTGCTTGCTCCTCCGGCGAGGTCGGCTTGATGGTGGGTGTCAGCGGGGCCCCGGTAGGAGTGGTCTGCGTGGGAGTTTGGCTGAGACTTTTGGCCGGTACGGGTTGGAGGAGGCTGCATCTCTGGAAGAAATTCTTGTTCCGGCCATGGTCGGACCGGCGATGGTGAAGCCTGTGGACGTCGCATACCTTCTTGAAGGCATTGTCGTGGAGTTGTGCTTCTCTCTCTTCCGCGGCCTTGCTCCGGAGGGAATCCTCAGATCCTCGGGATCGAGCGATGAAGGCGTTGTTTTGCGTCTTTCTCCTCCTTGGAGGCATCGTCTCGGAGCTGTTTGCAGCCAAGGGTTTGTTGAAGGAAGGTTTGCTGCCGGGGTGGCTGTCCAGGGGCGTTGCGTGCAGTTTGACAACGATGATGCGTCAAGCAAAGTTTCGAGTTGCAGCTTGGGTTTCGATAGTCGATCTTCCCGGCGTGTCCGATGGGCTCTCATGTGCTTTCGCTGTGTTGCTATAGAGTCGGAGCTGCGGTGGAGCATGTCCAGGCGGCAACGATGGCGAGCAACCGGTGGTCGTTTACGGAGGACTCAGTCGGCGCAAGCCCAACATATTTCTCTTGCAGAGCTTTTTGTCAAAGTCGGAGCTGTCTGTCGTTGGCGCGTGTGACCGACTGTTGGCATGGGCCGACACGGGTCTAGTGCTGTTCGCGACGAGGACTTGTCGGTGGCCGTCGATGGTGAAGTCGGAGTCGATGCTCGTGGAGGAGTGATGACGATGACGTCTAATGACAACCTCGGCAGTGGTCTCTCTTTTCGGAGGCGTGTGTGCGCTTTGTGTGGGTGGCCAGGTCGGTCGGGGTGTACAATGTGGTCGTGTTCCATGACGACATGTGTGCGTTTGTAGCGATTTTCGGCCGGTTCCCGATAATGAACCGGTCAATTCTCTCATATTTTTTTAAATAAAATGAGGCAAATTGCCTGTTTTGTTAAAAAAAAAACTCGTAGTTATCCTACCAAGGCGAAACGCCATTTGATGCCCTGCAAGTTGCGACCTCTGTTACTACGCCTGCATACATAAACATCACAAATGGACCGACGTGATGATTAGAATTGGCGCACACTACACTAAATTATGTATATTCAAACCTTGTACTAGTAATTCGAAACTTCACTATATGCGTAGAAGATTTGGTCAGACTTGCACCCCTCAGAAAAGTCAGCACAAACACGCCACGCGTCCTAAGGGCATTGGGATTGAGATTCATGGACACAACTATCCGATCATCTAGTTGAGATAGCGACTTGTTTAGGAAGATGAGATTTAGGAAACGGATGTTCTTGCATTATACAATATGTGACATATGCAATGCGTCAGGACTCGGGAGAGCAATGTGATACTACCTCCGATCCATATTAGTGGGCACAACTTTGTCTAGATACACATGTATCTAGTCTAAATACTGAACTAGATACATATGAATTTAGACAAAACTATGCCCACTAATATGGATCGGAGGGAGTAACATAATGTATCAATCATTCCTTTGATTTGTCAATGGAGTAATAATTTGATGTGACAATGGAGTAATAGTACGATATATAACTTCCTAGGAACAATGTAGTCAGAATTTTACGACTAAAGAACGGTAAAATGCATATGCCATTATATACGGTGATTGTCCCTATAGTTTCTTTTTCTGGACTGCTGTAGTCAGAATTTTTCTGCATATACTCATAACTAGCTTTCGTTGCATGTAGTTATATTGGACTTGAGGTTGTGTCTTGCACTACATCCGTTCTTCAAAATAAGGTTTATAATTTTTTCTGAAAAGTCAATCAGTGTTAACTTTGATCAAACATGTAGACAATACTACTATTGATAACTATAATATTATTTAGATATACTAAGAAAATATGTTTCATTATGTAGTTAATGATACTAATTTGACATTGTAGATATTAATAGGTTATTCTACAAAATTGGTCAATCTATACAGTATTTTACCTTGACAATATCTTTTATTTTTTTCTAAATAATAGCCAGCCGCGGTTGCCATCATGAGCTGGCTCTGGGAATTCCCTTGCTCTGACCGTGTATTATTCTACTGTTTCGTTATCACTGCCACCGCAGAAAATTCTACCTAGTTAATTGTAATCTACCTAGTCAGAATTTTACGACTAAAGAACGTTAAAATGCATATGCCATTATATCCACGATGATTGTCCCTATAGTTTCTTTTTCTGGACTGATGCATATACTCATAACTAGCTTTCGTTGCATGTTATATTGGACTTTAAGTTGTGTCTTGTACTACATCCGTTCTTCAAAATAAGGATTATAATTTCTGAAAAGTCAATCAGTGTTAACTTTGATCAAACATGTAGACAAATACTATTGATAACTATATTATTATTTAGATATAATAAACAAATATGTTTCATTATGTAGTTAATGATACTAATTTGACATTGTAGATATTAATAGGTTATTCTACAAAATTGGTCAATCTATACAGTATTTTACTTTGACGATATCTTTTATTTTTTTTTCTAAATAATAGCCGGCCGCGGTTGCCATCATGAGCTGGCTCTGGGAATTCCCTTGCTCTGACCGTGTATTATTCTACTGTTTCGTTATCACTGCCACCGCAGAAAATTCTACCTAGTTAATTGTAATCTACCTAGTCAGAATTTTACGACTAAAGAACGTTAAAATGCATATGCCATTATATCCATGGTGATTGTCCCTATAGTTTCTTTTTCTGGACCGATGCATGTACTCATAACTAGCTTTCGTTGCATGTTATATTGGACTTTAAGTTGTGTCTTGTACTACATCCGTTCTTCAAATAAGGATTATAATTTCTGAAAAGTCAATCAGTGTTAACTTTGATCAAACATGTAGACAAATACTATTGATAACTATATTATTATTTAGATATAATAAACAAATATGTTTCATTATGTAGTTAATGATACTAATTTGACATTGTAGATATTAATAGGTTATTCTACAAAATTGGTCAATCTATACAGTTTTTTACTTTGACGATATCTTTTCAATTTTTTCTAAATAACAACCGGCCGCGGTTGCCATCATGAGCTGGCTCTGGGAATTGCCTTCCTCTGACCGTGTATTATTCTACTGTTTCGTTATCACTGCCACCGCAGAAAATTCTACCTAGTTATAACTGTAAGCTACGATAGCATCTCCATGGGATTAATACATCTTGTCCCGTTGTGTTTGTACTGGTGCATTGCGTGAAGTCTTTAAACAGCTCATCCTTGTTCCTTGTCGAATGGCCGCTCGGGCCAGCAAATCCGGTGAAATTTCGCCGGACGGCAGGAAAGCACAGGAAGGCCGGAGAGCGCAGGAGAGGTCGGTCGACGACTGGCTCCCGATCACCTCCTCGAGGAACGCCAAGTGGTGGTACTCGGCTTTCCACAATGTCACCGCCATGGTCGGAGCCGGCGTCCTCAGCCTACCCTACGCCATGTCTGAGCTCGGCTGGTACGTTCTGCGTGCGTCAGACCATTCACCGGCAATTGTCGATCTCTGATTGCTGCTTAATTTGATATGTGATTTGGTTCTAGGGGTCCTGGCGTGGCGGTGCTGCTCCTGTCGTGGATCATCACGCTGTACACGCTGTGGCAGATGGTGGAGATGCACGAGATGGTGCCGGGGACGAGGTTCGACCGGTACCATGAGCTCGGGCAGCACGCTTTCGGCGACAAGCTCGGGCTGTGGATCGTCGTGCCGCAGCAGCTCGTCGTCGAGGTGGGCCTGAATATCGTGTACATGGTAACCGGCGGCAAGTCACTCAAGAAGTTCCACGACGTCATCTGCGAAGGCAGGAACTGCAAGGATATCAAGCTCACCTACTTCACCATGATCTTCGCTTCAGTCCAGTTCGTCCTCTCCCAGCTCCCCAACTTCGACTCCATCGCCACCATCTCCCTTGCCGCCGCCATCATGTCACTCTGCTACTCGACGATTGCTTGGGGGGCTTCCGTGGACAAAGGGTGGAAGTCCGCAGGGCACGTGAGCTACCAGCTGCGGGAGACCACAGCGGCGGGGAAGATCTTCGGCTTATTCGAGGCGCTGGGTGACGTCGCCTTCGCGTACGCCGGCCACAACGTGGTGCTGGAGATCCAGGCCACCATCCCGTCAACGCCAGAAATGCCGTCCAAGAAGCCCATGTGGAAGGGCGTGGTCGTCGCCTACGTCATCATCGCGCTCCACTACTTCCCCGTCGCGCTCGTCGGCTACTGGGCATTTGGCAACAGCGTCCACGACAACATCCTCATCACCCTCCGAAGGCCCAGGTGGCTCATCGCCATCGCCAACATGATGGTCGTCCTCCACGTCGTCGGAAGCTACCAGGTTTACGCCATGCCCGTCTTCGACATGATCGAGATGGTGCTGGTCAAGAAGCTGCGCTTCCCTCCCGGCCTGCCTGTCCGTTTGGTTGCCCGCACTGCCTATGTTGGTAAATATCAACGCCACCGTTTCTCAGAAATCAAAGTTCAGAAAACTGTGACTTTGACTAATGGGTTGCAATCAATCGGTTGCAGCGTTCACAATGTTCATAGCCATCACCTTCCCCTTCTTCAGTGGCCTGCTCGGATTCTTCGGCGGATTCGCATTCGCACCCACCACTTATTTCGTAAGCATTCCAAACCCATTTCGATCGTTCCCACTAATTACAGCAACTCCGAATTCAGAGCCTGACCAGGACCATATCTTGTACAGCTTCCCTGCATCATGTGGCTAGCAATCCACAAGCCCAAAAGATTCACCCTCTCATGGTGCACTAACTGGGTAAGACCTACTAACAAGCTTCTCGATTTGTTTCTTTTTCTGTCTGTACTCTGTAGTAGATGTCTCACTTGATCATGGTTTCATCTTAATTTTTATCTCAATTTTTCATCCTGATTTTTTTTACTTACTTGGTCCTCATTTCTCTACGTTAAATTCAACATAGTTATGTTTCTACTCTCATGCTTTTCAGATCTGCATCGTCCTTGGATTCATGCTTATGATCCTAGCGCCCATTGGAGGACTCAGGCGGATTATCAAGGATGCCCAGGGATACCATTTCTACTCCTAGATTCTAAGCTAGTACATACTGCTAAGAAGAAGAATATTGGAGCAAAAAAAAAAAAAAAACATAGACCGTAATGCCACGTCTAGTTACAGATGCTTGATAGATGGATAGAAGGTTAACGACATGTCACGAGTCGCCGAACATGGCTTAAGTCGAAAAAAAAGGTTCTTTAGGCGTTAGTCGTACATAAGTAATGTGTGTGGTTGTATTTGTTTATCTATATTGTAGGATTATATTGGCGTCGCTTTTTTGTGCAGATAAGATAATCGATTCAGGTTTCTTGTTTCTATTCCTTTCATAAATCATTGTAAGTCCCAGTTTAACCTTACACTGTCGGTGTCGGGGTCCCAGTTAAGATGATTAGTAATATATACACATAGTACATGTTTCTGGCAGTAGACAGTGTAATTGTTCGGTGAAGGAAATAAAGTATGTTAACCTTTCTCAATCGTATTATACCCAGGCACAATTTTGTTTAACTTAATAGACTGGTACAATGTCGTAGGAAGATAAAAATTGATCCATCAGCTAAGCAACAATTTAGAATACCAATGGGCTGACCCAGACTTGGCCTTGTACTCGGCTATGTGGCCTCAAAATCCATTTTTTAGTCCCTCGGTCGACCCATTTGAAGGAAAAGGATGTGGCCTCGCTGGCCTGATTGAGGCCAGCTTGGTGAGGTCATGGAGACCGGTCGGATGGAATCGTGGCCGTCACAGAGGGAAGCAGCACCATTACCTTACCTATTACTTTACTACTAACTATATGAAAGACCGCCCCTTTCGCGAGCTCTCAGCGCTCGGGCACTGTTCTAATGAACAGTAGCTACAGTGTTGACAGTATCCGGCAATTTACAGAAACCCCCACAAAGGACTAAATTGCAATTTCAGTAAACTCCAGGGACCTTCCTGCAAAAACATCCCACATCCCCCCTCACCCTTTCTCTCTCCCGCGCGACACCGAGGTCGCCGCCGCCGCCGACGCGCCGCCACGCCGTTCCGCTCCTCCCCGCTCAGATCGACGCCCACGGCAAGCTCCGGCGTCGCGTCCTCTCCCTCCTTGCTGAGGATCGGCTGCTGGGACGCCGCACGCACGGCGGAATCGTCCCCGCCGTGCGCGCTGTCCGTCCGCCGCATTCGCACGCCGCCGGCGACGCTCCGTTGCCGCGCTCGATGCCGTCGTCACCGGCCTCCCCGAGACAAATTGAAGACGCCACGAGCTCCGCCCCGTCTCCCTGTTCCTCTCCGTGGAGTGCCGCTTGCTGGAACAGCAGGAGTCGCCGGAATCGAACGCGTTTTCCCCAACTCCGGCCGCCGCGGTTCGAGGTCGTTTCCGACGCCATCAGACCTTCCCCGACCTCTCCGTCCTCTCCATCGGGTTCCTGGTCAGCTCACGGTGCTGCAGCACCCCTCCGTTCGAATTATTGCGTCCCGTAGCGTCATCGCGCCGTTGCTTGCTGCCGGCCGACGCTCCGCCGTGCTCCAGCAAGTGCTCCGGCGACCATTTGGTCGCGGCGCCGCCGCCTTTCGGTAGCCCGTGCAAGTGCAACGCGCACAGCCGCGGCAGCCCGCTCACCCTCCTCCGGTGAGCCTCGCCGTGTCCGCGCCACCGAGGTCCCCCCATGCCAGTGACATGTGGGACCCACCGTCAGAATTTTAATCTTTCTGAAAATAGCAGAAATTGTCACCGTCAGAATTTTAATCTGAAATTCTGCTATTTTCAGAAAGATTAAAATTCTGACGGTGGGTCCCAGTCCCAGATTATTTAAAAGAATTCCATAAAATTATTAAAATTGTTAAATCAACAACTGTTGAACATTTCGATTTCCTAAATATTTGGAAATAACCTAAATGCATCTTTTCTAACTATGGAGTTAAATTAAATAAATGCTTCAATTTTCCCCCTAATTTCCATGCCCATTTTCCCAATTGTATTTCCCAACTTTTAATAATTTTATTATGTTTTCGAATGGCCTAAAAATATAGTCAAATCCATGGATGCTCTCATCATTATTATGGAGCTTCCCACATTTTTGGTTTAAATTTTTATTTTTTACCATGTTAACAATAAGGGGTACGTTTTGATATTTGTTATCTTCTCTTTTCTTAAATTTTAGCCGTATTTTCCAGACGGTATTTCTCCACTATAAATTCAACGTGAATTCCCGACATCCAAGACAGTAATTTCCATCTGATAGTATTTAATCATACTAGACGTGGTCGACGCCGCCGTGGCAGAGTCACTGCTGACGTCATCACGACGTCACAGTGGGTCCAACCCGCCAGACTTTTTTCTTTCCCATATTTTTTTTTAAATTCCTAGAAGTCTAACAAGTGGGCCCAACTTAATTAAACAATTTTCAAAAAACTGCTAAATACTGGAAAATCAATAACTTTAAATATATCCATCTGGAAAATAGGAAAAAAAATATCAACATGACCACAAAAAATAAATGCTGACTATTTATGGCATATGATCAAATTTCAAATTTGAATATTTCAAACTTTTAACTGTCTTTCAAATCTGATCATTTTACAAATGTAAAAAGAAATCAAATCTCAAAAACTTCCCAATTTGATTTTTTTTAAATCTCAACAATTTTTAAACGTAAGCTCTCTTTGCATTTCAATAGTTTTCAAAAAATTTAAATGTGGACATTCTCAAATTTGAATTTTACAACACAGGCTCGGCATACAAATTTGAATATTTCAAAATTTTAAATACCTTTCAAACCTTATAAACGTGAAAAGAATTCAAATCTGAATAACTTCCCAATTTGAACAATTTTCCAAAATTGGACAATTTTTAAACGTAAGCTCTCTTTAACATGCTGAAATTCGTAAAATTTATATCTTCTAAACTGTGATTCAGAATAATGCAAATAATATATCGAAATTTGCAGAAAATCGAAACCTTTACAACTATTGCATCTCCATGTATGACAACTATTGCATTCCATGCATGATTAATTAACTTTAATTCCTGTTTAATAATTACATAAAAAACTTAAATTCGTAAAATTTATATCTTCTAATCTGTAATTTCAAATAACGCAAATAATATATCAAAATTTGCAGAGAAAATAAAACCTTTACAACTATTGCATTCCCTGCATGATTAATCAACTTTAATTCCTATTTAATTAGAAGAGTAGTTTCTGTAAAGTTTTCCAGTAATAGTTTCTTTAAAATATTTTTCCACAATGAACAAATTTTTTACCACAATTTATGAGACTTTTGCAAAGTTCTAAATCTTTTTTTCGTGCTCACATTTTCGACACAACTTTTTTTTTTAAAAAATCTGGTAATAGTTTCTTTAAAGTTTTTTGGTACTTGTTTCTTTAAAATATTGTCCTCACGGCGAACAAATTTTTTACTGCAATTTATGAGCCCCAAATTTATGAACAACAAACTACAGTACAGGGACCTGCTCACATTTTTTACACAACTTTTAAACTTTGTTTTCCCGGTGATACCTTCTTTACTACAATGTCGATGTACTTTTCACATGAACAACAAAGAATAACATCTTATTTTCCCTTTTTTTATTTTTTTTGCACACTCACATTTTTGACACTCCTTTCAAGCATAATTTCCTGGTGATACTTTCTTTAAGGTAACGACGAACAAATTTTTGACTGCAATATGTGAGCTACAGATTTTTAGATTTCTCGAACCCGTAGACATTTACAACACAAATTTTTTTAAAGGTAGTTTTCCAACGGTAATTTTTTTAGGTAATTTTCCTGCGGAGAACAAATTTTTAACTATAATCTGCGAAATTCAATATTTCCCATCTCATATAAAAAAAACATAGTTTTCCAGTGATAGTTTGTTTAGCAAACAATTTTTTCCCTGCAATTTGTGAACCATAATTTTTTACGAACATCAAGCTACGGTGACGGTGAATTGCTCACATTTCTGACACACCTTTTAAACATCGTTCCCAATGGCAGCTTCTTCAATACAGTGTCAATGCACTTTTCACATGAACAACAAAAAGTAGCATCTTATTTTTCCCTGATTTTCACTTCTACAAAAACTAAAATTTCTTTCCCGCGCTCATATTTTCAACATAAATTTTAAGCGTAGTTTTCCGGTGATACTTTCTTTAAGCTAACGGCGAACAAAATTATGACTGCAATTTGTGCGCTACAAAATTTTAGATTTCTCGACCCCATAGACGCTTTCGACACAAGTTTTTAAACGTAGTTTCTCAACGGTAATTTTGTAGGTCACTTTTCTATCGAGAACAAATTTTCGACTGCAATTTGTAAATTTCAATATTTCCTGTCTCATATAAAAAAAAGACTAGCTTTCCAACACAACTTTCATGTGAACAATAAACTATTCCCGTGGAGAACAAATTTCCCACCATAATTTGTCAGCCACAAATTTTTAGACTTCTTCCCCACAATCATATTATAGACACAAGTATTTAAGCAAAATAAATCCTAAAACAATTTTACACCAAAAGCGCGGCGATTCACCTAGTACCTAATCAAAGACAAGCAATTTCTCGCTCCCACAGTGCTCGGACCACTGTTCATCACTGTAGATGTCTACAGTGTTGAACAGTGCACCCAATCCATGTGCATTTTTGCAAAAAGATCCCTGTATTGTTTGGAAATTATGATTAGGCCCTCCAGACAACTCCTCTCCCTTTTCCTCCTCTGCTCGGACGGAGCCGCCGCCGGCGCCGACGCGGACCGCCGCCGTTCCAGGCCTCGTCCCACGAATAGAAGGCCGCCAAGGGCTCCGCCGTCGCCTCCTCTATCTCCTCCGCGAGTTACGCGAGCTGGGACGCCCGAAATCGCCTATAAATCGTGCATCTTCCCCGACCCCGGCCGCCGGCCGCCGAGGTCGTTCCGGTCAACTCCGACCTTCCCCGGCTTCCCCAACCCCTCCTTCATCTTCCTGGTGAGCCATCGGTCCCGTAGGACCTCCTCCCTGTCCTCCCCGCGCTCCGGTTCGCCGTCGCCGTGCTCACCGTCCACCGACGCGGATTTTCTCGCCGCCGGTGGCTCCGGCGACCATTTGTTCCAAGGCGCCGCCTGCCTGGCTCGCCTCAACGCCCTCCAGCGGATCCGCGTGGCCCCAGGCCCGCGCGCCTGCTCCCATGCCCGAGCGCGAGCTCGGCAGAGCCGAGCATGGCTGCCGGCGTGTGACGTCAAAGACAAGCAATTTCTCGCTCCTACAGCGCTCGGACCACTGTTCATCACTGTAGATGTCTACAGTGTTGAACAGTGCACCCAATCCACGCGCTTTTTTGCAAAAATATCCCTGCATTTTTTGGAAATTACGATTAGGCCCTCCAGCCTCCTCCTCTCCCTTTTCCTCCTCCGCTCGGACGGAGCCGCCGCCGGGCCGATGCGGACCGCCGCCGTTCCAGGCCTACTCCCACGAATAGAAGGCCGCCAAGGGCTCCGCCGTCGCCTCCTCTATCTCCTCCGGGAGTTACGCGAGCCGGGACGCCCGAAATCGCCGATAAATCGTGCATCTTCCCCGACTCCGGCCACCGGCCGTCGAGGTCATTCCAGTCAACTCCGACCTTCCCCGGCTTCCCCAACCCCTCCTTCGTCTTCCTGGTGAGCCGCCGGTCCCATAGGACCTCCTCCCAGTCCTCCCCGCGCTCCGGTTCACCGTCGCCGTGCTCGCCGTCCACCGACGCGGATTTGCTCGCCGCTGGCGGCTCCGGCGACCATTTGGTCCGAGGCGCCGCCCGCCTGGCTCGCCTCAATGCCCTCCAGCGGATCCGCGTGGCCCCAGGCCCGCGCGCCTGCTCCCCTGCCCGAGCGCGAGCTCGGCAGAGCCGGGCATGGCTGCCGGCGTGTGACGTCAGGCGCCGCCCGCCTGGCTCGCCTCAACGCGCTCCAGCGGATCCGCGTGGCCCCAGGCCCACGCGCCTGCTCCCCTGCCCGAGCGCGAGCTCGGCAGAGCCGGGCATGGTTGCCGGCATGTGACGTCACCTACTGACGTCACCGCGGGCCCACCTGTCAGTTATCTAAAATTTTATTACATAATTTCATAAATAATAAAACCCTGACATGTGGGTCCCATCTGTCATAATTTTAATAATACATAAAAAGGATGTAATTTGGATTTTTTCAATAAATATTTTTTCCCCGGAAAATATTCAAGAATTTTTACAAGTTTAAAATAGTTTTTCTCAGCGTTCCCTCGAGGCGCCCACGTTACGCGCACTATAGACGATTAGTTTTCCATATATTTTTTCTTCCCAAAAAAAATATTCAACAATTTTTACAAGTTTCAAAATAGAATTCATACAAGATTTGTTGCAGATTTTTTTCAATAAATATTTTTCCTCCAAAAAATATTCAACAAATTTTATAAGTTTAAAATATTTTTCATATAAAATTTGTTGAAGATTTTTCCAATAAATATTTTCCCCCAGAAAATATTCAACAATACGAAAATATTGGTTTTCCAAGAATATTCAAAAGTTTCAAATATATTTCATGCATGTTTATCTGCTTTTCTTTTCCCGGACAGGTTTCCACACGGACGCGGCGTGTCGCCGCGCAAATTTTCCTAGTCATCCATGGAAAGACGGCAATGTTGCAGTGGTCACAGGTGTCTCGGGCGCTCTGTGCACTCGAGCTAAATGTACGAGCGCGCAACTCAAATCGTGGATGCTGTTATAAAACAACGCAACAAAAGTAGATCAAACGAAGAATAAGAACACAGATTTTTAGAAAACCACGGACGCTCGAAGGCGTATAACTATAATCGGGAGGAATATTACATACACGAGAGGACAAACCCTCTACGTGCTATCAATCTGGTGGAACTCTCTCTCAATCTATTCTATGACTACCTCTAACTATATATGGGGACAAATAACTCTCTTTCTTGGCGGACACGAAACAGAGCTGTGGACATGCCTTATTCCGTTAGGACTCCATATATGGTACAATAGAATTAGGATTCGGAGCACAATAAAACAACACTCCACATTGAGACGAATTTTTTATAACAGTCATAGATAGCATCAACTCCTCAATTAAAGTCAGCACAAGTAAACCTTGTGTCTTCAAACGTCCATATATAGGACAAAATAAACTTCTCATGAAGTCATATTGAGCAACCAAACGGCAGGTCGTCCAGAAAACAACACAGCTGTCAACAAAGCAGACAAACGAAACTTGGGTCTCCCATAAAACCCAATAAAGTCTGAGTCTGTGTCACTGACTTCCAAAATTGAAACTGTTCAATCCTCAATCAAATGACATAAGTCATCATATCTCCTGTGGTGATTGAACGAGCGCATAGCTCATAGTGCAACATCTTGGTGCACATAACAATGTGAAGAACTCATATCATAGAATCTGAACGTGCTACAAACCTGAAAGCACAAACCTCGGCAAACAATACTCATGCAAGAGCATATGGTACGAATGACATCTCGTACACCAAAAACTACCGACTTGTAATGGTTAATGAAAAATCCATGACATGGTCAAAAACTGTCCCTATAGAACAAATGTCGGATGAAAGAATCTCCTCAACATGCAACGGAGTATCAACTCTGCAATAGACCCCTCATAAAAGAGCAAAGATAACTAAAATTGTACTGGAAGCTTATCAGTACTAAATGTTGTAGTATCTAGCAGAAAACAAATCTTCTTGCATCTCAACTGATCCTCATCCTGAACAAAACCTTCACATGCATAACAGCAAAAATCTCTGGAGAGCAAAGAGTATATGCTGGCTACCAACAGGCTTAATAATCACCTCCTCTATAATTTTTTTCCTGATTGTGTTCATGTAATTGCAGCAATATAATATCTTCCCAAAAAAGGCTATAATTCAACAAACTCCACCTTAAACAAAAAACTAACCCGTGCATCCTCATAAACGGCTTACGCCAATAACGCCCGCATTTGACTTGCCATAGAAAAAACTTTGTGTCACGGTCCAATAACGAAAGATCATACTTCATATCATGAGCAGATAAATCCGTGCACATGTAGTACAAGCCAAGCAACAGAAAAATTCAATTCGTGGTAGAATTAATTTACGGAGCAATAAATAAGAGTAGATAGCACCTGGTAGCTGATTGGGTGGACGTAGCAATTGGAGATCAAAGAATTGATTAATCTTCACGTGCATGCAGCCACGTGAAGTAGCAGAAGCTGTTCGCTTTGATCGCTTTTGGATTTCTTGCCTGGGGACTTGAAAATGATCGATCTGGTACTCCAAACGCATCGCTCCTCAACCCTCGGAATCGATACCGAGCAGAATACGGCGCTGGATCGGAAGTAGTACCGAGTCGAGGAAATCGACGCGACGAATCCGCACACAGACGGATCGCTTAAAGGCGCACGAGACGCCGAAGAATTCTGAACTATTCGCGTAGATCCGATCTCGATCCTATCGACGCTGCGATGATGCTGCCCCAGGAGCGTAGCGGAAAGTCTCCTGGGGCAGCGGATCGAAGTTGAAACGTTCGGCTCTGATATCACTTGTTATAAAACAGTGCAGCAAAAGTAGATCAAGCGAAGAACAATAACACAGATTTTTACGTGGAAACCCTTACGGGAGAAAACCACGGACGCACGAAGGCGTATAATTATAATCGGGAGGAGTATTACATACACGAGAGGACAAACCCTCTACGTGCTATCAATCTGGTGAAACTCTCTCTCTCAATCTATTCTATGACTATCTCTAACTATATATGGGGACAAACAACTCTTTTCTTGACGGACACGAAACAGAGATGTAGACATGCCTTATTCCGTTAGGACTACATATATGATACTCCCTCCGTCTCAAAATATAAGGCGCGTTATTTTTGTGCTGGTCTTCGGTGCTCAACTTTGACTGTTAATATATAATAAATTATCTGGATCTAGAATGTATAAATGATATTGTTGGATTTGTCTTGCAAAATTCTTTCATTTCATATATTTTTATAATAATTGTGTGATTATATTATAAGTACAAATCATGGTCAAAGTTGAACGTCGTTGACCAGCAAAATTAAATGGCGCCTTATATTTTGGGATGGAGGGAGTACAATAGAATTAGGATTCGAAGCACGATAAAACAACAGATGCTTGCTCGACCATGAGGGTCGCCACCATCTGCGCACGTGTGTGCTAAACATGTCCACCTTATCAGGAGAAACTGGGTCGGCCTCAAGGGGTTTCTTCACTTGCCGCGCGCTGCTCCGGCATGTGGGACAGCTTGTATGTACGCTCTCGGTGGGGCTTGGCTGTGGTCTCGTTCCTGCTCAGGCTGTCCAGGGTGGGAATGTCACCGGCTAGCCACATGTGTCCAGATGAGTTAAACGTGATGTCCGATTTTGTCCGCTGCTATGCAAGCTAGCTTTGTCCAGGTTCCACGAGCAATAATTCAAACGTTCCAAATATTACAGAACATCAGCACTACGAAAACAAGTGACCAGATGATCCAGGCAATCATTCAAACAAGTGACATTCAAATTTCAAGACGTGTCAGGACAATACAAAATAAATATTACAAGAACCAATCTCCAGAAATGTTGAGCTACAATAACACATCAGAACAGTGTTTTTCTCATGGTAGCTGCTTGTACTGCACATGCATTTCTTGTCTAGCAGAGGGTATGACTCAAACTGAAACTATCAACACGATCATACGTCATCCTGCAAGACATGCAAAGCTACCATTAAATAATATACCAAGTAAAATAAGTGGTCAGTACTAGTACTATATATGTTTCTGACGTGCTGGGCACAAAATTTAAGACAACACAAAAATAATACGGTTACTCACACTGTAATTATTGTAAGTAATCACAAAGATGAAACATGAGCAGAAAGGGAAGGAACGGAAAAGTCATAATCAATTTGGTGCCCACCTTGTATTTTCAGTTAATTAATTGTCTTTTTTTGCCAAAATATAAACATGACTATTCCTAGTGAAGACAACAGTTAACATCAGGTACTAGTATTTCGTACTATCAATCTACTGCGCCTGTATGTGGTAAAAATGAGTTCTTGGAACTGTTACTCGCGACACTACTATCTATGCTTTTTCAACAAAACAAGGGGCACTATTTTTTTTCCAGGCTACCTACTTTGATAGGGAGATGATTTGATATCATCTCGGGCTCTCGGCTGCTCCAGCAATGTTCACTAGTTTCTTCCAGGACTTGGTCATCTCATCCTGCGTTCCATTTGACAAGAGGAGCACAGATTAATACAAGAAACTCTGGATCAGTTAAGGGCATATAACTAACCATATACATCGAGTCAGCGAGTGTTGATTTTTCTTTGAAAAGAGGTTACTTTGAACAAACACAACCCGGCATTATTTGTAACACCCCAGACATGTACTGGAAAAGTCATATACATCAATTGTCTTTTTCACCAAATATAAACATGAGTTATGCTACTGGTTCAACTAAATCAATTTAATCTACTAGATGTACTGGAATGACAGGGGATGGTGTTTGGTTACTTAATAGGTCATATAAATTACTGCCAGATAAAGTAAGTAACCTGATGATTAACTTATGTGAATAACCAAACATGCATGATGTTTTGTTCACGATAGGAACTAGTTGTTGCAAACTGATGTAATTTATAAACCTGGAGTGGTAAGTACAAGACATGCCTCATTCGGTTTGGATTTTAACTAAAGATTGTGTGACACTCGCGATTACATCGCTGTGTAGCGTGAGGGTTTCATGGAGTTCAATTCCGTTGTAGGAAATCAATTATATGCTACAGGGTTCTTTGAATATTAGTTGCCCAGTGCAATTAAATTGTGACACAGAGGTCTACTACTCTGAAATTTGAACACTACAAGCCTTGGTTTGATTCCTGATGGATTCAAATTGATAAAGGACCAGTTTAGAAATTATTGGTACAGCAAGGTTGGCCTTCTATTCAGATTTGTAAGCAATCAGCAAAGCATATACACACAGAGCAAGCTACAGCAGTTTCGGCCTTCAGGACATGAGCTACTGTATTTTCAGAGGTATAGACATGTATGTCACTTGTTAAGCAGAAATAAGAGTATGCTGGGATATGCCTTCAGCAAATACACAAAACCACACACCCAATACTCAGTTTTAACCCAAATCTATCACCCCACTAAGGTCTTAATTCTCCAACCATTTGTAATAAGAAATAAGGTACTCAGATGCATTCTCTGTTTGTGCTGAAACTAAAAGTGCAGAGTTTGTGTGTGAGCATGTACGTGTACACAACCAAACAAATTTGAGAGAGCACATACAAGACCCCGGATACCCAGCGAAAATAGAAGTTGATAAATCTATTCCCCAATCAAAATATTCTTTATCTCACCCATATAACCAACCATATACATAGCAGAGATCATGGTATTCAATAGCCCTTTACCTAGTTGCTTCAGATGTCAAAACTCCCCAATTTTGTTTGCTTGGTCACTCAATCTCTTGCTACTACTGCTCTTCTCTAGGATGGAATATTGGAATGGTCGCCCGCCCAGCTTCCCCTGCCGATGCTTAGTCTCCTAGGTCACCGCCAAGGCAAACGAGCTCAAGTTTCAGTGAACTGCTACAGGAAAGAAGAGGAATAGGCCTGGAGCTGCTACAGTAGAGAAGGATTTAGTCAACCAGCGGAGCATGCAAAGCTACCACTAAATAACATACCAAGTACAATAAGTGATCAGTACTACTATATGTTTCTGACGTGCCGGGCACAAAATTTAAGACCACAAAGTAATCACAAGATGATACATGAGCAGAAAGGGAAGGAACGCAAAAGTCATAATCAATTTGGTGCCAACATGTATTTTCAGTTAATCAATTGTCTTTTTCGCCAAAATATAAACATGACTATTCCTAGTGACAACAGTAGAATTAACATCAGGCACTAGTATTTCATACTATCAATCTACTGCGCCTGCATCTGGTAAATGAGTTCTTGGAACTGTTACTCGCGACACTACTACTTATGCTTTTTCAAGAAAACAAGGGGCAATGTTTTTTCCAGGCCACCTACTTTGATAAGGAGATGATTTGATATCATCCAGGCTGCCCCAGCAATGTTCACTAGTTTCTTCCAGGACTTGGTCTTCTCATCCTGCGTTCCATTTGACAAGAGGAGCACACATTAATACAAGAAACTCTGCATCAGTTGGCATATAACTAACCATATACATCGAGTTAGTGAGTGTTATTTTTATTGAAAAGAGGTTACTTTGAACGAACACAAGCCGAAATTGTCTGTAACACCACAGATATCAACCCTATCTGGCAATGCTACACATACTTTCCAAGAAAGGGACAAAACTATAAATTTTAGTGGAGTCTCCTTTGTTTATAGGGACATCCATAACAACAAAATAAGCTTACACCTCAAAAATTACCCATACAACGGCTACCAGGTTCGTCAAGACCAAGATAAATTTCAAATCTAAGATGTCTTATAAAGACCAACTCAGCGACATAATATAAGCCAAACCCCATAATAACGAATAAGTGAAGAGCAATCTTGAGCGTGGTTAAACTAATCTACGTAGAGTAAGTTGTAATGTGTGATAGTGTATTGAAATATGTAGAGGAGCTATTCCCGGTCCCATGCAAGGTATGCTCAGTGGTACCTATAAACATAGAAGAAACAAGGGTGAGTACAAAGTACAAAGCAAGAACATGAAGAAATAATACACATTGCATAAAAACAACACGAACGAATTATCCTTTAACACTTGTATTATCTCACATGTTTACTTTAACCATTACAGAACACAAACCCTTTTGTCAAGGATCAAAACACCCATCAAAGTCGTCCAAATAAAGTTTGCATCACAATCCAACATATCTAGTTTCATCCGTGTATCAACAACTTGACCATTGTTTACCTTCTGCCTAACCTGATCCTTATCCAAAATTCATGCTGAAGTAGTTTCTACACATCCCACAAAGAATTTACTAAATCACGAAATCTAATCATCATTCCTCCATTAAATTATCACATTATGCATAAATCCAAATATAATCATGCCCACTCAGATTCAGGTATTGATGCAATTGTCATCCTACCACCATTGTAACACAAATATATACAATCAAAGTATCGGATAGGATATCAAACACTTGTCGCTACAATGGACTAGCCTAATAGATCTATCTGAATTAACTTTTAACTACATATCCTCAATCGATTCTTTATAAAACCCAAGAAACAAGGTTACCCAAATATATACCTGATACTTTCCATGGGACGAAATCATCACATGAAGCCTATAAATTTAGAAAGCCACTAAATCCACCACCAACGATGCAACTTGTTTTGAATGCATCAAACTTATACACAAGACTTCCAACTTCTCATACTCAAGTCCATAATACCTCTCATATACTACTCAAGTATCCTCCAAGACAACTAATATCTATCTATTGTGCAATCCAAAATAATAGATGATCAACCTTACCTAACCTATCAATCAAAATCAACAAAACTACATAAGACGATTTGAAATGACAAATCCAAAATATGACATAAAGCTTTCATCAATTACCAAATCATTACATAGGATCATTTTCCACTATTAACAATCCAATAGTTGAACTAACTTGATCACAATATTGTCCACAACTCATCATACTATCACACTAACATCATCAAGCTCACTCTAACATCATCCGGCTATCTTAACTTTAGCTCACAAACATGAGAAGATTGATCACGATTTGTTATCATCTTTACTATAGCTCTCCATATTTTATCATCAATTCCAATACTTTATCTATCTTCATATCCAACAATCATCATTACATACTAAACCCATCAATTCGACTACTTCTATCCAACCACTCTATGCTTGGAACCGGTTGCCTCTTCCAAGGGTAGAACCTCATGACATTTTATGGTACAAGCTTCGTTGGCTCTCCAATAATTAAGGGCAAATGCACACATGGATTCACCACTCCAATGTTACAAAATCAAATAATAAAACTAGTTGGAATCTGTCCCACTCGAACCATTAACCCCGTACGTGGTTAGATAACTCAAGAAACCTAACACTCGACGCCCTCATTTGGTATTGCACAAAGATTTCATGGGCACAAACAACAGTTCTAAGGCCCCATCACATCAATCCATAGTTCCACCAAAAGCAAATCTAACGGACCCACAAGAAACTAGGTTCTAGTAAACTCGTCACCGCTTGTTACTAAAAAGACGAGCATATATAAGAAGGATTTGTAAAACTTATATGATATAGGACATCTCATCGCTTATACTAAAGCTCGATTCAAACCTCGCACTCTTAGGAACAACCAAAATAGTGAATCTCTCTCAAGAAACAAGGCAGATACTTCCCAACTTTTACCGACAAACCTAACTAATGAGTGACTGAACCAACATATCGTTACTATACGTCACTGCTAAAGGGCTTTGTTGTACGGCTCCCATCCTTCTTGGAAGGTTTTATCGAAGGTACCAGGAGATATAACCTTAAGATAAACAAAAACTTCCCACGAGAAACCACTTGCATCCTCGAAAATGTTTTACTAACATCTCAGGAACACCTCACATCTACGCTCCAACAAGGTTATCATAACGAACAACAACCCAAACTCACCACAAGACCCAAGTTACTAACTCAGTTGCTTACTGAGCAACATTCCATCTAGTAAAACACAGCTTACGTATGCTAAACACAGCTCCACACGAAACAAAAAAAAAGGCTTCAAAAAACCGATGTCAACACGATAAAGAAATCAGGATCTATTCCAAATCCAATAAAATTAAATATGCACTCCAATGAATAACGTAATAACACCCAACCCAACTTTTAATTCTTGTCTTCTGTCTCAACTATATAACTCAAAGAAACACGCGACGCTATTCAACAATGCAAGCAAAAAATGCTTCAAGAAACCGATGTCATCACGATAAAAAAATGGGGATCTATTCCAAATCCAAGAAAATCAAATCAGCACTGCAATGAATAAGGTAATAAGAACCAACCCAAATTGTAATCCTTGCCTTTTGTATCAAATATATAACCTAAACAAGTACGAGAAGCTATTCAACAATGCAAGAAAATCAAAAGAAAAGAAAGGCTTCAAGAAACCGATGTCATCACGATAAAGAAATTGGAATCTATTCCAAATCAAAGAAAATCAAATAAGCACTCCAACGAAAAAGGTAATAAGACCCAACCCAAATTTTATAGCTTGTCTTCCGTACCAAATGTATAACTCAAACAAACACGCGAAAGTATTCAACAATGCAAGAAAATAAAAAAGGCTTCAAGAAACCGATGGCAACACGACTTAGAAATTGGGATCTGTTCCAAATCAGAAACACGTGAAGCTATTCAACAATGCAAGAAAAAACAGCTTCAAGAAACTGTTGTCATCAGGATAAAGAAATCAGAATCTATTCCAAATCTAAGGAAATCAAATAAGCACTCCAACAAGTAAGGTAATAAGACCTAACCCATTTTAATCCTTGTCTTCCAAATCAAATATATAACTCAAATAAACAAGCGAAGCTATTCAGCAATGCAAGAAAATAAAATAAAAAAGGTTTAAGAAACCTATGTCATCACGATAAAGAAATCGGAATCTATTCCAAATCCAAGAAAATCATATAACCACTCCAACGAATAAATAAGGTAATAAGACCCAACCCAAATTGTAATCCTTGTCTTTCATACCAAATATATAACTCAAATAATCATGCGAAGCTATTCAAAAATACAAGAAATAAAAGGCTTGTTGCTACAATGGACTAGCCTAACAAGATCTATCTAGATTAACTTTTAACTACATATCCTCAATCAATTCTTTATAAAACCCAAGAAATAAGGTTCCAACTTCCATGGACTAAATCATCACATAAAACCAATAAATAAACCAACAATGATGCAATTCTTTTTAATCCATCAAACTCATACACAAGACTTCCAACTTCTCTTATCCAAGTCCACAATACCTCATATATTAATCAAGTAGCCTCTAAGACAACTAATATCTATTTATTGTACAATCCAAAATAAATAGATGATGCACCTTACCTAACATATCAAAGTCAACAAAATATCGTGCCTGTGCCGATTTGAAATAACAAATCCAAAATATGTCATAAAGTTTCATCAATTACCAAATGATTTCATAGGATCATTTTCTAAATTACAAAATCCAATTATCATCCGCTCTATTAAATAATCACATTATGAATAAAATCCAAATATAATCATGCCCACTCGGATTCAGGTATCGATCATCTTCCTACCACCATTGTAACCAAATATATACATACAATCAAAGTATCCGATAGGATATCAAACACTTGTCGCTATAATGGACTAGCCTAACAGATCTATCTGAATTAACTTTTAACTACATATCCTCAATCTATTCTTTATAAAACCCAAGAAATAAGGTTATCCAAAATATATACTTGATACTTTCCATGGGACTAAATCATCACATGAAACCTATAAATCCACCAACAACGAGGCAATTTTTTTTAATCCATCAAATTTATACACAAGACTTCCAACTTCTCTTATCCAAGTCCACAATACCTCATATATTAATCAACTATCCTCTAAGATAACTAATATCCATCTATTGTGCAATCGAAAATAAATAGATGATCCACCTGACGTAACATATAAAAGTCAACAAAATGTCCTGCTTGTGCGGATTTGAAGGACAAATCCAAAATATGTCATAAATCTTCAGCAATTACCAAATGATTTCTTAGGATCACTTTCTACTATAAAAAATCCAATCCTTGAACTAACTTGACCACAATTTTATCCACAACTCATCATACTATCACTGCAACATCATCATCGGGCTAACTCAACTTTAGCCCACGAACATGAGAAGATTGATCACCATTTGTTATCATCTATAAAATAGCCTTACATATTTTATTATCAATTCCAATACGTTATCCATGTTCATATCCAACGATAATCATTACGTACTAAACCCATCAATCCGACTACTTGTATCCAACAACTTAAAAGCTCTAGAATACCATGATGGTAAATTTCCTGTCACACCACTTACTAAATCAACACTTAAGAGAATCATAAACCAAACCAAACCACTTATAAGAAATCAGGATATATTCCAAATCCAAGAAAATCAAATAAGCACTCCAACGAAAAAGATAATAAGACCCAAGCCAAATTTTAATCCTTGTCTTTTGTATAAAATATATAACTCACAGAAACACACGTAATTATTCAACAATGCAAGAAAAAAAATGAAGGCTTCAAGAAACCGATGTCATCACGATAAAGAAATCGGGACCTATTCCAAATCCAAGAAAATCAAATAAGCACTCCAACGAATAACATAATAAGACCCAACCCAAATTGTAATCCTTATCTTCTTTATCAAATATATAACGCAAAACAAGCACGAGAAGGTATTCAGCAATGCACTTCAACATGAGATTAACCATTATCGGTATCAAAAGAATGTCAAAAAAATGACAAGAACAAGAGTTTAAATCCATGTATTTCCTCACGTGTTAATTTTAACCATTCTAGAACGCAAACTGTTTTGTCACAGGGTCAAAACACCCATCAAAGTCGTCCAAATGAAGTTTATAACACAATCCATGTATCAAGAATTTAGCCATTGTTTACCTTCCCCATAATCTGACCTTTGTCTAAAATTCATGTTGAAGTAGTTTCTATACATCCCACAAAGAATTTTCTAAATCACGAAATCCAATTATCATCCGCTCTATTAAATAATCACATTTAGAATAAAAGCCAAATATAATCATGCCCACTCAGATTCAGGTATCGATCATCTTCCTAACACCATTGTAACCAAATATATATACATACAATCAAAGTATCCGATAGGATATCAAACACTTGTCGCTACAATGGACTAGCCTAACAGATCTATCTGAATTAACTTTTAACTACATATCCATAATTCATTCATTATAAAACCCAAGAAATAAGGTTACCCAAAATATATACTTGATACTTTCCTTGGGACTAAATCATCACATGAAACCTATAAACCACCAACAACGATGCAATTTTTTTAATCCATCAAATTTATACACAAGACTTCCAACTTCTCTTATCCAAGTCCACAATACCTCATATATTAATCAGGTATCCTCTAAGATAACTAATATCTATCTATTGTGCAATCCAAAATAAATAGATGATCCACCTTACGTAACATATCAAAGTCAACAAAATATCCTGCTTGTGCCGATTTGAAATGACAAATCCAAAATATGTCATAAAGCTTCATCAATTACCAAATGATTTCAACAATGCAAGAAAAAAACTTTAAGAAACCGATGTCATCGCGATAAAGAAATCAGGATCTATTCCAAAATTATCGAACGCTCTCGTGTTATAACACTATAGATTAATTCTAAGAGCATCTTTTCCAAAAACAGATAAGAATAATACAGTTAAAGTTGCAAGCGTGCAGGACTATTCGGACTAGAACACCCACACCGTTGATCGTAATTTCCCAAGTAATATACCGTTAGAAATATATTATTCTATCCTACAACTTTTGTTCTGGCTCCAATTCGAAATTCATTGTGGATAAATACCAGAACTGGTTCTTAATCTATTTAGCAATAAGATGAGACCAGATTCGTTCAGATTAGTGGTTCAGTTAACTAATCGGTGCAGCTACAGGAGCAGTTCACTAAAAAATTCTAAAGCATACTAAATAAGGGAATTACTGGACTTAACTAGATTCCTATGTTCATCTACAGGAAATCGTAGCAATCCAACAACACTCTTTAAACAGATCTGACTTCCAGCCGAATAAAATAACTTGCCTTTGCAAAATATGAGTACTACTTGAAACACAAACACTAATTACGGAAGGAGCAGCCACATAATCGACTTAAACTAATAAAAAGTGGCAACAGGAGTGACAAGTGACGGCAGCAGCAGCGTACCAGGCATGCTCGAATGGCAGTCCCCCATTCCATGGCAAAACGGTCGTTAGTCATGGCTTGGCGAAGATGTGTCGATGCGACGGCTTCTCACGGCCTACAGAGCAGCGTTGACACGGAGGGCTTCGGCGCCGGTGATGCCATCTGCTGCGGAGGCAACAAACAAATATCTCGTTGGATTGGTATTGGTTAGGGCAAAAAGATGATGGTGGCCTCCAACCTGATGCACTTTATGCGGGCAGTGAAACTAGGCAGCACGAGCCCCCATGGGTAAGAGTAGTCCAGCCAGCCCGTTATGTTCTTATGTTCTATCCTTTTTTTAGTTATTAAGGTGACCTAGTAGATCAGCGCTGGATGAGCACTAAACCAATAAACAGAAAGCAGCCCAACTTTAAATTCACTTTGAACTGCCATCAAACAGTTCGAAGGCTCCTCTACATTTTCTAATTCTTTCTCCAAACGATCTATCATACATCCACTTACAGTATAAACTATTTTATTTCACTAACACTTTATTCTGTAAATAATTAATAAAGCATCCACTTTATATTATTTTGGGATATTACATTATCAGATCATCTGCTCTGCTAATTGTTCTAATAATATAGGGTACTTGTCAACATTTCATCTTTAAGCAGAAAATGGTCAATAAACAAAAGACTGTTGTCCCTTTTGTCAACAAAAAGATTCAAAAGTTGTAGCAAGTGACCCTAGTAACAATTAGCTATCTATAAAGATTCAACTCTTTGTTCAGAACATAGCATGCAGTGCTATCTATAAACATAGGAATTGAGATTCTAGTATGTTTTAAAGGTCATTATACGATAAAAAAACAGCAAATGCAAGCACCACACGAAAGGGCTGGAATAGCATATCTTGAATCAAAGTGTAGCACCTCTGCTTAAGCCACATATGATAAGTCATTTATAGATGCTTGAAAAATACACTTACCAACGGGTCTAACCCAATCTTCAAAACACATTAATGCTTCAACGTTTCAGGTGCTAGGCTACTTCTGTTATCGGTAATCACTCTCCCGCACGTGTTAAGCGCTGAATCAGAGGCAACACTTGAAGCGGGGACAGCCAACATCACGGGCAATGGTGCCATGTATTGGGTACCTTGTAGAGTTCACAGCCCACCACTTTAGGATGTCAAATCTAGCGTAAGATTTGTGATCGCATCCTGCAAACAAGGAATTTCAGACGAAGTAAGATATGCTAGTAACAGTGCATCTGGCTACTTAGTTTATTACTGACCCTTTGTACTCTGTGACAGAAGATAACATGGACTGCAATAAACCAGGTGCTGAAAATCATACTGTAAAATAAACTCCTATACAAATGACAACTACTTCAAAATATATTTTCTTTAAAACCTGACACCTCAGTAACTCACAAACAACAAGAGGAGGCTGCCATGCTCACAAACTTTGGAAACCTACTTAGTTTCTGGATACATTCAGTCATGAAAGCTGTAGTGGTATACATCTACTATGGAAAAACAAGATCAAAGTTGAGTTATAGAAGCAGTAAACTAAAAAAACTTTGGACAACCATAATATCATGAATTCTTGTTTCAACACTATATTTCCTCATCCATTACTCTAATAATCATCATCAGGCATGTCGAACGTAATTAATAATAAACCACCGGGAACTAGCATGAATTCCCAAGGAAATACTTTCAAACTCTTCTCGGATGATGGCAGTGACACTGTGACATGGGGACCTCACAACCGTCACGCTGCTCGCAATGAGTATCGCTGATAACTTGCTCCCACGGGTATCGCCGGACCATTGTGACAGCCATATTATCCTCGTTGCGACACACACTGTGCTATCCAATAAGCAACTTGTGTTTGGAAAAGAAATATACTATCCACTAAGCAACATTCAGAGAAAAACAGTATTAACAATCTCATTCCTGGTTTCGGGTTCACGGTTGAAAACACGCAGTAGAAAAATACACCATGTTAAGAAATAGGAAGTCAAAATTCCATGCTTGCTGGGTTTGTGATAATATTTCAGGACAAGAAACGCGCTGATATTTGAGAAAACGGTGATACAAATAGTGAGAGGCCCATACTAAAAACACCAGACAAGTCATCTTTTGGTACCACTGATTGTTAATAGGATACAACATAAGGGCATGGAAAGCACACACACGCACGTCCGCTGCTGCCGTTCCCATATATTGTATAGAAGCCTCAAGAAAATGGATGAATCGAGAGAGGGGTAGAAGGCATGAGGTGAGGAGAAGGAAAGAGATGCAATACCTTAGAATCGGAGAATTTGTTGGGGACGCAACGAAGTGCCGTCACCGTCAGGAGCTCGGGGGCGTGGACGCCGGCATCAGCTCCGTGTGGACTGCTGGCAGCAGCAGCCGGGGCAAGAGACCACCGGAGATGAGGAACGAGGAGGAGCTGGAGGGGGGCACCGACTAGCTGGGATCCTAGGTTTCTCGTGGGAGCAGAGGTTCCGCGGTTCCTCGCCATGGAATCGGTATAGGAGGAGGTGGTGGTGTCGGGGCGGTGGTCGGCGGCGCGAGGAGCCGCCGGAAGGGGGATCGAGGAGGTAGTGGTGTCGCTCGGTTGGGATAACGGGCAAATTACTTTTTTTCGTACCCCTTGCTGTTTCTCCTGGGCCTGGCCCATTTATGTCGATCATGAAGAGAGTTCGAGTCCGTGCAGGTTAGAGTTTAATCCGACTCGTGTACGTACCAGTGCGTGTGTGTATATAAGCACACAAAGGGTGGCGTGAGTTCGTACCGTGAGTTCTGAATCTTTTGTCTCAGAGAGAGACGACACGGCGAGGAGGAGGGTCAGGCGGCGAACTACCACTACCGCAGCGGCAACAAGCAGAAGAGCATCTATCTTGTTCTAGACGACTGGCACAGGGGGTTCACCATCCGCAAGCTCGACGCCGACAGCCCCGACCTGAGCGTGCCCCCTGTCTTCCGGCTAGCGTCACCTCTGAATAGCAATGCCATGGACTTTGCCGCTCTGGGCAGTAACATTATAGCAGCTAGCAACCGATGTCCCGCAACCATGGTCTTCGACACGGAGACCACCGCGCTGGCCATGGGCAATCCCTTCCCAGAGGCACTCCTCGATGCCTTCAACCTCTTCGTCACCGCTGACGACATGCTATTCGCGTTTGCCTACTACTTCATGTCGCAGCCTCCCTCCTTTGAAGTCATGACCAGCACTTTCAAGGACGACGACGTGCACTCTTTGTGCCCAAGCACCGACTGGTCATGGGAAAGCATGCCGACACCCTTCACCAAGCATCAAAGGATTGTATCCTACGCCCTTCACCCGGACGGACGCACCATATTTGTGTCTGTGTCTGGCAGAGAGGGCGGCGGAACATTCTCCTTTGATAGCGAGAGCCGTGAGTGGAGGCGCCATGGGGAATGGATGCTGCCTTTCCACCGCCAAGCTTACTTCGACGCCGACCTAGATGCATGGGTTGGGCTACTGACGGGGAGTGGACTCGGCAAATCCCTGGGTTGTGTACCCCGGGTTGATTGAGGGGGAGAGAGATGAGCGCTGGTGATCATGACGGCTGACAAGCGAGGCGTTTTACCCAGGTTCAGGCTCCCGGAGGATAACACCCTACTTCCTGCTTGTCTGGTTATTGATGGTGAGCTGTGGCTACAATGGCGAGATGGCAATCTCGCTAGGGTTTGTGTGGCGGCTATGAGCGTACCCTAGACGAAGGACCCTCCTAGCCTTCATATGGTAGGCTAAGTCTCAGGTGAACGGTGCCGATGGCGCTTACAAGCATGGCGGGGTCGCATGACCTAGCGTCGACTATCTTGGGCCGCACGTCGTCCTCCTTGGGCCTTCCTTGGGCCCTCGTCATAAGGCTGACGGGCTTGGCGTGACCCAGGTATCCCCACCGTGGGGTAGTCAAAGAGTGACCCCACGACAGGAGCCCCCGAGTGCTTAGTCGAATCGTAGAGTCGGGTAAAGGACTCCATCCTCCTGGGCACGCCTTCGAGTTCCTGAAAGGGACAAGTAAAATTGGTCGACTCCGGCCGTTCAGGGCTTATGGAGGATTCCTTAGTCGAACTGTCACTTCCAGGGTAAAGTACCGTGAGCACAGCCTTAGTCGGTGATTTTCGACTGCTATTGCTCTGAGTTACTCGGGAGCGCGAACAGCGCTCCCGATGGGAGTAGCCCCCGAGATGAAGCTGAATTGCTTGCAATTAAGGTTAAACTCAATTTTTCTTCAGTCGAAAAGCCTGCTCCCGATGGGAGTAAAGAAGGGACTCGACTTGGAGTCGCGACTGGCTTTGTGTGACTTACTGTGTATTCGGCCGGCTTGGCTTACTGCACGAGTTTGCTCAGCATTTGGAGCTTACTAAATGCTCTTGCACTCGATGAACTGTTCGAGTTCTCAGTCAGCTCGCTGGCTTACTGTACTAACTTATTCAGCTCTGAGGGCTTACTGAATTTTCTTGCACTCGAATGAACTGTTCGAGTTCTCCATCAGCCCGTTGGCTTACTTCCTACGCCTTCGTGGTTGACGTCAGTGCTGACGTTTTTGACGCACTCTGTGTCCGATGGGACGTGACAGTGCGGTCCCACTGTCAGTATTGACTGTAGACAGCGGTTGCCGCTTTTTGCTGACCGTTGGGCGCGAAAATTTCGCGGTGTGATGATGGCGCCTTGATTCCCGCGCGTAGTGGGCGGCGTGGCCGTCGACGGTTGCTATCTCCGCGCGACACGTGGACGGCCAGATGATGTTGCGGAGAGCGGTTTCCGCAGGGATGGCCAGGATTAACTGACCGCGCGGTATATAATTTTTTTACCGCAGCGGTGAACAGTTCATTCCATCCCCATTCCATCGTCTCCGCTGTTCTCTCCGCCCTTGTTGCTCCTCTGCTAGTTTCTTTCCTCCTTCCTCCATGAGCAAGGCCGCGATGAAGAGGGGGAAGGCTGCTGCTGGCGCCGGCGCCGCCGCCGAGGCGAGCGTGATGAAGAAGCCCGACGGCGATTGGGTCAAATCGTCGGTGAAGAAGGCTGATCTCGAGGCCCTCCGCGCGTAGGGGCTGCTGCCGCCGGCGGACCAGGCGACGGTGCGCGCTCCTGGGAAAGAGGTATTTCCTGCCCCTCGCGAGGGGGAACGCGTTTGCTTCGTGGATTTCCTTCCGCGGGGTTTCGGGTTCCCCCTCCACGATTTCATCCGTGGTCTCTTGTATGCTTATGGGATTCAGATCCACGATCTGACTCCCAATAGCGTCTTGAGCATCGCGAGCTATTTCGTGCTCTGCGAGTGCTTCCTGGGGATCGCCCCCAACTGGCTGTTGTGGAAGTCGCTATTCCTCGTCAGGAGGAATGTGGGGAAGAGCAAGCAGGTGTACCCAGTTGGCGGCTTCGGCATCCAGGTGCGTGGCGACACCTCCTACTTCCAGATGAAGAAGTCCGACTCCGTCCAGGGCTGGCGGAAGAAGTGGTTCTACATCAGGTGCGACCAAGCAGGGCTTACTGAATTCGCGGCTGATCGCGAGTAGCGGAAGACGAACGCGTGGGCGCACCCGCTGTCGAAGGAGGACAGGGAAGCGACTCAGCCCTTGCTGACGCTACTGCGTGGCCTTCTGAAGAGTCTTGGGCGCGAGACAGGTGGAATTCACCTCATCGCCACCTTCTTCAGGCTTCGGGTGCAGCCGCTGTGCAGTCGCGTCCACCCCATGTGGGCGCGTGAGGATGCTGGCAATGAGCTTGATGATGACACAGTCGAGTCGAAGGTGAGGAGCATCACCAGTCTCCGAGCCGCTGACCCGTGCAACGTCAAGTGCCCAGTCGAGCCATATGGGCCTAACAATCATGTACCTGAGGTGAGCTTCGTTTGCTTTGTCTTGTATCTTCTGTTGAGTCGTTTTGCTTGACTCGAATGCTTCATTTGCTGGCAGGGTCGTTCGAGCTACGTCAGTCTCCCTCCGTTGATGGAGAATGGACCTCACGAAGAGGCAGAGTTCCCGAGGACGAGGGTGATGACGATGAAGTTCCCTCCGCCACCTCTCCGAGTGAAGAGTTGGAGGAGGATGATGAAGACGAGGAGCCTCTGCAGAAGCGGCAGAGGCAAAAGGGTGGCGACTCTGGTTCTGCCTCGTCGCCTGTGAAGGAGGCGGGTGTGATCGAGGAAGAGACGAGCGAGTCCTCTTCAGGTGCTAGGCACCCGAGTGACCTGGCTGAACCTTTGGTCGTGCCTCCACTCGGCTCTGCACCGCCGATCGAGTTCACGAGGATGGCCTCCGTCTCCTTGGGGAGTGAAGATAATGATGTATCAGGTTAGTCGCGTAACCTTTGCTTTGTTTTTGTCAAGTGTGCTTTTTCACTTGCGGGTCCTTGAATTGAGAGCTTGTGACAGCGACCGTACCGGCGCTGCTGTTTCTTCCCCTCGTGAGATAGAGCACACTTCTGCTCCCATGATCGAGCAGACTGTGAGGACGACCGAAGAAGATGCTCTGCGGGTGACGTTTTGGCCTTGAAGGCTTCGACCTCCGCCATGCCAGAGAGGTCTGCTGATGCGACTCCGGTTGACGCTGGGCTGCTTGAGCATGTAAGTGTTCTTCGATGCCTTCTGCAGGATCTGTATCGGGTGCGCGTACAGCGCTCCCGATGGGAGCAGCCCCCGAAGATGCGCGTGACTAGAATAGTCGGGCGCAGATTAATGTCTTTTGTTTCCTGCAGCCATTTTATCGCCAGCAGATGGAGGGAGCCGCAGCCTTCGTTCGCATGGAGCAGAGAGGGATCAGCTCCGCACTGCTCTGGAGCAAGCGAATAGTAAGTATGAACCCTTGTGTTCGAGGAGTGCTTCGACTGCCTTTATTGCTAACTTTGTTTCGTTGATCCGCAGGTGAGAAGGAGAGCATGAAGACGCGGGTCGCGGAGCTGGAGAAGTCGCTGGGTGAAGCCCAAGGGCGGGAACAAGCTCGGGATGCTCTGGAGAAGACCTAGGTCGACCGCTTGCTCGCACTCGCAGATGTTGTTGGAAGCAAGTTTTTCTGCTCCGTGCCTACTTTGTCTTTCGTCGACTTCGACGTCTTACGGGTGTGGATTTCTTTTGAACAGAGAATTGCGGAGGTGCTCCTCCAGAAGGGACTTCTAGCGAGAGTGTCGGCTTGGCGCAGGCTGTTGGCTTCGTCGACCGCGTCTGCGCATATGCATCGGCAACGCTGCAGCAGTCGACGGCGGCCCTGCAGAAGTCGACGGAGGCCTTAGCGACTGTGCACCGGAACATCTTTCCGAACCAGCCACCACCAGCTGCTGTTGACGCACTCGCGGCTCCATTCGAAGGCAATTCGAATGTCCTGGCGGACTTCACGCGCGCACAGACGGTACGCGGCTCAGAGCTCACTTTCCAGCTGCTTCTTGGTCACCAAGTCGTAGGTGATTTTGTGAAGTTGTCAGCGACTTCCCTCGGAAGCCTGATGGCAGAACCGCGTCCCTTAGCGGTGTGAAGGTGCAGGCGAGCCAGCTAGCTGCGAAGTTGGTCGCCACCTTCGAGAGGAGAATTGCCAAAGCTGCAGAGTTGGCTGCTAGGAAGAGCCGTTCCCAGTCTGAGTCTGTAGTGTAGACTTTTTCCTTTTAGGACTGTGCTTCTGCTTTTGGGCTTGAGTCTGTAATGCACTTTATATTGTGCGAGTGAACATGCTGATGATGAAATGTGAATTCACTCCCTCGGGGGTGCAGTCGCCGAGTATTTTTTATATCTGGCTTGAATGAATTATGTTGATTCTTTTCCTGGCTTGACGCTGTCGATTCTTGGCAGTCTGATATGGGCGAAGCTCCTGACGTTGCTGGAACGACTGGCGCGGGCGATGAGGAAGATACCACTTCGGCTGCGCCTACTCGTCGCCGCCGTCAAGCTCCTCCAGCTCCTGTGCAAAGTGTAAACGACCAGAGAGTGCTCACCTTCATGAGGAACAAGGTGGTTGAGCTCGAGTCGAAGTTGAAGAATGCTGAGTTGGAGCTGGAGCGATTGAGGTCGCGGCCCGTTGCGCCGTTCTCCCAGCGTGAAGAGTTTCTGCTTGGCGAGATGGACTTGATCGGTCGACAGCTGCAAGGTTGGACTTTTAGCATTTTTCCTTCGGCTTCTGTGTCTACTTGCTATGCTCAATGCTTGGCCTTGATGCAGATGTCAACTCTGACTTGACGGCGGAGCAGCTTCGAGTGGACGAGCGGGTAGAGAAAGAGGCCGCCGGCGACTCACCCGAAGCGCGCCAGTTTTGGTCGAACAAATCCAGAGGTAGTATACTGGCACGAATGCTGGATCGCACCTGGCGGGCTGCTGTACTCTTAGAAGGTTGCAGAAAAACCCTCTGGCAGATAAACAAGGTGTACTTTCCTCACAACGAGCAGCCGAATGGACTAACTGCGCTTCTGGAGAGGTTCCGTGAAGGCGGTGCGTTGAAGGAAGTCGTGCACGCTCAACTTGTTGCCGGGGCGAACGTGGCGTTGGCGTATGTTCGAATGCACCGGCCTAATCTTCCATTGCACAAGGTGCTTGACGGCTTGCCTGGAGAGGGTGACTATGCCGATACTCTTGCGGCTGCGCGCCAGATGATTCAGCAGGTTCAGAAATTCAGCGAGCACCTTGTAGGGCCACTTGATGCGACAAAGGGCGAGCCTGTAGAATAAGAGCAGTAGAGTGCTGTTGCATAGCGTTAGCTTGTAAAAGAAAGTTTTCCAAGTGGAAATATGAGTGTATGTATGTCGAGGTGGGGGTAACCCCCGAGTTAGTAAATTGTCTCTTGTAGACGTCTGTGAACCTGTATGGCGCAGCCCCCGAGCGGATCGGGTGCGGCCTAGGATTTTGTGAGTTTGGCCTGTATGGCGCAGCCCCGAGTACGTCGGTGCGGCCTAGGTTTGACTTAGGCCTGTGTGGCGTAGCCCCCGAGCACTTCGGGTGACGGCCGAGGATTTTTCGAGTTAGACCTGTATGGCGCAGCCCCCGAGTGCGTCGGGTGCGGCCTAGGTTGGACTTAGACCTGTGTGGCGCAGCCCCGAGTGCTTCGGGTGGCGGCCTAGGATTTCGACTTGAACCTGTATGGCGCAGCCCCCGAGTGCGTCGGGTGCGGCCTAGGTTGACTTAGACCTGTGTGGCGCAGCCCCCGAGTGCTTCGGGTGGCGGCCGAGGATTTTTCGAGTTGACCTGTATGGCGCAGCCCCCGAGTGCGTCGGGTGCGGCCTAGGTTGGACTTAGACCTGTGTGGCGCAGCCCCCGAGTGCTTCGGGTGGCGGCCAGGATTTTGACTTGAACCTGTATGGCGCAGCCCCCGAGTGCGTCGGGTGCGGCCTAGGTTGACTTAGACCTGTGTGGCGCAGCCCCCGAGTGCTTCGGGTGCGGCCTAGGTTTGACTTGACCTGTATGGCGCAGCCCCCGAGTGCTTCGGGTGCGGCCTAGGTTTGACTTAGACCTGTATGGCGCAGCCCCCGAGTGCTTCGGGTGGCGGCCTAGGTTTGAGTTGACCTGTATGGCGCAGCCCCCGAGTGCGTCGGGTGCGGCCTAGGTTGACTTAGACCTGTTGGCGCAGCCCCCGAGTGCTTCGGGTGGCGGCCTAGGATTTTGAGTTGAACCTGTATGGCGCAGCCCCCGAGTGCGTCGGGTGCGGCCTAGGTTTATGTTGCTTTTTGACTGAAAAAGTAAAGGGGAGAGCTTGTTCCATAAATCACTTCATTGATTTTTGCGAGCAGGCCGCCTCATTAAAACCCTTCCAGTCCCCTCAGGTACCCTGGTAAGGGAAAGAGTGCGTCTGAAACCTGCCGCCTTGACATGTATGCTTTGTTACAACAGGGGAGTCGACTAGGCGTAGAAGCGTCGCAGCTGCGCACATTCCATGGGTTGTGGCAGACTGTTCCTGTCTTCGAGTCCTTCAGGCGGTAAGCTCCTCCGCCGATTGCTTCTGTCACAATGTATGGGCCCTCCCATGGGGAGGCGAGCTTGTGCACCTTCTTCTGTTTGAGGCGAAGGACCAGGTCGCCTGGAACGAAAGCTCTTGGCCGCAGTCGCCGTCCGTGGTAGTTGCGCAGGTCTGCTGGTACACGGCTGAGCGGTGAGGGCGATGTCGCGTGCTTCGTCCAGGGTGTCCATGTCGTCCTCGAGTGCTTCTTCTGCGTCAGACTCGTCGTAGGCCACCACTCGAGGTGCGTCGAACTTGATGTCGCAGGGCATGACGCCTCTGCACCATAAACCATGAAGAATGGCGTGTACTGGGTTGATCTGTTCGGTGTTGTGCGTAGGCTCCAAGCACAGAGGCAGCTCTTCGACCCAGGCGCCTGCGCGCGCTTCAATGGTACTCGCAGGCGCTTCTTGATGCCTTGCAGACTACCATTGGACTTTTCGACTTGCCCATTGGATTGCGGGTGCGAGACTGATGCGTAGTTGAGCTTGATGCCTTGTTCGGAGCAGAAGTCCTTGAATTCTTCGGCTGTGAAGTTCGTGCCGTTGTCGGTGATGATGCTGTTCGGCACCCCGAACCTGAAGATGATGGACCTGATGAAGTTAACTGCTGAGGATGCAGTCGAACTTGTGATAGGCACGGCTTCGATCCACTTCGTGAACTTGTCGACTGCCACCAGAGTGAGTGTGTCCCCTGGCGAGGACTTCTTGAGTGGACCCACCATGTCGAGCCCCCATTGAGCGAAGGGCCAGGCAAGTGGATGGTCTTTAGTGCCGATGCTGGCGCGTGCGGCTTGTTGGCGAACTCCTGGCAGCCGAGACATTTCTCACGAGTTCTTCTGCGTCTTGCATTGCGGTGGGCCAGTAGAATCCGGCTCGCAGGCTTTGGCCACTAAGGCACGACTGCTGGCGTGATGCCCGCAGGTGCCTGTATGAATTTCGAGCAGGATGGCTTGACCGTCGACTGGATCAACGCACCTTTGCAGGACTCCTGAGATGCTTCGCTTGTATAGTTCCCCCTTGATGATGGTGAAGCCTTTCGAACGGCGAATAATGCGCTTGGCTTCGACTGAGTTGACTGGCAGTCTCTGGTGCAGCATGTACGCCAGATATGGGCTCGTCCAGGTGGGCTCGATGAGCAGAACCTCCATTGGCTCCTTCTTTGCCTGGCGGGTCGGCGGTGCTCGTTGATGGTGTGGAGGATCCGGGCGCGGGTCGAAGTTTGACAGACCGCTGCGTGATGCGCTCAAGGAAGACGCCGGGTGGCACCTGCGCCTTGTCTGAGCCCAGGTTGGCGAGGGCGTCGGCTTCCTCGTTGCTTTCGCGGCCGATGTGCGCAACTCGCAGCCGTCGAAGGTGCCCTCCAGCTGGTTGTACAGGTCTCTGTAGGCGATCATGTTGTCGGCGATGGCGTCACAGGCTTCATGGTTTGCTGCACGACGAGGTAGGAGTCGCCGTAGATCATGAGGTGAGTGGCGCCGCAGTTCTTGGCCATTCGCATGCCATGGATTAGGGCTTCGTACTCAGCCTCGTTGTTGGAGGGTGTTGGGAAGTCCATCTGTAGCACGTACTTCAGCTTGTCGCCTTTGGGGGAGATGAGGATGACTCCTGCCCCGGCTGATCTGAACTTTTTGGAGCCGTCGAAGTACATTGTCCATGCGTTGGACAGGTCGGGGACATCTGGCAGCTGGGCTTCTATCCACTCGGTGGTGAATTCTGGGAGCACTTGGGCCTTGATTGACTTCGGGTGAGCGTATTTCAGCCCCCAGGGTCCTAGCTCGACGACCCACTTAGCGACTCGTCCTGTCGCGCATTGGTTGGTCAGGATGTCGGAGAGCCCGGAGGAGCTTACCACCGTGATCGGGTGCTCGGAGAAGTAATGGATTACTTTCCTTGAAGTCATGAAAACTCCGTAGGCCAGCTTCTGGTAGTGCGGGTAGCGCTGCTTGGACAGGGTCAACACCTCGCTAAGGTAGTAGACGGGTCGCTGAACAGGGTGCTGTGTCCTTCTTCTTCTCGTTCGACTACGAGTACCGTGCTGACCACCCTGTTTGTGGCTGACACGTAGAGGTATAGCGGCTCGTTCTCCAGTGGAGCCACCAGTACTGGGGAAGTCGTGAGTGTTTTCTTGAGTTGGTCGAACGCGACTTGCGCTTCTTCTGTCCACTCGAACTTGTCTGTCTTTTTCATCAGTTGGTAGAAAGGCAGGGCCTTTTCTCCCAACTTACTTATGAACCGGCTGAGAGCTGCGACTCGGCCGGCTAGGCGTTGCACCTCGTGAAGCTTGGTCGGTGCTGGCATTGCGAGTATGTTTTGCACCTTCTCAGGGTTGGCTTCGATTCCTCTTGCAGAGACGAGGTACCCAAGCAGTTCTCCGGCTGGCACGCCGAAGACACACTTGTCTGGGTTCAGCTTGATCTGATACTCGTCGAGGGCGGCGAAGACCTTGCGGAGGTCGGCGATGAGGGTGTCCTCCTTGCGGGTGGTGACGACGATGTCGTCGACGTAGACTTGGACGATCTGCCCGATGAGCCCTTTGAGGCATGCTTGCATTGTGCGCTGGTACGTGGCACCAGCGTTCTTCAACCCGAAGGGCATCGTCTGGTAGCAGAAAACGCCGTCGGGTGTGATGAATGCTGTCTTCTCCTCATCTTCGACGTTCAGTCTGATCTGCTGGTAACCTGAGTAGGCGTCCAGGAAGGACAGGCGTTCGCAGCCTGCAGTCGAGTCGATGATCTGATCTATCCGCGGGAGCGGGAAATGGTCCTTGGGGCAGCATTTGTTGAGGGCGGTGAAGTCGACGCACATGCGGAGTTTCTTCGTCTTCTTCTTCTCCACCAGGACTGGGTTGGCGACCCAGTCCGAGTCTTGATCTCTCGAATGAACTTGGCATTCAGCAGTCGATCGATTTCTCTGCTGATTTCGTCTCGCTTGGGCCCGGAAAAGCGTCGCATGGCCTGTTTGACGGGTCTGGCGTCCTTGTGGACTTTTAAGGAGTGCTCGGCGAGGTTCCTGGGTATTCCTGGCATGTCAGAGGGTTGCCATGCGAAGATTCTCCAGTTCTCACGTAGAAACTCGACGAGCGCGCCTTCCTATGCGGGAGTCAGACTCGACGATACTTTGACCGTCTTGCTGGCGTCAGTCGGGTGGACCTGATGGGTCGTTGTGTCGTCAGCCGCGTTGAAGGCAGCGTCCTTGGCTGGTTTCTTGCGGGCTGGGAAGATGGTCTTGTCGTTGTCGACTGCCATTGCCTCGAAGTGCTCTTCGACTCCGAAGAATTCAGAGATCTTGCTGAACTCGCGGTCGCAGCTGTTGGAGCGGTCGAAGTCGCCGTGCACCGTGATGACGCCCTTGGGTCCAGGCATCTTGAGCATGAGGTAGGCGTAGTGAGGTACCGCCATGAATCTGGCGAAGGTTGGGCGCCCGAGTATCGCGTGGTACTGCGACTTCCAGTCGACTACCTCGAAGTCGATCGACTCCCTCTTGAAGTTTTCGGGTGTGCCGAAGATGACATCGAGTGTGATCGTTCCCATGGGCGTGACTGCTTGCCCTGGTACTATGCCATGGAAGGTAGTCTCTGATGCTGCCAAGTCCGTCGTTGGCCTGTTTATCCTTCTGAGGGTGTCGGCAAAGATGATGTTAATGCCACTGCCTCCGTCCATGAACACCTTTTTCAGGGTGTAATCTCCGATCAGAGCTTCGACTACCAGGGCGGCGTGCCCGGGTCGTGGTACTGCAGGCGGGTGATCTGCTCTGGAGAAGGTGATTGGTGTCTCTGACCCTCTCAGGTAGTCTGGTACGCGGGTGGACAGGTGATGGCTTGGAAGACTTGGCGGGTGATGAGCTTCTGAGCCCTGTTTGAGGGGCGCCCCTTCTGTATCATGTTGAGTTGTCCGCGTGCCGCTGGATATGCGTCTGGACCACCGGTGGGGCTTCTTGCTGCGGCTGCTGCTGCTGCAGGAAGGCTCCCGCAGCCTGTGCTGGATTAGCGACTGCGGGTGGGGTGCTGCCTGGATGGCCAGCTGCGCGGCTGGCTGCGCTGCGGGTGCTGGAGTGACTATCTTCTGCATGGCTTCGTATATTTTGCGTGCCTTTCGACAGTCCTTCAACAGGTGGTTGGATCCCCACTTGCCCGTTTCCGGGTTCCTGAACATGTGGTGCCTGCAGGGTTGTTCCAGCTCTTCCGCTGGGCTTAGAGTGCGTTTCTGCCACTCGCGTTTATGGCCTCCGTCGCTGCGGTAGCTGCTGCCGCCGCTTCGGTTGTACTGCCCCTGGCTGTATTGGCGACTCTGGTCACCGCCGCTTCGACTGTACTGTGCATGGCTGTATTGGCGACTGCTGTCGCGCGTTCATCCTCACGGGGGGTTTGGAATCCCGCCGCTACTAGCTCGATTGAGTCGTTGCCGTTGTAACGCGGCTTCTTCTTGTGGCGCCCTTCTCGCCAGTTGCTTGGTCCGGCTTCGTCCTTCGGGGAGTAGTGTGAACTATTGCGGACCGAGTCCTCTCCGTCTGCCCACTGGTTTGCTATCTTCATGACCTCGATCATGTTTTTCGGCCGGAGCCTACCAAACTCCTCGCGGAGGTCGCGGCGGGAGACGCCGTGCATGAAGGCATCCATCACTCGGTCCTCCGAGGTGGTCTCCATGGTGTTGCGGAGCAAGGTCCAACGCTGGATGTATGACCGGAGCGGCTCGTCTCGTCCTTGCTTGCATGCTTGTACTCGACGAACGTCGTCGGTCTCGAGTACGTCCCAGGAAGGATTTAACGAAGGCTTCCGCGAACTCGTCCCACGTCCTGAAGGCGTTCTTGGGTTGAGTGTTGAGCCACCCGCGTGCAGAGCCCGTGAGCATCAGCTGGATGTACTGCATGGCCGTAGTCGAAGTACCGCCCTGGCAGCTGCAGGCTATGAGGTAGTCTTCTAGCCAGAGTCTTGGGTCCTGCTTCCCGTCGTACTTGACTGCTTCTGCCGTGAGCTTGAAGCCCTTGGGCATTCTTGTGTCGCGTATGTTGAAGCTGAAGCATGCGGCGCCGCACGGCTCGTAGTCGCCGTCGTTGCGGTCGTAGTCGAAGTTGGCGTGCTGACCGGCGCTGGGTGCGGCTGCGGTCTACCGTCCTTTGCGTGATGACGTTGCGGAGGTCTTCACCTGGCTGCGGTTGTCGCAGTTGTCTTGTCGCCGGGGCTGCGAGTGCGGGCTCGTGGTCGCGGCGATCTCGATCTTCACGCGTTTTTCTGTCGGCGCCTTGTTTACCAGTGCGTCTTCGAGTGCCTTGATAGACATGATCTGCTGCTTGTGGAGGAGAGCGCGCGAGTCGCCCTCTGGCGGCTGTGTCAGCCGCAGGTATGTTTCGACTGCCATGAGTGCGGCTCCGGGTGTCTTGGGGACGGGTATTCCGTCTGCGTCTTCTATGTATGATGACTCGAGGTTGCGGGTGACTCTAGCGCGGTCGACCTCCGTCATCAGGGGCACGCGGGCTCTGTGGCGCCTTGCTCCTTGCGAGACCTCTGTTGAGGCAGTGAACGAGTAAGCGGCCCTCCTGGCGCTCGACGCGTCGGCCTCCTCCTTGCGTCGGAGGAGCTCGGCCTTCTCTGCGCGGAGTCGTTCGCCTTCCTTCCGCAGCAGGTACTGGACCGCCATAAGGTCCTCCCGGGGTGCATCCGGTGGGGGTACGTGCCTTCCTCGACGTGCTTCAGGGCTTTGATTGCCATGTCGCGGGTGATGGTGAGTCGCGTCACCTGGTCCGGCATGACCACCTCCAGTGGGTATGCGGGTTCGTCGTCGTTGCCCTGCGGCCTCTGGCCGATCATGAAGACTTGCGCGGGGTAGATCTGGGCAGCGGGATGGACGCTGCCACTGCTGCTTCCTTCGTCCGAGCCGTGCTCGGAGTCGAAAATGGCGCAACGTGGTGGGTACCACAGTCGCTGCCGCGGCTTTCCCTGGAGTTTCGCGATCTTCGCCGCGGTCGTGAGGAGTGATGTCGCTGTTGTCGACGTGGGCGCGATTGGCTTGTTGACGATCTTGCGAGTCGATGGAGACGCGAGTGGCGTGGATGAGAACGACGCGACCTTCGTTGCGCGCAAGGCGTGGTCGACGTAGTCGAAGTTGATGCAGATCTTGGCCTTGCCAGCGACGCGATCGAGGTAGTCGAAGTAGACTCGATCCGCGCGGTGGTCGACGAGGTGGTCGACGTAGTCGTAGCAGATGCGATCTCCGTGGTAGCCGGAGACGCTGATGGCGCGGCCGCGTTGGGCGCGATCTCTGCCGCAGCGGAGGCGGTCGGAGTAGTCGAGGCGGACGCGATCTTCTCAGCAGTCGAAGATGCTGTCGCCGCAGTCGCAGCAGATGCGATCTCCGCAGCAGGTGGGGGCGTGGTTGGCGCAGCCGCGGCAGATGCGGGTGCCACCACCGCAGGCGGTGCGATCGCCGTGGATCTGAGTACTCCACAGCTGTCTACGAAGTAGTGCATGGTACCGAAGGTGAGGCACATACCTACGTGCAGATCGGCGTACACCGAGCGGTGGGCCGGCGGGTGGAAGGTGTACTCGAAGGAGCCGAAGCAGATTGGCTCCTTGGTGATGCAGACGTCGGTCTTCAAAGTTGATGGAGCCGGTGCGACCATGATTCCAGCGCTCGTTCTTTCCCACAGACGGCGCCAATTGACGAGGGTGGACTCGGCAAATCCCTGGGTTGTGTACCCCGGGTTGATTGAGGGGGAGAGAGATGAGCGCTGGTGATCACGACGGCTGACAAGCGAGGCGTTTTACCCAGGTTCAGGCTCCCGGAGGATAACACCCTACTTCCTGCTTGTCTGGTTATTGATGGTGAGCTGTGGCTACAATGGCGAGATGGCAATCTCGCTAGGGTTTGTGTGGCGGCTATGAGCGTACCCTAGACGAAGGACCCTCCTAGCCTTTATATGGTAGGCTAGGTCTCAGGTGAACGGTGCCGATGGCGCTTACAAGCATGGCGGGGTCGCATGACCTAGCGTCGACTATCTTGGGCCGCACGTCGTCCTCCTTGGGCCTTCCTTGGGCCCTCGTCATAAGGCTGATGGGCTTGGCGTGACCCAGGTATCCCCACCGTGGGGTAGTCGAAGAGTGACCCCACGACAGCTACACAAGGATGGCTACATCTGCTCTTGCCAAGTTCCCTCCCTAAGCACCACCACCACCATGCAGCAGCCTAGCTGGAAGATGGCCAAGGAACAAAAGCTGTGGAACACAATACGTCAGGTGTCTAAATCCCAAGGGGCTACTGCCTACTCTCACATGCATGGGCAACTCCAGGTTTTTCCTTGTTGATTGCGTGGTAGCCGATGGATTCGAGTTCCAGGATGCCTTTGGTGACCTTCATGGCTGCGTGCTCAACATGACCACGTTTCGTCTCAGATACAATCATGAAGGCAAGCTACGAATCATCGACAGAAACACTACCTCTTGTCCTGTCGCGAGACAACTCTCGTCTTTTGCTCCCATAGCGTTCTGGATGTAGGTAGAAAGAATATTGCACTTAACGTTTTTATCTATTTAGATGTATGTCATGCATACAAACTATGTTCGTCGTACTGTCTGTAAGTTATTTTTTTCAATACAGGATCACTTTATAAATTGGGTCTGATTTTGACCATCAATTTAAGCAACAAACTATGAGTATATGTTATGCGGTGCCGTCAATAAGGAGCAAAGAAAAACCCGAAAATCATTTCAAAAAAATCTGGATTACATTAGCTAGAACCGCTAGCTGCGCCGTTGTCAAGTCGGATAAGTCATAAGTCGCGCATATTTAGGCGAACGCACATGCTATTCATGTGTAGGGTACAGTGCATTTGTGTGCTTGTTGCATTTTAGAATACACATGGAGTCCACCTTATAGCTCCCCACCTCCTTAGCTTAGCAATGTGGAACTAAACTTGTGGCATGCCTTTGAAGTTTTCAGAATTTTGCTATGGGCCATGTTGTGTGTAACGGGCCTCAGTGTTATAACAAGCCAAGCAATGGCTCAAAACTGGATACGGGAGTGGGCTTATTACGCCTATTGATGTGCAACTCTCTGTACGCATGAGATGTCATTGCATGATTACTCACGTTCTACTGACTAGACCAGCTACATGCATGTTCACATGCATTGAAGTTGCGTCCTACATGCTACTGTATATGAACTACCATGAAGTAATAAAGAGCAAAATACAAACAACGTACCGGTACTGCTAGCAAAGGGACCAGTCAACCTAGTGGCTAGCTCTGGATGCATAAACTGGGAACGGTTAGATTTTTTTGCATGGGAGAAGACTAACCTAATTTGACAAAACTGGTGAGCCGATAGCCTCGACATTTGTGTTATGAATTATAAATATGCGTGGTATTTAAAAATGAGGTGCCATTGTATGCTCGGAGGCGGTTATTGTGTATCATTTTGTGTGACCTTTTCGTTGCTAAATTTTATTACGGTACCTTTGTCACATTGATTATTTCAACAGCTTGGCGAGCCTGACGAGCACCACAGTGGGCTCCAGGCTAGTACTTAGTAGCCTCATCCTCTTGTCTTCCACATGGATGTAGTCATGTAGATACAAGTGTGACACCTTCAACCATGCATTGGGTATTTGCAGTTGCGGACCCAGGAAAAAATTGGAGGGTGGGCACACTACAAAAAAATCGCATCGCGGATTTTTCGCCAAACTAATAGTATAAATAGGCAATGGATTCACGAAAGTGTAATTCAATATGTATGTTTCATATGTGCATGATTCGAGCACAAATTGTTAAAAATATAAGCAGAGTCTTACATGATGAAAATATAGGATAACAATACTCTCTAAGAAAAAATAGCATAACAAGATAATTACATCAATGAGATTTGGGAACTCTACGTTGTTGCATTCCAACGAAAGATTATTTCTATTTGTAAAAAAATTATATTGAAAAACAGAGGGAGTAGTTGACAATATCAAAATACTGAATTTCTCTTTGCTCTTCGGTTTAGGGGCAGGGCAAAAAAAAAGGAGAGCATACCTTCTCCTGTTCTGTTTAAACTGAAAGTATGTAAAGAAAATTAGAAACGAATACTAAGCTAGCTGCTGGCCTACTGCAGCAATCGTTGCATGTCTTTTCCTGCTGTGCGCCCGTGCCGGGAATGGGGTGATGGAGCGGCCGGCGGGAGGAATCGGACGGGTGAGACGACAGAGTCTTCACGCATGAATAACTCAAAACAGTAGCGAGACTATGGGTAGTCAACTAATTCTCCAAATTCTGGGTGGGCCACGGCCCACCCGGCCCACCCGCTGGATCCGCCCATGGGTATTTGGGCTCCATTGTGGCCGCTGCATGCATATCGGTAAGCTAGACATGGACGGGTGGCCGCTTGCTTGCGTTCCAAGCACCGACAATATCTAGTTGGAGGGCTCAAACTTCAAAATTTTGTCCCTCACTTTTGAAAATTGAGTTACCATGATTTATTCAATTCCAGTGACCCGCTCGGTAGGGCCGTAGGGGCATACGCTCGAGGGTAACAAGGTCAGCGGTATAGAATCAAAAGTAAATCCAAGATGTCGAAAGTCATCTACGATCGACATCATAGAGGTGAAACTTACCGACGGTGGTGGTATTAGCATGAATTTCGGCGTGGATGTGGCATTGTCATTCACGCGAAATTCCGCGAGTGCACACACTAAGTCTGTTGGGTACAATCATTTGTGTGTTAGTTGCATTTTAGACTCTAGTGTGCAAACCTAAATCCCTCGGTGGACTGGGTTTCCACAATCTGCCGCTGCTCAACGCCGCCCTTTGCGCTCGCTGGATTTGGCTCGAGAAGACGGACCGATCCAAGCCATGGGCAGGACTACAGTGCCCGGTCTCGCCCACAGCACGCGCCATCTTCAACGCCTCGTCGGCGGCTCTGGATCCTCGGTGTCCTTCTGGCGTGACCCGTGGATTGGTGGTCAAACCGTGGAGGCTATAGCGCCGGCCGTGCTTGCCATGATCCGCCCCGGCATCGTCCGTTCCCGCACGGTGCGTGATGGCCGCATCGACAACGCTTGGGTCACCGACATCGCCGGCCCCTTGTCGGTGGACGCCGTCGTTCAATTCCTCGGGTTGTGGCATGAGGTGAACCAGGTGGTGCTTAGCGAGGCTGATGACACCTTCACTTGGAAGTGGTGCGCCGATGGATGTTTCACCTCTAGCTCGGCATACAGGATTCTTCAAAGGCACGGTGCCATTGGAGGGAGCCTCTTTGGTCTGGAACTCGTTCGCACCTATGCGTTTCAAGTTCCATGCTTGGCTCTCGCTGCGGAAACGGTGCTGGTCCGCTGATCGTTTGATCTGGCATGGCCTTCCCTCCCATGTGGACTGTCCCCATTGTGCTGTGGAGATCGAGACGCTGGATCACTTGTCATTGCAAGGCCGATTCTCTCGTGCCATTTGGTTCGGACTGATCTCTAGGAGAGACTGGCCGATACCTCTCCCTGGAGCGCACAGCTCGTTGCTTGTATGGTGGTCCGCAGCGGCGGCAAGGACATCAATTCCTTCGTCATGCTGGTGATTCGCTCTCTTTGGCTTGAACGAAATGCTAGGGTTTTTTAGCGCACCTCGACGCTGGCCCATGTTCTACTAGAGAGGATCGAACTAGTATACATTTTACCTTGTCGTGTTGTACCCATTAAACTGGAAAATGAACAACTACACTACTAGTGTGTTGACTTGACTCGGACACTAGATTGAACTAGTATACTTAATTAGACAACCAGCTTGACTCAAACTTGAACACGAACGAAGCATTAATTGCGATATTTTACCCATTGGACAGTTAAGAATTTGTTAGGCTGCTCATTTTGTCATGCATTGAGATGTGTGCACATGCATGTGACGTGAGGCACGTACCACACACATGCATGCATGTACTCCCTCCGTTCGAAAATAGATGTCTTGCAGTTGTCCAAATTCGGATATATGTGTACAGTAAAACATGTCCACATACATCCAAATTTAGACAAAACTAAGACATCTATTTCTAAACGGAGGGAGTAAGTCTTCACACTAGAATTAACTCGATTAAGTGGTAACTACTCGCTTGCTAGCTTGCTGCAACAATTTGAAGCTAGCATTTCTTGCTAGTTACCTTCATACGGATCGGGACGCGATGATCGTGTTTGTTCGTGGATTTAGTCCTTGACGATCACCGCCACATCCACCTCTCTCACTCCTTCCTCTTCCTCTACTAAGAGCCACCAAACCTCGTCGAACATGGGGCCGACGTAGCTTGCCATGGTGACACCAAACCCTGGACCGGGCCGGAGGTAGGATCCATGGCTGGATTCCCATAAAAAGAAGCTAAGGGTTAGTGTGGGGGTGCGGGTCGTCGAAGCCGGGAGAAAAGGAGGACATGGCAAATAGCCTTAGAGGGATGGCCGGGGGCGGTGATGTAGATGTGGAGAGTTTCGGTACGGCATGGTTCGCGGCTGCCCGTCGATGGTGGGTGACGGTCCGGCTGATGATTCCGGCGGCACCCCCCCCCCACCCCCGCACCATTGTGACAGCCGACAGTGTGTTGCCGGAAAATTGACCGTACTTGTAGTCCACTAGCTAGTTATATATACATCTCGGAGGGAACTGTCAAATCATTGTTGACATTCTAGAACGTAACGGACCAAGCAAGCTAGGTTCAGATTATCTAGCTCCACCATCAAAACAGCGCTGGAGGGTTCCCCAAACCTCCTGTTGCCGGAGCGACCGAATGAAGCTAGAGAGAATACATGACCTCACAGGTGGAGCGAGAATACATCACCTCCCCAGTCGCTTTTATGTGGAGAAGGGGGATGGGAGAAAACTGATAGTTTTTTTTTTTTAGAACACTGACTGTAGGGCAAAGCCCCACAGTATTTTATTGAAAATTAAAGGTCAGACAGTAGCAAATACAAATAATTACAGGGGGTGACAACAGGGGTTAGGAAAAAGTAGAGAGAACTATAACAGATTGTCAATCCATGATGACAACTCTTGGACATGTTTAGTCTTCACCCTATGCGTATGCAGAGTGATATCATTCACAAACCCTCTCTTCCAAGCTCTGAAAGTGGGCATCACTTGCTGAAAAATTGCCTCATTCCTTTGCTTCCATATATGCCAACATGCTAATATTACTACCTCAGCAAAGAAAGGTTTATTGAAACGCTGCTTGGCTGTCCGAAAGACATGTTCAAAAGAGGCACCATCCTCCCATTGTATCTGAAGGTAGCACCAAATTCTTATGCTGAAATTGCAGTGGAAGAAAAGATGTAACCAATCCTCTGTGATGTGCGTGGGGCATAATATACAGTGGAAAACATCAGCGACATTCCAGTGTCTCCTCCGAAGCATGTCTCTCGTATTGAGTCTGTCACTAACCATCAACCAGGCAAACACCTTTAGCTTGAGCAGCACCTTGCTCTCCCAAATCCAATCATACACCTTGCTAGCTCGCTGATCTCTGAAACAGTAGTGATAATATCGACTTGACGTAGAAAACTGATAGTTGGCGAGGGATAGCATTGTCTAAAGCGGTCCTCCATTCATGCATGTATATATGTACATGATGGTTAAGCACGTGAACTAGTAGTGCGTTTTTTTTTTTTGAACATGAAATGTCAAATAATCTTTTAATAATATTCTGCCACACATATAATAATAAATAAGACAAAATAATTATGACAAAGTATTGGGATAGCTAGTTGGCGATCCGGTGTAGAGGAAGTCACACGTTGTCGATTTTGTACACATGACAACAAGCCCTAGAGAAGACAAATTGACGGTGGTAATAAGTCTAGCTTAATTCATTATTTTAGTAGAAAGCTCATGCTTTTCTTCAAGTTATGCACGAGACATCTGAAAAGGATGTCGCGCTCATACCGACGCCTACTACCGTGTTTGTCCTAGTTCTTCCTCTACCGAGATCTCCTTCCTCTCTTTAAAGTTTAATTCATTCCCCGTAGCAGGGGTGCCACAACAAGCAACAAACAAGGCCCTTGCAATTATAGGCAAATAGCCTAGCATAAAATAAGGAGAACTATGTTCGCTGCCAGATTCGTTTGCAAATTTCCGTGATACCATACTGTTAAGCCGTGATGAACTAACCACCACGGAAGTATATGAAGCCCTGCTTGCCAGGGAAAAGATGAAAGGTATGGTACAGAAAGAGGAGTCATCGTCCTCCAAGGGCGATGCTTTGCAGGTCCGAGACAGGCCTGAGCAGCGAGATAACCACTACCACAACAACAACAGAGATAAGAGCAAGGGTGACAGAGGTCGCTCAAAGTCCAAAGGACGAGACAAGTTCTGCAGGTATTGTAAGAAATCTAATCATGTCATTGATGACTGTTGGAAGTTGCAGAACAAGTAGAAAAGAAAAGGTACTTACCAACCGAAAAATAAAGATGAAGGTAATGATACCGGTGAGTCTGCTGTTGTTGATGGTAGTTCTGATGGCGATTGTCTAGCTGTTTTTGCTGCATGTGTTTCTCATCATTATGAATGGATTCTTGATACTGCATGTTCGTTTCATATTTGCTGTAACAAAGATTGGTTCAGTTCTTATGAGTTAGTGCAGACTGGAGATTTCGTGCGTGTGGATAATGACCAACAATGTCACATTGCTGGCGTTGGTTCTGTTCAAATCAAGATGCATGATGGTATGACACGCACGCTGACGGGAGTGAAACACGTACCAGTCATGGCGAGAAATTTGATCTCGCTTAGTACCCTTGATTGTGACGGGTACAAGTATGCCGGCGGGAATAGACTCCTGAAGGTATCAAAAGGTTCTTTCATTACCATGATAGGTGACATGAATTCTGCTAAGTTATATGTTCTTAGAGGTAGCACTTTGCCTGGTATTGTTGATGCTGTTTCTAATGATGATACAAGTAAAGCTAACCTTTGGCATAAGTGACTTGGACATATGCGTAAACTTGGTATGGCAGAATTGATGAAGAGAGACTTGCTGCAAGGCTGCAGTTTGGGTAAGATGCAATTCTGTGAACATTGCATTTTCGGTAAGCACACAAGAGTTAAGTTTAATGCTTCCGTTCACACCACCAAAGGTACACTTGATTATGTGCATGCTGATGTTTGGGGGCCATCTCGTAAGCCCTCTTATGGTGGTGCTCGTTATATGCTTACCATTATTGATGATTACTCTAGGAGAGTTTGGCCTTATTTCATGAAAAATAAGGATGATACGTTTGCTGCTTTTAAAGAGCGAAAAGCTATGATAGAAAGGAAAACAGAAAGGAAGGTGAAATTGCTTCGTACTGACAATGGTGGCGAATTTTGTTCAAATGCCTTTAATAATTATTGCAGGAAAGAAGGCATTGTCAGGCATCTCACCATCCCGTACACGCCCCAGCAGAATGGTGTAGCGGAGCGGATGAACATGACCATCATCTCCAAGGCTCGCTGCATGATCTCCAACGCTCGCATGAGTAAGCGTTTTTGGGCTGAGGCGACTGCCACCGCATGTTACTTGTTAAATAGATCACCATCCACTCCCCTTGACAAGAAAACTCCGATCGAGGTATGGTCAGGTACTCCTGCTGATTATTCACAGCTTAAAGTTTTTGGTTGCACTGCTTATGCTCATGTTGATAATGGGAAGTTAGAGCCGAGAGCTACTAAGTGTGTGTTCATTGGTTATGGTTCGGGTGTAAAAGAATATAAGTTATGGAATCCCGAAACTAACAAGGCATTTATGAGCAGGAGTGTTGTTTTCAATGAATCTGTTATATACTTTGATAAGTTGTCCTCAGATGTTTTGCCAGATATTTCTGATGAGGAAGAACAACAGGTTCGTGTCGAGGTGGAGCACTCTGTTGAAAAGGAAGTGTCACTGTTGACAATGATGGTGCTGCTACAGATGATTCTGATCCTGATTCTGATTATTCTGACGATTCTGATAATAATAATGTTCAGAACTCACCTCCTGGCAAGCCATGCTTCAAGCTAAGTCAGTATGGATCTAATTGATTGCTAAACTAAAGGAGCGATCTCTGTCGAAGATTCACATTCTGAAGCGGGTGCCTAGCTCTGGAAGGATGGACGGGATCATACCTATTTGAATTGAAGAACATTCTGTAACACTTGTTTTTGAGTGGGGAAGGAAAATAAGCACAACGAACTAACTAGCTTTACTTCACGGACTAGAACTTGAGAGGTTCCCTTACTTAAATAGCTGAATAGAGAGAGAGTGTCATCTTTAGCCGAAGTCTTCCAATCAAGGAAATAGAATTCCTCAGCCAGATAAAGAAAGAAAAAAGCAATCAAATGCGTAATATAGTGATGTGATATGCCAGCCGCAGAATTGGGTACTTCACTAACTCTACTTAACTTTCCTATCCAATTACATAGAATTCTTACTCCACAACCAAGACCCAATTCAATACCAAATATCCCATTTTCCCAACCAATACTTTTGCCCTATGCTGGAAATTCCATGAAACCAGAAGTGCCAATATATACTTACCTCTCAAAGCCATATTTGCCTTTATCTGATTTCAACCTATTGATCTTTACTGTGCATGAATATCTTGACTCATGATTCAACAGTTCACATCCCCAGCGAACTCCCTCACACCAACTGGCATTAAAGAGGAGCTGTGCCAAAAAGTGCCAAACTCTGACTTCAATGGTGGGAACAACCTCAGCACTCCGGCGTGAACATGAACAATCATTCTACGAAAAATGTCATGTATGATAGTGGTCGATCCATCGGAAGTGACATTCGTTATTTTTACCATCGAACTATTCCATTCCACAGCTGAATGACGGAAACGGAAGCTTTTTCTTAATGATGGACTGATCCTGGGAGTTCAGACTGACGGTTCATTTCTTAGATTTGTTCTCCTCTTCTAAGGTTATAGCTTTCGTGCTAGCTTCCTCGATGTTACCCACCAAATAAAAAGCCTGTTCGGGTAGGCTATCTAATTCTCCGGAAAGGATTAGTTGAAATCCCCTAATAGTTTCTGCAAGACCAACATACTTTCCCGCGGAACCGGTAAAAACTTCTGCCACAAAGAACGGTTGTGATAAGAAACGCTCAATTTTTCTTGCTCTTGCTACAGTTAAACGATCCTCCTCTGATAATTCATCCAACCCAAGAATAGCGATAATGTCCTGAAGTTCTTTGTAACGTTGTAAAGTTTCCTTAACTCTTTGCGCAGTTTCATAATGTTCGTTGCCAACGATCCGAGGCTGTAACATAGTTGAGGTTGAATCTAAAGGATCTACTGCTGGATAAATACCCTTGGAAGCTAATCCTCTGGAAAGTACGGTAGTAGCATCCAAATGTGCAAATGTTGTGGCAGGAGCAGGGTCGGTCAAATCGTCCGCGGGTACATAAACAGCTTGAATCAAAGTTATAGATCCCTTTTTAGTAGAAGCAATTCTTTCTTGCAAAGAACCCATTTCTGTACTAAGAGTAGGTTGATAACCCACTGCAGAGGGCATTCTCCCTAATAAAGAAGACAACAGACAAGAAAACAAAAGACAAGACAATAAACGGAAGCCGGGAAAGCTCTCCTCTTCCCTCCGCTACGGGATCAACAATTCTCTCATTGAATGCAGGCCCCTCGTGAGGGCGGGAGGCCCTTCGGGTCGTTGCGATTGAGACAATCTCCACTGCTCCAGACATTACGCTTGCTAACTTTACCGAAGCAAGCTAGAAGTCTGGACTGCGGACTTTCGCTCTTCCTCGCTGGTCGAGCACAGAGTCCTTGCTCCCATCTGCCTGTCTTTAAGGTGAGCTGGTGGATGATTTGGTTTTCTCAATGCCTTAGGCGGCCCTGGGTCCTCCCGCATCTCTTCCTCGGTAAGCGGACCGTGGAAGCTGGGGGGGGGGGTATCCACTTGGGACTGATAGAAAACAACATATCTTTATTGTCCCTCCTGACCCCTATAAAATATAGTTGAAGTCCGGTCGCGTCGGAGACATCTTTATCTGATTTTGAGGCTTCATCGTCCGGCTCCTCCTAAATTATGTTAGGATCGGCTGGCTCATCCTCATCATCCGAAAAGAAAACAGAGACAAAACAGATTTGTTTCAATGACATATCTAATCAGACTTAAATTGATGTCGAAGACACGATCATTCACATCAATTGAAGCAGGATTCTTATATCAAACTATAACTATTGCATTAAAGAAGAAAAGAAACTAATAGAAGTCGAAGACGCGGAATGATAGTGAATAGAGAGAAAGATTCTTCTGATTTTCTGGTTCCTGAATCTATCTATCTCCTAGACGCCATAGAGAATTGAGAATTTTCATGTCTTTCAATTCTCGTACTCGTAATTGGAAAGTTACGGAAGGAGACCCCTCATTTTGCAATAAAAACAACATATAAAACTCTGGACAATTTCAAAATCAGACCGAGCGTCTTAATACATATGCAAAAAAAATCATTATTGGCCCACCATTGATTAGAAGATTTAGCTTGTATGAATCGCTATTGGTTTGATACGAATAATGGCAATCGTTTCAGTATGTTAAGGATACAGATGTATCCACAATTTATTTCGAGTTACTTAATAGCCTATTTCTTATACCATATCTCTATTCCGTGAAATTCTCGAGCGGCCCGGCCCGGCGATAGAGGATTTTCAGTCCCATGCCCGCTGCCAGCCAGAACACCCGATTTGACACAGCAACACTTTCCACCTCTCTTCCTTCCCGATAGGTTTTCCAAGACAGAAGAGAAGCAAGCAACTAGCGCGAAAGCCGTTGCGCTTGTGCATCCGTTTTCTTGCTTTATTTTTATACGATTTTTTGAAGACGGATTGAGCAACTAGCGCGAAAGCCGTTGCGCTTGCGCATCCGTTTTCTTGCTTTATTTTTATACGATTTTCTGAAGTGATCTGTCCAACTAGGACAGACGAGTATAGGGCTTCAACCCGGGCTTTGACCATGTCTCCCGAACAATTTCAGTACATATGGCGCAAGACGATTCCACATATATATCGAGGTCGGAATGGGATTGGGTGTTTTCACGTCTCACCGTAGTGCCCGGTTTGTCTTGATTGGTGATTGATAAACAAGAAGGAAAATGGAAAAGTAGAAAATCTACATAAGCTTCCGTTGAGGTCCTTAGTTTAGTCAAGTAGGCGAGGGCATTTCCATCGCGAAGGATTCAATCCAGCCACAGGTTCCCCTACGGCTACCTTGTTACGACTTCACCCCAGTCGAAGACCCCACCGTGGTATCGCCAATAAGACCACCAAAGGCCTTTGTGGCACTAGTGGTATACAGAAGTCATGGGTGATCATTGGTCTGATGCTTCGGGCGAAACCAATTCCCAGGGTGTGACGGGCGGTGTGTATAGGGCCCGGGTACATATTCACCGCGCCATGCTGATCCGCGATTACTAGCGATTTCAACTTCATGTTCCCGAGTTGCAGAGAACAATCCGAACTAAGGCAATCTTTCCGGATTCGCTCCGCCTTACAGCCTTGCTTCCCACGGCTCGAATCACTCTCAGATGCCCCGAGAGGCATCTTTCCTTATGATCTGGTGGTTCACACGCGCGCAAACGAGCACCGGCCGCAACAGCAAGGAACTATGACCAATAGAGTCAGACACAATTAACGAATCGAGCCCCTTGAGTAGAATCTATCGTATCGAGGGCATACTCAAACTTATGATATAGAGCGCATCCAGTTGTGTAGTATTTAGCTTACAAGGATTGACTCGACACCATCGATGCGTAGTCTATCAATCAATTTAATGGGACTTATTTATATGCCTGTTACGAGGGGAATCTGCCTGTTATTCAATCTATCTCTTCAATCTGCTTACTGGTTTCCTTCTCGGCCAATGGAACATCTATTATCCACACTTCCATGACTTCTAGAGGAAAGCTAACTGCTTGCTGGCTGGGAGCTGTATTATTCGTGGCAAGTAGGCTGTTCCTTTTCCCTATTACCTCATTGACTTCCCGTTTGGAGCTTGCAAGCCATTATTCTAGGGAGCACGAGCACATATGAAGGGGCCTACGCGGGAGGATTTCGATTGAAATACCCTTTATGGGTGTTTTACGTAGAAATACTATTTTTTGCTTATTTTGACGATCCATGATACAAAAAAGATAAAAAGGGTTCAGGAATTGTTAAATTTAGATATAGGACCTTAGAGGAAGAATATAGGACTCGAGAAGAAGACTCAGAATACGAATATGAGATCCTAGAAGACGAATATAGGACCCGAGAGGACGAATACGAATATGAAACCCTAGAAGACAAATATGTGAGCCCAGAGAACGAATATGGGACTTTAGAGAAAGACTCAGAAGACGAATATGGGAGCCGAGAGAGCAAATATAGGACCCGAGAGGGCAAATATGGAACTCTAGAGAAAGACTCAGAAGACGAATATGGGAGCACTTTTTGGCACAGCTCCTCTTTAATGCCAGTTGGTGTGAGGGAGTTCGCTGGGGATGTGAACTGTTGAATCATGAGTCAAGATATCCATGCACAGTAAAGATCAATAGGTTGAAATCAGATAAAGGCAAATATGGCTTTGAGGAAGAATACCAATACTATTCATCTTAATATTCAATATTATTTTCTTATATGTGCGCCTTTGTTTCGAGGATTGTATTTCTAATTATTAAAAAGTCCAATTATTCCATAGTCTAATTATTCAATAAATTAGATTGATTGATACGAGTTGATTTCCTATTACGATAGATGGAAGAAAGAATGGATTCACTATATCAAATCAAATTGTAGTAAAAACAAGGGGCCACGTAGACTATTCTGAGGTGGTATGCTAAATCCATGATCAACTGATGTAGCTAGTGTGCCTAAGCAGCAGCTATTGGCTTAACTGGTTCTAAACTCTCCCACCCGATAAAGGAGTTGAAAGACTACCCCGGGCCACGTAGACTATTCCCTTCCGCGGACATTCTTTTATAGTCTAGAAGGAAAGTAGCAAAGCCGAACGCAAATACACATGCAAATTGCGTCGACTACCTCATCACTGTCCAAAATAGGGTATACCGCTATTCATACGTGGATGGACGAGGGACTCCGCTGACAACATCAGTAGATGACTTTTCTCGCGGAATGCTATTAACGTTGGAAAAAACACAGCTCTCAAACTCACCCGGAGGGTGATAGGTAGTAGCATTAGTACCTAACGGAGCGGTATCTAACCAAAAAGGGAGGTGATGTTCTTTTTATAAACAGGATGGAGCGTGGCTTCCTTTCTTCTTAGATACATTCTTCTTCCATAAGGAGTTTGTACTCCTTCCATTGATCCGATGCCGAATGGAATAAATTCCATACCAACTTGCCTTTGCCTACCGAATGGAATAAATTCCATACCAGCTTGCCAAGCATCTGCAGATGCAACTTATTAGCTGAAATGTAGTTGCCGTATGCTTTGGAAGAAGCTTGTACATTTTGGGAAGGGGTTTTTTGAGAGAAAAGAAGAATCTGCTTCAACCAATATGCCCTTAGGCACGGCCATGCATAACATAGAAATCACACATGGAAGGGGTGGGCAATTAGCTAGAGCAGCAGGTGCTGTAGCGAAACTGATTGCAAAAGAGGTTCGTTTGATCGATTTCCTTGATTTGATCGCTACTTATGGGTGTGCGCTCAAAGGATACAAACAGGGATTCGCAAACAAAAAGGGGAATTCGTAGTCATTTTTTCCTGTCGCGTAAAAAAAAGTCTTTACGCGAGAGCAATAGCGGTTGGGTTGGGATACATTTATCTCTTCTGAGCAACCTCTTTTGGATTCTTAAGACCACCCTTGCAGTAGGATACCATCTGCTTTGGGTTCTTTATTATCTCCTTCGAGGGATTTTTCTTGGTTGATTGTATCCTTAACCATTTTTTTTGACACGAGGAACTCAACATGAATCCACTAATTGCTGCTGCTTCTGTTATTGCTGCTGGATTGGCCATAGGGCTTGCTTCTATTGGGCCTGGAGTTGGTCAAGGTACTGCTGCAGGCCAAGATGTAGAAGGTATTGCGAGACAGCCAGAAGCAGAAGGTAAAATACGAGGTACTTTATTGCTTAGTCTAGCTTTTATGGAAGCTTTAACAATTTATGGTAGGATTTTGTACTAGGAATTGCGCTCCTTATAAAAGTTTGAGTTTGGGTTTTCCCGCAACCAAAGAAAAAGATAATGGAAGAATTATTCTTAATTGAATAAGGACTTGGAAGTGTAGTTGTCTTTCCTTAGCTGCACAGGCAGTAAAAGTAAAGAGCTAGAGGTCGGATCCTTCCTCTCCTCATTCAAACCAGGCGGGAAGGCTGTTTACATACGTATAATCCACTTGTAAATTCTGGATATCAGACTCACTCGTAAAAGCAATTGAACTTCATTGAGGGAACAAGGACTTTCTTTAGGATATAAATCAGAGACAAATAGAACTGAGTGGTGTGCCTGACATTGGAATCCGTACGTTACCTTCCTCATTGTCTTAGCTTTCAAAAAGAATCTCAACAGAGGGCTTTAGAGTCTACGACCGATGGATTCCTTGGCCCTCCCTCGTTAGGATATGTTATCCGGACCAATTCCCATGTAGAAAACCAAGAGCAGTGAGTTACAAAACCAAGAGCAGTTAGAATCGCGTAGCTGCGTGCCCCTTTTTCTGACTAGCTTCTTGTTCAAAGCATTTCAGGAACACCCGATTTGACACAGCTAGACTGGAAACACTGCTTGTCAAGAGCACAGACCCCAGTATAGAATACTTTTTGAGTATGTTGGTAAGGTCCGGTCATCCACTTCTGTGCTTGCACTTCTGCGTAACTAGGGGTGCAAGTCCAGTACAGCGTACTTTCATAATGGAATCAAAAGCGTCATCCGGATATACATGAAAATGGAATACTTGGAATTAGCAGAATTCTCAAACTACGGAACCAACTGCTTTCGCACCGGGGGAACCAGATCCAGATTTATTTGTGGATGTATTTACCAATCCAAATATATTGGATTATATTTGTGGTTTCTATATCCTTTTTCGCATTCAAGTTCTTGCTTCTTCTGTTGCACTTCTCCCCCCCCTTTTATTTGGGACAGAAGCACTCGTCTTCGCTTCCTGCGAAGCTATTACTACTATAGGTATGAATATTCTGTTCATCGGAGTAGGTCTTGCTTCATATTTGTTAATTCATTTCTGGTTTACACGACTTCAGGCGGATAAAGCTGCTATAAAAGCTATGCTTGTCAATCGAGTAGGTGATTTTGGATTAGCTCTTGGGATTTTTGGTTGTTTTACTCTCTTTCAAACAGTAGACTTTTCAACTATTTTTGCTTGCAAGATTAAGTTATTACTGAACAAAGAGAAATTCGCATTCTAAAGGATGAGATCAATTCGGAAGCACTTTTTTCTTATTCTAGTAGACGGAATGGAATTGGTCTAATTTAGGACTTTCCAATCTATTTTTATCTTACCTAATTCTATCTACGCCCAGGTGGATAATACCGAAACAGTCCTTTTTTTCTGATCATAGAGGAGCCAAGCTAAGGTTTCATGTACGGTTTTGCAATAGCGGTGGGAGCTGTGATGTTATTATCGACTATGATTATCTAACAGTTCAAGTACAGTTGATATAGTTGAAGCACAGCCCTAATCGTGACTAGTTGTTATTCGTTTCGATCAATTGTCCCCCCAGCCGACAATGCCTCAGCTTCTCAAAATCTAGGAAGTAAGTTCTCTGAAAAAAGTCATCATTATGAAAAAATACTAGCGCTACTAATAAGGGAAGCTACTTTTTTCTAAGAAAGGAATAAAGCAGAAAACTAAAGAGATCTTAAGTGGGTCCCGCGAGTAGTTTGTCTTGTTTCAGTCCGTACAAGAAGATACTTTCAGGGTTGCCCAAGAAGGGACGGGCCTATCCATTGGTGTGATGACTTCCTCCTAGACATCCTTCTGATTGCTTAACTTCATTGGTTGAGTAAGGGGCATTTACCTATCAGTCCTAGTCCTAAGGCGCAATCGGAGATTGACAACAATAAAAAAACATAACTTAGAAAGAGAGGTTCTGAAAGGTAAAAGGACTCTAAATCCTTGTTTAGCGCCCCCCTTTCCTTCTCTATGTAAGACTGAATAAGGAAATACAAAGAATGGAAGAAAGGTCCAAAGCAATTGTTTGTCTTGCATTGCTTCAATCAAACCAAAATCAAGTATTGTATTAAAGGCTGTTGAAACACCTCTTTTCCTGGTAGCCTAGCTCCCAAAGCTGTTTCAGTCCCTGCCCATAATTCTGCACATAAGGCAGACCTTGAACCAAGGTTATACATAGATCCTTTGATCTCCACGGCAATCTCAGACTATACCAACGCGCGAGATTTCTCCCCTTGCCTGCGCGATTCTTCTCACACAGAATAGGTCTCTCTACTGGTTCTATTCTTACGGACTGGCCTGATTGGTCGACGACCACCAAAAGTTCCTTTAATACGCCTTTACTTGAATGATGAAACAAACCAATCAATAATTGATGGATTGAGTAGCAAAGAATAAAAAAGGAATGATCAAACGAGCAGAGCCGCTCGGAATGTGCTTTCTCGAAGCAAAAAATAGATTCTTGTTATTGTGGAAGGACGACTATCTCATTGTGCAATGTGATTTACAAAAGGTGCGGTCATCGCCAACCTCTGAGATTGACTTGACTTGGTCTTCTTCCATGAAATGTTTTACTTTTGATCTTTTGTTCCTAGCTCTGGACGCGGGAAGTCCCCCGTTAAGAAAAGCTATCCTTTCCCTCCCATATCATGTATCTGAATCGTCACACATGTCCTAACCATGAAAAAGGAATCTGCCTTTAGCTAAACCCAATGAACATCGAGCCTTATTGAAGTGAAGGCGCCGAGCTACGTATCTTTTCCAAGGCCCCAATCGTTAGGCGAATTTCTCTCTTGCAGACCCAGAAATCGAACTAATTAGCGCAACAGCTTCTCAATCCTGGCGAAAGATGAAGGCGGTAAGCGAAGCGAGCTACACCGGTCCTCCGGAGGGGAAGTCGAAACCCGTGTTCAAGTAAAGGAGATACTGATTCATTCATTTTTTTTTTGAGGCAAAATGCCGCTGACAATGTGTTGAATTGGCAGGTTACCTGATGAAGAAGCTGGGAAGGTACTTCTCTTTTATGGGATGAAAGCCCTTATCCAAGTTGTCTATTTACGTGGGTGAATCAAGTACAACAAGTCAGGTCAGAGCTTGTGGTAGAAGATTGGGTTCTGCTACGCAGATCCACTCAACTAGGAAAGAAGTAGGCATTGCTGACTGACTGTTTGAACGATCCTAGTTACTAGTAGCTAATCAAGTCACCCTAGGCAATCTCTTTGCTTGCTGACATAAACTTTCAACATAGATCAAGTTGTTTTTTAGGAGTTTTACCTCTTCTTACTTCTTGACATCAGAAAGACAAGCGCTTACCTCCTTCCTAGCAACCTACATATCTGTCTGCTCAAAGCACATTCGGAGTATAGTTGACTATTCCTCCTTTACGTATTACTAGATTAAATGAATGTTGAATCTCTATACCAAGAAGACTACCGCTACCCCCTTGTATAGGGAAGGATTGAACGAATTGCCGGGTAAGGAGGATCTTGTGTGTAAGTTGAAAAGGTCCTTGTACGGTTTGAAACAGTCTCCTCGTCAGTGGTATAAAAGGGTTGATTATTTTATGTTGTCACATGGCTTTAAGAGGTCTGAATTTGATAGTTGTGTGTACATTAAGTTTGTTAATGGATCGCCCATATACCTGCTATTATATGTTGATGATATGTTGATTGCTGCCAATAGCAAGAAAGATATCGCTGCTCTCAAGTCACAGTTGAGCAACGAGTTTGAGATGAAGGATCTTGGTGATGCTAAGAAAATTCTAGGTATGGAGATTACCCGTGACAGAAATTCTGGTTTGTTGTTTCTTAGTCAGCAAAATTACATTAAGAAAATTCTTCATCGTTTTAACATGTATGATGCAAAGTCTGTTAGTACTCTTATTGCTCCTCACTTTAAATTGTCAGCTGAACAATGTCCTAATACAGATGAGGATTTTGAGTACATGTCTAGAGTTCCATATTCTAGTGTTGTTGGTTCTTTAATGTATGCCATGGTTTGCTCACGTCCAGATTTATCATATGCTATGAGTTTGGTTAGTAGATATATGGCTAATCCTGGTAAAGAACATTGGAAGGCTGTTTAGTGGATTTTCAGGTACCTTCGCAGCACATCCAATGCTTGCCTGAAGTTTGGCAAGACTGGTGAGGGACTCGTAGGCTATGTGGATTCAGATTTTGCTGCCGATTTGGATAAGAGGAGATCCCTCACAGGTTATGTGTTCACGCTTGGTGGTTGTGCTGTGAGTTGGAGGGCAACGTTGTAATCCGTTGTTGCCCAGTCTACCACTGAAGCAGAATACATGGCTATTGCTGAAGCATGTAAAGAATCAGTTTGGTTGAAAGGTTTGTTTGCTGAGTTTTGTGGAGATGATACTTGCATTAACCTGTTTTATGACAGTCAGAGTGCTATTTACCTTACTAAGTATCAGATGTTCCATGAGAGAACAAAGCACATTGATGTCAACTACCATTATGTGCGTGATGTTGTTGCAAAAGGTAAGCTGAACGTATGCAAGATAAGTAGTCATGATAATCCTGCTGATATGATGACAAAGCCAGTTACTGTTACTAAGTTCGAGCTTTGCTCGGGCTTAGTTGGTATCACTGTCTAGACCAAGAGGCTATTTGGCGCCGAAGGTGTTTTATTTGTTGTTTCAGGGTGAAGTTCTCGTTCATGCTACAAGATGGAATTTGTCTCAAGGTGGAGTGTTATTTTGTGGTGATTCAAATTTGTATATACTGATAAAGGCCGACTTGTGACGAGGAGAGCGGAGCGGTGCGGGGGGCGGCAGCCCCTCGCGGTACGGTACGAGTTGTACTCGATTTGGAAGTCATGTTACCGACCTAGATTAGGTCAGGACACCTATAAATACATCTTGTAAGCCGCCGTCATGGGATAAGTCGCATTGTGTAAATCTTCGGCGTTTGTAACCTCACCCAATATAGTGAAGTATTGCTGGCTGGCGCCCGTGGTGTTTTCTCCTCCATTGTTGGAGGGGTTTTGCACGTTAAATCTCGTGTCCCTATTGGTTGATCTTTCCGCTACTTCGTCGTTTTATTTGCTATCGTATATAACAGTTTTTTCAGGTAGTGGTTAAGGTTACAGTTAGCGAAATCACTAATCAAACAGATTCGATTATTTTGGTTAATAACCGAGAAACCACTGGTTAAACCGAAATTAATCGAGAGCCCAGCACCGCGCGGCCGGAAGTGGCCCATAGGCCCAACTATACGTGACCTAATCCTCCCGCTCGCACGCATCCTGGCCTCCTCTCGCTCGCAGTCGCAGGTCGCAGCGCCTCTCACTCACGCATCGCACGAGAGCAGAAATAGGGCGGCGGCGCTGAACCCTAGCTGTAGCTTGCTGCTGCTGGTGTCGCCGTGTCGGTCCGTCCGCCTCCGAGTTCTCCGTCCGTCCGGCGACCCCCACCTCCGGCCTCCGTCCGCCTCCAGCGGAGTGCTCCGTCCGTCCGTCCGGCGAGGCGGCGACCTCCATCTCCAGCCTCCGTCCGCCTCCACGGCGACCCTAACGACCCTCACCACTGCCACGGTGCCACCAGCCGACCTCCAAGTCCAAGGTAGCAGAACAAAAGAACCAACAGTCCACCACTCCTCCTCTGAAATTTTTCAAGAAATTCAGTGATTTGAATGTTAATAACTGTTGATTGATCTTCATGCGTGGAGTGGGAAGCGGCTCAGTGTTGGATGAAATTGATGTCCTCGGATATTTTGTTGTTGAATGTATGTGAATGACTGAATGGATAAAGAGAATGTGTGGATGTGTGTTTCTGGTAGTGTGTAATGCTGAAATATTTCCTTATGCAATTGTGCTTAGTCGTTTCTGGTTGTGTGTTTCTATTTGACAATTACTACATGGAGCTATTATGTTCTGATTTAAGCCAAAAGGTCATGCGAGATATTTTACTTGACCGAATACTAATAAAAATTCATGCTAAAAGTTTATGTCATCTAAAAATTCGCGTCAACTTTGGTTAGTTTGGTTATTACCGAAACCGAACCGATATTAAATGGTTATTACCGAAACCTAACCGTATTTTCATATAAACCCGAATGAACCAAAGTATCAAAACCGTATTTACCATATAACCGTATAAACCGAACCGAATTAACCATATTAACCGAACGCACAGCCGGACGTGGAGGAGGTGCGCCGGCATCAGCCCCGGGGAGGGCGCCAGACCAGAAACACGTGCGGTCACTACTAGGAAATAGGCTATATGTGGCGCACCCAAAAAAAATCTGTGGCGCATGGTGGGTGCGCCACAGATATGCCGCCACTAATTTTTTTTTTGTGGTGCATCCGGGCGTGCGCCACAGAAATCCCACGATTCGTTGGCGCACCCTACACCATGCGCCACAGAAATATTTATGTGGCACACCCACCACCATGCGCCACAGATTTTTTTTTTGAATTTCAAAAAAAAAGGGCGGCCAGATCTAGATCTAGCCGCCGGAATTTCGTCGGAGCTCGTCGGTGGCCGTGTTGCTGTGGGTGGAGGAGGGGGTCGCCAGAGGTGGGTGGGTGGAGGATGGGGGTCGCCGGAGATGGTGGAGGAGGAGAAGGATGTCGCCGGGGTGGAGGAGGAGGTCGCCGGAGGTGGAGGTTGCCGAAGGTGTCACCGGAGGTGGAGGAGGAGGTCGCCGGGGTGGTGGAGAAGGGCGCCGGAGGTGGAGGTGGAAGTGGAGGAGGAGGAGGAGGAGGAGGAGAGAAGAAGTGGAGGAGAGGAGAGGAGAGAAGAAGGAGGAGGGAGGAGAAGTGGAGAGGAGAAGTGGAGGAGAAGGGGAGAGGAGAAGTGGAGGAGAAGGGTGATACGTCTCAAACGTATCTATAATTTCTGATGTTCCATGTTGATGGTATACCAATTGTTACATGTTTTATATACACTTCATAGCATTTTTATGCATTTTCTTGTACTAACCTATTAACAAGATGCCACAGTGCCAGTTCCTGTTTTCTGCTGTTTTTGTATTTCAGAAAAGCTAGTCTGGAAATATTCTCGGAATTGGACGAAACTTGGACAGAACCTCCTATTTTTCCAACACGAAGACGGAGTCCAGAGGAGACACGGAGGGGAGCCATGTGGCGCCCACACCATGGGGCCGCGCGGCCCCCCTGCCACGCCGTGGGGTGGTGTGGGGCCCTCGTGGCTCCGCAGCCGCCGCCCTTTCGCCTATTTATTCCTCCCGACGCGAAAACCCTAAATACCCGAGCCATTTTCCACGAAAAGTTACAGAGACGCCGCCGCCGTCAACCCTAGCTCGGGAGGGTTCAGAAGCTCTTCCCGGCACCCTGCCGAAGAGGGGAATCATCACCGGAGGGCTCTACATCACCATGCCTGCCTCCGGAGTGATGCGTGAGTAGTTCATCCTTGGACTACGGGTCCATGGCAGTAGGTAGATGGTTGTCTCTCCACTTTATGCTATCATGTTTAGATCTTGTGAGCTGCCTATCATGATCAAGATCATCTTATTGTAATGCTACATGTTGTGTTAACTGGGATCCGATGAATATTGAATACTATGTCAAGTTGATTATCAATCTATCTTATATGTTATTTATGATCTTGCATGCTTTCCGTTACTAGTAGATGCTTTGGCCAAGCAGATGCTTGTAACTCCAAGAGTGAGTATTTATGCTAGATAGTGGGTTCATGCCTCCGGTAATCTGGGAGAGTGACAATAACTTCTAAGATTGTGGATGTGCTGTTGCCACTAGGGATAAAATAACCGATGCTTAGCTTAAGGGTACGCCGTTAGGTCTAATGCATTTGTTTACTTTACGCACATTACTTAATGCAATTATCTATTGCTTGCAACTTAATACCAACGGGGAACTCGGTATGATAACCTGCCGGTGGATTATTAGTCATAGACGCTGTTGGATAACGGTCTATGTATTTTATCGTAATGCCCACATGAATATCATAGTAATCATCATGTCATATATATGCATTGTTATGCGCTCAATATTTTTTCAATTGCCCAGCTGTAATTTGTTCACCCAGCATGTTAGTTATCTGTTATGGAGAGACACCACTAGTGAACTGTGGATCCCGATCCATTCTTTTACACTGATAATACAACCAACTGCAAACACAGTTCCTTTTTATTCTCTGCAATTTACTACTGCTTTCCACACCATACGTTTAATCCTTTGTTTTCAGCAAGCCGGTGAGATTGACAACCTCACTGTTTCGTTGGGGCAAAGTGGTTTGATTGTGTTGTGTGCAGATTCCACGTCAGCGCGCCACTGACAACCTTCCGAAGTGATTTCTTGCTCCTACTGGTTCGATTAAACCTTGGTTTCATACTGAGGGAAAACTGCTGCTACACTGCATCATACCTTCCTCTTGGGGTCTCCCAGCGAACGTGTGATCCACGCTATCAGGCAAATTTTCTGGCGCCGTTGCCGGGGAGCAGAAGCACTTCGGTTCAGCAATCTCCTTGCCTTCCTTCCACACGCCATATTTTCTGACGCCATATTGGGAAGCAAGAGGATTTCTGCAAGGGGAGTTTCACGCTTTCAATCTCTTTACTTTGTTATTGTCTTGCTTAGTTTATTTTTATTTAGTCTTGTTTGCTTTATTTATCAAAAAAAAATTAGTTACTTGCATCTAGTTTATTTCGGTTTGTTAATATGTCTAGTTGTTTATTTGCTATCAATGGCTTATCTCTATGAAACTAGATCTTGTTGGCAAGGTGGGTCCACTGAGGATGAACGAAGATATTATAGGAATTACCGCTTGTCACAAAAAGGGATGTACTTATGGAAAATCTTAAATCAACTAGAGGAATATGCTAGAAATTTATGCTTTATATTTGGCAAATCTTTTTGCTTTAATGAATCTGATTGTTATATGAAGTCCAAACATTTTTCTTTCCAATGTGCTTGTAATGATAATGAAACCTTAGCTTTTTATGTTAAAGGTTACTATAATGGGTATGAGGTGGAAAGAATTGAAGAATTTATTGTTTTTAAGGGTGCCCTTGAAATTAGTTCTTATCTTGAGCATAAAATTGATGCCCCTTATAAATCTGAAAGTTTTGGCATACTTAAATATTGTTATGATACCTACAAGGATAATAATTCTTATATTACTGAACATCTTAAGAGGATGTTTCCTCCAAAAGATGAAACTTATGCCTTGCAAGAACCTGTGGAAGAAGAAATTGCTGAAGCTGAAAGCTCATTGGATGAAAAAGAGGAGGAGAGTGAAGAACAAAAGGAGGATCTACCTTCTAATGATAGTAACTCTTCAACTCTTACATTATATGATTGCCCTCCGTGCCTACCTAAGGAGGAAGAATGCTATATTATTGAATGTCATGATTCTATTGAAATATCTCCTTTTGATAAATTTGAAGTAGACAACTCCTTGACTCATGAAAAGGAAATTGCAGAAAATAAAAATGTGCTCCCTAATGTCTTATATGATAATGCTCTTGATGATGGTCCTGTATTGCCTAATGATATTTGTTATACTACTATTGTCAAAAGTGGGTTTAATGACCCACTGTTTTTGAGCTTAATAAAAATTATGTGTTTGTAGATCATGAAAAGCATGCTTTATGTGATAGTTATATTGTTGAGTTTGTTCATGATGCTACTGAAATTTATTATGAGAGACGAAAATATGGTTGTAAAAGTTTTCAAGTCGCTAAAATACCTCTCTTTATGTTTAAAGTTTTGAAGTTTTATTTATTTCATCTTTCTATGCTAGTTGCTTTATGATTCAATAATTTATTTTGTTACAAGATTCCTTTGCATAGGAAGTGGGTTAGACTTAATTGTGTTTGATATTTGCCTCTTGATGCTCTCCTTTGTTTTTCAACTCTTATTCTTATGAGAGCATCATTAAAATCTTCAAGTCTAGCTAAAAGGTATTAAAGAAAGCGCTTTTGGGAGGCAACCTGATGTCTACGCACGCTTCTATTCTTGTAGACAGTGTTGGGCCTCCAAGTGCAGAGGTTTGTAAAACAGCAGCAAGTTTCCCTCAAGTGAATCACCCAAGGTTTATCAAACTCAGGGAGGTAGAGGTCAAAGATATCCCTCTCAAGCAACCCTGCAATTAAGATACAAGAAGTCTCTTGTGTCCCCAACACACCTAATACACTTGTCAGATATATAGGTGCACTAGTTCGGCGAAGAGATAGTGAAATACAAGTAATATGGATGATTATAAGTGGTAATTGCAATCTGAAATAAAAATGGCAGCAAGCAAACATGTAGCAGAACTTGTTGTAAACGGTGTTTCAATGCTTAGAAACAAGGCCTAGGGATCATACTTTCACTAGTGGACACTCTCAACAATAATAATATAATTGAATACATAGATATTTCCTCTTCACTATGCTACTCTGAGTTATTCTCTCGTTGGATAATGAACACCAATCCACCGCGTAGGGCTATAAAAGCACACCTTAAAGTCGCATTCCCATGTCTAGTTAACCCCACACTGTCAACTTGAGCGCCCTAGAAGGTACTAGACAAACACCGCAATTTCATAGAGACATCCAACGCAAATAATAACTCATGATAAGTATTCCTGTTATCTTTAGCCTAAGAGCCACACACGGGGCGCACACTATCAACTTCGCACCGTGGGACAAAGGTGACTCCGGAGATTACATTAATAAAACCACTTGAGTAGCATATAAGATAATGAAGAGTACATCTATGGATTCAACTAGATTACAAAGCTCATGATCACATAAAGATCACACCATGGGAGAGAGATAAACCACATAGCTACCGGTACGAGCCCTCAGCCCCGAGGGAGAACTACTCTCTCTCATCATGGGAGGCAACAGCGGCGATGAAGATGGCGGTGGCGTCGATGGAGATGGCTCCGGGGGCAATTCCCCGTCCCGGCAAGGTGCCGGAACAGAGCCTTCTGTCCCCCGAAACGGAGTTTCGTGGCGGCGGAGCACGGAGATGTATTCGGGAGTTTCGTCAATTGTGTTAGGGTTTACTCCGTGGGGGCTATTTATGGTCCAAAGGGCAGCTTCAGAAGGTTCCCGAGGCCACCACACGTGGCCTCGGCGCGGCCAGATTTAAATCTGGGCCAGCCGACTTGTTGGGCCTGCACAAACCGCATACGAACTCGGATGGAGATGAACCTTTTGTATAAAACGTGCGGCGGAAAATTCCCGTCAACTTTCGCGACTATACTTTTTCCATTTGATGTCGTCTTTAGGCCCGAACGTGACGATCTTTGAAATTAGTTTTCAGACAGATTTCTGAAAAGTCCCAATTTGACTCCAACAAGGTTTCCTTTGCCCAATTTTGATAATTTCTACACATCAAAGTGTAAAACAAGAACATTGTGCACTTTGGCAACTATTAGTAGGTTAGTCCAATAAATGTCATAATATGATATAAAGTGCATATAAAACATGTGACAATTGATATAAAACATGCATGGAACATCAAAAATTATAGATACGTTTGAGACGTATCAGCATCCCCAAGCTTAGTTCCTACTCGTCCTCGAGTAGGTAAACGATAAAACAATAATTTTTGAGGTGACATGCTACCATCAAAATCTTGATCTAATAGTGATGTAATGGCAAGTGAGCTGAGATCAAATCATTCAAAGCAAATGTCTATAATTGATATTAAATAAGAGATAATAAAGCAAGATAGTTAAACAAGCTAAAAGTTTTCATGAATGACGGCCTTTAAGACATGAAACCGTACAAGGTTCATTATAGATGTTTTAAGTATCCAGTGTAGGAGTTCTATCCTTCAATTCCAAGCATCAAGCAATTTTTCATAACATAGAGAACGGATCCAGTCAAGTAAAAGTAAACATGAACGTCATGAATCCACTGTTTCGAGGTCTACTCAACCGGTGAGCGTAAGCATTTAGTATCGGCACCAGGATGTTATGGCAAAGAGAACGTTAATGGGGGTTTGGAAGGCCAATGGAAGAAAGTCTCACAAAGCTATAAGTGATCATTAGACAAGAGGAAGTCTTATAATCGAAGCTATGCAAGGAGTAGTGATTGCCATGCAACGGATGCACATAGAGCTATATGTGTATGAAAGCTCTCCAATGGAACTAGTGGGGGTGCATCCAACTCGGTTGCTCACGAAGACCTAGAGCACTTTTGAGGAAGCTCATCATTGGAATATACAACCCAAGTTCTATAACGTAATATTCCCCACATAGTTATACTAGTAAAGCATGAAAACTCTCTCAAATGGAGCATAGGTGCTAAACATGAGCACAAATGATGACTATGAATACTGCAAGTGCTAAACATGAGCACAACTTTGATAAAGGATAGTAGTGTTGCCCCCCTTTTCTTTATTCTTTTTTTTTCTTTTTTTTCTTTTTTTATTTTTTTTTTTTTCTGTTTCACTTTTCGATGGCCTCCATGGCTCTTTTCTAGCAGGGGCAACACTCTAATATGATTACAAACTTTTTGGTACAAATAACTCATAATGAACAAAACATGATGTATAAAACTGTATGCCTCTGCCAGTGTAGCAGGATGTGCAATGATCTAGCGTAACATGGGTAAACCACACATCAGCTGTATAGAATCATGCAAAGCAATATATAAATGATAAATGACAACAAGTCATGTAATGTAAAATGGAAGTTGCATGGCAATATATCTCGGAACAGCTATGGAAATGCTGTGGTAGGTAGGTATGGTGGCTGTTTTGAGGAAGATGTATGGGTTTATGTGTAGGAGAACAAGAGGAAGTCCTCCCACGGGTTTTGGATGTACTGGCGAAGTATGCACAACTCTCAATGTGAGAAAAGGGCAATGCACAGCACCGAAGAGGCTAGCAAATTTGGATGGTGGAAGTGCCAAAACCGTAGCTTAACATTAGTCAAAAAGAACTCACAAGTTTATTGCAAACAACTAGCAGGTTCAACATTAAGCGCATGGTTAACATTTACCCCAAGGAGGGCCGTTCACGGCGGCACAAGTACCCCGTTAGATCCCTCGACCTTCACACACAACCTAGTTATTACGAACCACTTTTCAGACATGGAAAGCTATCAAGTCCAACTACACCTTCAACAATTTTAGTAGAGTTTGTAGTACGGTACAAGCTTAAAGACAATAATCCACTAATGATTTTAACTTAATTAACCAGCAAGCTTTACCATCTATTACTTAATACCTCAAAACGTTTGCAAGGAATCAGGTTATCAAAGTTCAATGATCTACAAGATTATGCAAGTTTTCATTATACCACTACCACACGCAACATTTTCTGAACCAACATATTAACCAAGCAACTCTCCAAACAAATATAAGTGAAGCAAGAGAGTACTTTCTACAAAAGAACTAATAGCTCTGACAAGAGGTACATGAAAACCAAGAGCTAGAAGCTAAACAGCGCGAAAATTGAATACTCAACAGATATAAGTGAAGAACAAGAGTATTCCAAGAAAAAGCGGAGCGTGTCTCTCTCCCAATCAAGAATGTTGTGATCAAGCTTATTGCAAAAATAAAAGTACAATACTGAAAATAAAAGCACACAGACGCTCCAAGAAAAGCACATATGATGTGAAAGAATTAAAATATAGTTTCACTAGAGATGACCTGATAATTTTGCCGATGAAGAAGGGGATGCCTTGGGCATCCCCAAGCTTAGACGCTTGAGTCTTCTTGAAATATGCTGGGGAGATCCATGGGAGCCTCCCCAAGCTTAAGCTCTTCACTCTTCTTGATCCTATTATATCATCCTTCTCTCTTGACCCTTGAAAACTTCCGTCACACCAAACTCAAAGTAAATCTCATTAGAGGGTTAGTGCATAATCAAAAACTCACATGTTCTATAAAGACGCAATATGACTTGTTACTTTAAACATTAGCTACACCACTGATGTTATGTGAAGCTCTTCCACCCAAAAAAGAATTTCACTCAACACTAGTAAAAGAGAGAATGCAAAATAAAAAGGCATAATCTGTCTAAAACAGAACAGTCCGCAAAGACGAATTTTTTCGAGGCACTTACACGCTCAGATCGAAAAACTTTAACTAACGAAAGATGCGTACATATCTGAGGATCACGCACAAAAAATTTCAGATTTAAATAATTTTTCTGTGATTTTACAGAAGCAAACGGTGAACAGCAGAAATCTGTTCCTGCGCAGAAATCCAAATCTAGCATCATCTTCCTATTAGAGGCTACTTGGCACAACAATGCAAAAAATAAAGATACAAAGGCATTGCTACAGAAGTAAACAGCACCTTGACTCAAATAAAATAAAAATAGCAGAAAATAAAAATAATGGGTTGTCTCCCACAAGCGCTTTTCTTTAAAGCCTTTTAGCTAGGCATGATAATTTTGATGATGCTCTCATATGTATAAGAGTTGAATATGAAAGAGCATCAAGAAGCAAATATCAAACACATTTAAGTCTAACCCACTTCCTATGCAAAGGAATCTTGTAAGAAAATAAATCAATAAAGCACAAAGTGACTATCATAGGAAGGCAAAACAAGTGCAACATCAAAACTTTCAACATAAAGAGAGAGACTTAATATTATTGTGATGTATGAATCCATGTCTCCCTCTCTCATAATAACTTTCAGTAGCATCATTGATAAAATCCACAATATAACCATCACATGAAACATTCTTATCATGATCCATATGCATAAAAGTATCAATATTTTCCACATAAGCAAAGTTCTTTTTATTAATAACAATAGGAGTAGGATCATTATGAATAACTTGAACATGATAGACAAGTTGTATATTAGAGGGATGGTTGTGAGTAATCTCTCCATAATTATGACAAGCTTCATGAGGATGATTGTAATTATAACCTATGTCATATTTATCATCACAATGATTATCAAAGACTGGAGGCATAGTATCATCATAAACAATAGAATAGTTATCTTCCAAAGTGTGTTCATTTGTAAACATATCATCATCATTTTTACTAGAAGGAGAGGTCTCAACTATATAATCATCGTACCAAAAGGATTTTCAAAAACATCACTAGGAGGAGAGGTTTCAAATATATAATTATTACTAGCAAAAGGATTTTCAAACACCTCATCCCCAAGCTTAATGCTTCCTATATCATCATTGGAAGGAACATGGATAGTACTAATAGTATAGCAATTATTAACATCATCATTTTCAGAATTGGTACCCAAAAGATTTTCAATATCAAAAGTAGTGTGCTTTTCCCAATCATGATCACTACTATAAGTAACAGGCATAGGATCATCATCGAATTCAGACTCATCAGCAACAACTATAATAGGAGCAATATGCTTAGGGGAAGATACCGTTTCCTCTCTCCTTTTACTCTTCTTCTTCTTCTTCTTCTTCTTTCCCTCTTTAGGAGGGAGAGGCTTGAAAGGAGGCTTCACCACATACCCTGGTTTATTGTTAGAAACAATAGAAGAAGCTTGGGAGGATTCCTCTTTTTCATTAATAAGAGTAAAACAAACATTAGTCCTTTCATATTTTGGTAAAGTCGATCCATCTTTTATAATATTTTGTATGTAAGTGTTGGCATGGCAATTGTTAGCACAATAGAGATGACATCCATGCAATACGCTATTCATATCAAAAGCACTCATATCTAACGAAGAAGTTTTTCTTGATAACTCTTCACACCCCAAAAATAATGTAAGTTCATCATGCTGATTAGGAGTGATCATGTTATCACAAAAGTCTTCCACAATATCCTTATTAGAACCTGAGCATTGGAATTCGAAGTGACCCTTTTTATAGCAAAGTTCACAAATAAAAGGATAGAGGGCACAAACTTTTTCAGCAAGATCATTTAGAGCCCTGTGCCACATTCTAGTTTTTTCATTCCTATGATGGATACAATAATCTTCTTCGATTTGATTCTTTTCACAAGGTCTAAGTGCTCCACAAAAATTAACATGCTTATAAGAAATAGTATTTTCAGAAGTTTGAGCATGTTTATTGCAATCATTAGTAACAATTTCATTTTCCATGCAAGTGTCTTTGAAAGGTTCATGATACATGTCCCAATTTTCTTTAGGAACATTAATATGAGAAGCAAAGGCTCTACAATAATCAACAATAATTTGAGAATCAAGACCATATTTAGCACTAAGCTCATGAAAACTAGCAGTTTCAGCGAAAGACTTAATGCAATCATACTCATAGTTTATACCTGATTCTTTACCTTTGTCGTTCTCCCAATCTTCAGTATTGCCTTGAATTGTTTCAAGAAGATCCCACTTAGCTTCAACCTTCTTACTTGTGAAAGAACCCTCTGAACAGGCATCTAGATAATCCTTGTAATGACCTGAAAGCCTTGCATAAAAATTAGTAACAATTATTTCCTCAGGAAGCCCATGGTTAGGACATTTGAGTATTAATGTTTTCAGTCTTCCCCAAGCTTGAGCAATGCTTTCTCCATCACGAGGACAAAAATTATAAATGTAATTCCTATCTAAATGCATTTCATAAGGAGGATAAAATTTAGAGTCAAAGAGAAATTCAAGCTCCTTCCACTCCGAATGATGAGGATCATCCAGTAGATCATACCACTCCCTAGCTTTGTCCTTAAGTGACAATGGAAATAATTTCTTCATGGCATTTTCCCTTGATAAACCTGCAACCTTAAACAACTCACAAAGTTCTGTAAGTTTCAACAAGTGATCACGTGGATGGACTGTTCCATCCCCTGCATAACGTTCATCCATAACCTTTTCAACAATTTCCATAGGTATTTCAAAAGGAATACTTTCAGTAGGTGGATTTAGAATATCACAAGCATCATTAGAATTATCACGTATGGGAGACAAAGTATTATCAAAGCAAATTTTCTCCTCCAAAGCTGGGGAACTAAAAAGATCATTTTCAAAACTAGCTTCCCCAAGCTTAGACTTTTCCATAGCATTAGCAATAATGGTGTTCAAAGAATTCATGCTAATAACATTGCTATCACTATTATGCAAACAAACTTCCATAGGTTTTTTAATTTTCTCTTCAAAAGCATCATGTCCTAATTCAATATAAAGTTCATAAAGATCTCTAATTTTTTTGTTGTTTTCCATTAAGCCTAACTAGTAAAATAAAAACAAGAAACAAAAAGATATAATTGCAGAATCTAAAGGAAATACCTTCGAGCACTCACACGTCAGCAACAGTGCTAGAAAATAGCTAAGTAGCTGGAGGATGTGAGTACCTTTTACCTTACCTCCCCGGCAACGGCGCCAGAAAATAGCTTGATGTCTACGCACGCTTCTATTCTTGTAGACAGTGTTGGGCCTCCAAGTGCAGAGGTTTGTAGAACAGCAGCAAGTTTCCCTTAAGTGAATCACCCAAGGTTTATCGAACTCAGGGAGGTAGAGGTCAAAGATATCCCTCTCAAGCAACCCTGCAATTAAGATACAAGAAGTCTCTTGTGTCCCCAACACACCTAATACACTTGTCAGATGTATAGGTGCACTAGTTCGGCGAAGAGATATTGAAATACAAGTAATATGGATGATTATAAGTGGTAATTGCAATCTGAAATAAAAATGGCAGCAAGCAAACATGTAGCAGAACTGGTTGTAAACGGTGTTTCAATGCTTAGAAACAAGGCCTAGGGATCATACTTTCACTAGTGGACACTCTCAACAATAATAATATAATTGAATACATAGATATTTCCTCTTCACTATGCTACTCTGAGTTATTCTCTCGTTGGATAACGAACACCAATCCACCGCGTAGGGCTATAAAAGCACACCTTAAAGTCGCATTCCCATGTCTAGTTAACCCCACACTGTCAACTTGAGCGCCCTAGAAGGTACTAGACAAACACCGCAATTTCATAGAGACATCCAACGCAAATAATAACTCATGATAAGTATTCCTGTTATCTTTAGCCTAAGAGCCACACACGGGGCGCACACTGTCAACTTCGCACCGTGGGACAAAGGTGACTCCGGAGATTACATTAATAAAACCACTTGAGTAGCATATAAGATAATGAAGAGTACATCTATGGATTCAACTAGATTACAAAGCTCATGATCACATAAAGATCACACCATGGGAGAGAGATAAACCACATAGCTACCGGTAGAGCCCTCAGCCCCGAGGGAGAACTACTCCCTCCTCATCATGGGAGGCAACAGCGGCGATGAAGATGGCGGTGGCGTCGATGGAGATGGCTCCGGGGGCAATTCCCCGTCCCGGCAAGGTGCCGGAACAGAGCCTTCTGTCCCCCGAAACGGAGTTTCGTGGCGGCGGAGCACGGAGATGTATTCAGGAGTTTCGTCAATTGTGTTAGGGTTTACTCCGTGGGGGCTATTTATGGTCCAAAGGGCAGCTTCAGAAGGTTCCCGAGGCCACCACACGTGGCCTCGGCGCGGCCAGATTTAAATCTGGGCCAGCCGACTTGTCGGGCCTGCACAGGCCGCATACGAACTCGGATGGAGATGAACCTTTTGTATAAAACGTGCGGCGGAAAATTCCCGGCAACTTTCACGACTAGACTTTTTTCCATTTGACGTCGTCTTCAGGCCCGAACGTGACGATCTTTGAAATTAGTTTTCAGACAGATTTCTGGAAAAGTCCCAATTTGACTCCAACAAGGTTTCCTTTGCCCAATTTTGATAATTTCTACACATCAAAGTGTAAAACAAGAACATTGTGCACTTTGGCAACTATTAGTAGGTTAGTCCAATAAATGTCATAATATGATATAAAGTGCATATAAAACATGTGACAATTGATATAAAATATGCATGGAACATCAAAAATTATAGATATGTTTGAGACGTATCACAACCCATTATCTTTTGTTTTTAGTTTCTGTCAAGGAGTTGTTTACTTCTGTAACAATTTCTTTGTATCTTTATTTTATCGCATTGTTGTGCCAAGTATTGTCTCTAATAGGAAGATGATGCTAGATTTGGATTTCTGGGCAGGAACAGATTTCTACTGTTCACCGTTTTAATTCTGTAAAATCACAGAAAAATTATTTAAATCTGAAATTTTTTGTGCGTGATCCTCAGATATGTATGCATCTTTCGTTGGTTTAAAGTTTTTCTATCTGAGCAACGTAAGTGCCTCGAAAAAATTCGTCTTTGTGGACTGTTCTGTTTAGACAGATTCTGTCTTTTATTTTTCGTATTCTCTCTTTTACTAGTGTTGAGTGGAATTCTTTTTTAGGGTGAAGTGCTTCACATAACATCAGTTGCAGTAGCTAATTTTAAAAGTAACGGTCATGTTTGTGTCCTTATAGAACATGTGAGTTTTTGATTGTGCACTAACCCTCTAATGAGAATTACTTTGAGTTTGGTGTGGCGGAAGTTTTCAAGGGTCAAGAGAGAAGGATGATATAATGTGATCAAGAAGAGTGAAGAGCTTAAGCTTGGGGATGCTCCCATGGATCACCCCAGCAAATTTCAAGAAGACTCAAGCGTCTAAGCTTGGGGATGCCTTGGGCATCCCCTTCTTCATCAGCAACTTATCAGGTCATCTCTAGTGAAACTATATTTTAATTCTTTCACATCATATGTGCTTTACTTGGAGCGTCTGTGTGCTTTTATTTTCAGTATTTTATTTTTCGTATGGTCAACTTAATTGGACCCCAGCATTCTTGATTGGGAGAGAGACACGCTCCGCTTTTTCATATGAATACTCCTATTCTTCACTTATACTTGTTGAGTATTCTTGTCTAGCTATTGCTATGCTTTTAGCTCCTGTTTTTCATGCATCTCTTATTCAGAGCTGTTAGTTCTTTTAAAGAAAGTACTCTCTTGCTTCACTTATAATTGTTTGGAGAGTTTATGTTGAAATAAATTGATTGGTGTTTGGTTGGAACAGAAAATGTTGCATGTGGTAGATGGTATAATGGAAAAAGCTTACATATTCTAGTAGATCATTGTATTGGATAATTTGATACTTGTCAATTGTTTTGAGTTATCAAGTAGTTCATGATTAAGCTTTTGTATCATTTAGTTAAAACCTATTAATGAAGAACTACCGTAAAGCTCGTTGAAATTTTGTTTGCATGTTTGGTATCTCTAAGGTCTAGATATTTTCTAGTAAAAGGGTTTGGTTAACAAGGAAGACAGTGTAGAGTCTTATAATGCTTGCAATATGTTTTCATATAAGCCTTGCTGTGTCGGTTGATATCATGTGTTTGCTTCAAATAACCTTGCTAGCCTAAACTATGTACTGAGAGGGAATGCTTCTCGTGCATCCAAAACCTTGAGCCAAATCCATGCCATCTGTGTCCACCATAACTACCTATATGTGGTATTTTCTTGCCATTCCAAGTAAATTTTTCATTTGCTACCTTTAAACTATTCAAACTTTATTACTCCTATTTTGTGTCAATGTTTACCAAGCTCATGAGGACGGGGTGGATGTCTTTATGTCAATTGTCAAACAGACTTTACCACCGGACTAGCGGTATATACATCCGCTTATCCATTAATTTTGCAAAAAGAGCTGGCAAATGGGGTGCCCAGTCCCAATAATTACAACTTTAACCGCTTAATTCTCTTCACATTTTTGCCCTGATTTATCAGTCAAGCAATGACAAACAGTGAAATATCTGCATGTGTAAACAAAAGAGAAAGAGGTATGATCTGCCTTGCTGGTAGAAATAACGTCCTTCATGGGAGCCGCTCTTAAAAGTCTGGTTGGCAGGGGTCATATTGTACTTTCCATTTTCTGATTTGTTGACAATTAACAAACACCTCTCAAAACTTATTTTTACTCTCTATATGATTTCAAAAACTTAAAAAGCTCTAGCACATGATTTAATCCCTGCTTCCCTCTGCGAAGGGCCTTTCTTTTACTTTTATGTTGAGTCAGTTTACCTACTTCTTTCTATCTTAGAAGCAAACACTAGTGTCAACTTTGGTGCAACAATTTTTATATGCTCATATATTGCACTTATTATATGCTTTGTATTGACAAATATCCATGAGATATATATGTTGAAAGTTGAAAGCAATTGCTGAAACTTAAATCTTCCTTTGTGTTGGTTAAATACCTTTTGCTTAGAATCTATTGCTTTATGAGTTAACTCTTATGCAAAACTCCTTGATGCTTGTCTCGAAAGTACTATTTATGAAAAGTTTTTGCTTATATGATTCTGTTGTTTGCTCATTATCTACTTGCTAGCAAACTATAGACCATTGACCTGGATCACTTCATTCATAACATATGCTTTACAGTATTATTTGATCAAGATTATGATTGTAGCATGTCACCTCAGATATTATTATTTTGTTTTTATCGTTTTACCTACTCGAGGACGAGTAGAACTAAGGTTGGGGATGCTTGATACGTCTCAAACGTATCTATAATTTCTGATGTTCCATGTTGATATTATACCAATTGTTAAATATTTTATATACACTTCATAGCATTTTTATGCATTTTCTGGGACTAACCTATTAACAAGATGCCACAGTGCAAGTTCATTTTTTCTGCTGTTTTTGTATTCCAGAAAAGCTAGTCTGGAAATATTCTCGGAATTGGACGAAACTTGAACAGAACCTCCTATTTTTTCAACACGAAGACGGAGTCCAGAGGAGACAAGGAGGGGAGCCACGTGGCGCCCACACCATGGGGCCGCGCCCCCCCTGCCGCTGATACGTGCATTTTATATCATCATTTATATAACTTTTAGTATCATACTAGAATGTTATTTGCATGATTATATGATTGTTTCTACATGTTTTAGATGATTTTGGGGACTTTCATACAAAGTCCCTATTTTTGGTATTTAATTTCTGGGAGGCAGAAAACCTCCTTTTTCTTGTCTTTAATGTTTCAGGAGCTACAGGACCACAAATAATAAAAGGAAAAATACTGCGTCAGTTTTTCATCGGGAGAAAGGCAGAGGGAAGAAGACCGAAGAGAGGAGAGCCACGAGGGCCAAATGGGGGTGGCCCACGCGGCCCATGTACCTGGCCGCGTGGGACCCACCAAAAGGTGCCTCGGGCACCTCCTCGCCTGGGGCTTTTTAGCAACGCCTTCGTCTTGCCCGAAAAGCAACGCCCTAATTTTTCCAAGTCCATCCGAGGTCGCGGCGGCGGTGAAACTCCTGATCCCTTCCGAGGGGGTCAGATCCTGCTGCTCCGGAACTCCGAAGAAGGGGGAAATCATCGTCATCGTCATCACCTCTCCTCCTTGGCGTGGGAGGAGGCCTCTACATCATCACCCTCATCAAGACCAGCACCATCACCATCATCGTCACCGTGATCCACTCCGTTCCCCTCGCAGTTTGAGAGTTGCTATACCCTAGATACTTGTCCTGTGCTACTATTCATGTTTGTGATTGAGTACTTGTCATTATTTGGTGGTGAAGTTATAATTTCAGATTGTGTTGTACCACTTATGCCACTGATTATGATCATGTTCGCACGTTGTGAGTAGTTCCCGTATGTTCCTGAGGGCATAGGATGAATTGGCATTGATTTATATATGACATGTGTTGGTATTTTGTCAAGAGTTTATCTTTTATGTGATTCTATGATGGTGTTGTGTGAACGTCGACTGCACAACACTTCACCTATATGGGCTCATAGGAGAACACCGTAGTGTAATGAATTGATGGAGACTTGGGAGGACACGTAAACCTGAGACCGAGTCATGAAGTTATATTATGAGGGTATTAGTATCGGGGACCTTAGAGTGTAATGCTATGGTGGGACGTTATGTCTTAATAATTCTTGTGCAGTCATTTGCTTGGCCACATGATCCATCATAAGGGGTTGTAGTTTATTTATTTAGCTATACCTAATTATGGCTCCGTCCAAAGAAGATTAAAACTTGACAAGATATTCAACGTGTTGTTTAATAAATCTCTATGCCTAGCATCATCCATGCCGCCCTCGGGAACGTTTGCCACATATAAGTTACACATCACTTGAGCTTGTCCTTTTGCCACATAGAGGATTGGGCTTTCTCTCTTTGAGAGCTTTCACTTGCTACTATCTGTTATCTGCTTGCAATTATACAACTGAAAATACCAAAAACACCTGCATCTTTTATTGTTTTATTTATCAATCTTACTAACCAATACCTTCAGCTCCTCGTGGGTTCGACAACCTTTTCTAATTGAAAGGTACTACAATTGATCTCCTGCACTTGGGAGCCATCAAGATACTTTTCTGGCGCCGTTACCGGGGAGCGTAGCGCTATTGGTAAGAAGTTTGGTAAGGAAACTTGAAAGCTGTTTATCTCATTGTTACTATGGCATTTATGAATCGTGCCTCGCTGCATCTTGCTCTATATGAAAGTGCTTATGCCACTACTGCAAAGGTGGTTGAAACTACTGTGTCTGAGGTGCCTGAAGTGGGATTTAAAATTCCCATTGGTCATGTTAAAAGAATTATGAAAAATCCATTTACAGGAGATGGAACTAAGTCGGCACGCGAGCACATGGAAATAATTGAGGACATATGTGGCTTATTCAGACTACCTATTTCAGAGGATCAGGTAAAAAGGAAGCTATTGTATTTGTCTTTATCTGGTAATGCTCGTGATTGGTACAGGTCTCTGGATGAAGAGGTCCAGAATGAATGGAGTATCTTGAGGAAGGTTTTCTTTCTTAAATATTTTACTCCTAAAAATGCTTATGATAACCGCTGCTATATATTCAATTTCTGGCCACATCTGGGAGAGAGTATTACTCAAGCTTGGGGAGGTTAAAGGAACTCCTTCGCAAGAATCCATGTCATGATCTTACAAGGAAACTTATATTGATAAACTTTTATGTGAGACTACCTATGAAGCACAAGGAGATTCTGGATAATTCATCAAGTGGAAGTTTTACTAATAACACTGAAGAAGAAGCATGGAATTTATTGGAGACTATTTCTGAAAATACTAGCCACTGGGATCTTGATAAAGGTAATGAGCCATATTTTGATTATGAATATTCATGTGTAGAGAATTTCTCTACTTCTATTCTGTTTAAAAATCTGAGTGATACTTTTGGTCTTGATCCTTATGTTATAATTGAAATAGCTAAAGGTTTTGCTGATCATATCTGTGTTCCAAAAAGTGGATTTGAAGTTTATGTTGAACCTGTTAAACAATCTATTGTTGTTCCTAAAGTTATTAAACAGGTTGAACCAATGTCATCTGTGACAATTGAGGAGTATGTTGAACCACCTCCATTTCCAAACCAAGTTAAGGAGAATTTACTTAAAGCTGTTACTAACAAGAGTAACAAAAGATGTTCTCAGCCTTATGAACAGGTGGAAGTCAACACTCAAATTTCTGTTATCAAGCAACTAAATGAAGAAGACCCAGTGGATGTTTATCTATGTGAAGATGCTACCAAAGTCATCAAAGGTAATTCGGCCAAAGTTGGGAAACCTGTTATATCATGCTCTATTGGGACTTCAAGTTATCATGGTCTATGTGATATTGGAGCAAGTATTAGTGTCATTCCATATTCTCTTTATCTTGAGATCAAGCCTGATATTGATCCCATTGTTATGGAAGAGACAGGTATGACAATTCAACTTGCTAATAAAGATTATATTAGTCCATTTGGAATTGTTAGAGATGTTGAAGTATTGATTGGCAAAATAAAATACCCTGCTGATTTTATTGTGCTTGGTTGTCCTCAAGATTCATTTTGTCCTATCATTTTTGGTAGACCTTTCTTACATATTAGTCCACTTTTACTTGCCCATATGGTACTTTTGCTTACAGGAGAATGCCATTCGGTTTATGTAATGCTCCTGCTACTTTTCAAAGATGCGTGAATGCTATATTTGCTTATTATATTGAAAAGATAATGGAGGTTTTTATGGATAATTTTTCTGTGTATGGTACTTCCTTCGATAATTGCTTGTTCAACCTTAACAAAGTTTTACAGCGTTGTGAAGACCAACACTTGGTTCTTAATTGGAGAAGTGTCACTTCATGGTTACTGAGGGTATAGTTCTTGGGCATAAGATTTCTGGAGAAGGAATAGAAGTTGATCCAGCAAAGATTGAAGCTATTGAAAAACTACCATATCCAAGGGATCTCAAAGGTATAAGAAGTTTTCTTGGGCATGCAGGTTTTTACCGTAGGTTCATTAAGGATTTCTCCAAAATATCAAAACCTCTAACCAATCTTCTGCAAAAGGATGTTCCTTTCTCTTTTAATGATGATTGCATTGAGTCCTTTAATATTTTGAAGAATGCTTTAATCACTGCTCCCATTATTCAACCTCCTGATTGGAACTTGCCTTTTGAAATTATGTGTGATGCTAGTGATTATGCAGTTGGGGCTGTTTTGGGCCAACGTGTTGATAAGAAACTGAATGTTATTTATTATGCTAGTAGAACACTTGATGCTGCTCAAAAGAATTATGCTACAACTGAGAAAGAATTTTTAGCAGTACTGTTTGCTTGTGACAAGTTTAGACCTTATATTACTGATTCAAAAGTCACAATACATACTGATCATTCTGCTATTAAATACTTGATGAATAAGAAAGATGCTAAGCCTAGACTAATAAGATGGGTACTTCTATTGCAAGAATTTGATTTACACATTGTTGATAGGAAAGGGGAGGATAATCAAGTTGCTGATCATCTCTCTAGGATGGAAAGCATACCTGATGATCCTATTCCTATTAATGATAGCTTTGTTAATGAACAACTTGCAATTGTTAATGTTTCTAGTGCTAAAGTTGCATCTCCTTGGTTTGCCAACTATGCAAATTTTATTGTTGGTAAAGTTTTGCCTCCACACTTCACTTCTCAACAAAGAAAAAAATTCTTTTATGATCTTAGACATTATTTTTGGGATGATCCTTTCCTCTATAAGAAAAGTGTGGATGGTATTATTAGACGTTGTGTACCTGAGCATGAACAACAGGCTATTATAAGAGATTGTCATGACAGTCCCTATGGAGGGCATCATGCAGGAGATCGCACAGGAGCAAAGGTATTACAATCTGGTTTCTATTGGCCTACTTTATTTAAGGACTGTGCTGAATATGTTAAATCTTGTGATAAATGTCAAAGAGTAGGAAACATTGGTAGGAGGAATGAAATGCCTATGAATTATTCATTGCCACTTGAACCATTTGATGTGTGGGGTTTTGACTTTATGGGTCCTTTCCCAGAATCAAAGACAAAGCATACTCACATTTTGGTTGCAGTTGACTATGTTACAAAGTGGGTGGAAGCAATTCCAACCAAAAGTGCAGATCATGCCACAGCAATGAAGATGCTCAAGGACATCATTTTCCCCAGGTTTGGTGTTCCTAGGTTCTTAATTACTGATGGTGGTTCTCATTTCTTGCATGGTGTTCTTAGAAAAACTTTGGCAAAATATGATGTTAACCATAGAATTGCATCTCCTTATCATCCTCAAACAAGTGGGCAAGTTGAATTAAGCAATAGGGAAATTAAACTCATTTTGGAAAAGACAGTGAATAAGTCTAGATCTGATTGGCCAATTAAGATTAATGATGCTTTGTGGGCTTATAGAACTGCTTTTAAAAATCCTATGGGAATGTCTCCTTATAAAATGGTTTATGGAAAAGCTTGTCACTTACCTGTTGAACTAGAACATAAAGCTAGATGGGCTATTAAACAACTGAACTTTGATTTTAAAACTGCGGGAGAAAAGAGAATTCTTGACCTAAACCTACTTGACGAATGGAGAAATGAAGCTTATGAAAGTGCCAGGATGTTTAAAGAAAAAGTTAAGATTTGGCATGACAAGAAAATTAAGAAAAAGGAATTCAAAGTAGGTGATCAAGTTTTATTGTACAACTCTCGTTTCAAGTTTTCTGCAGGGAAGCTAGCTTCAAAGTGGCAGGGACCATTAGTGATACAGGAGGTGTACCGTTCAGGAGCTATCCGTCTTCACGGTGACATGAAAGGTAAACCTCATGTAGTCAATGGACAACGCCTTAAACCTTATATTGCAGGAAAGAGCTTCATCGGAAGGGTGGAGGAGTTGAATTTACAAACACCGGAAGAGGTAATTGAGAGAAACCGTGCAGTTCCAGAAACCCTAAATCAATAGAAGGTAACTTTTGTGTTGGAAAGTTTCTCGGAATTGCATAAAATTTTACGGAGGTCAATTTTTATGGAAATCATCGTATGGGACAAGAAAACTGGACGAAACGGAGACCCGAGGGAGAAAAGAGAGGGGCCCACGCGGCCCAAGTACCTGGCCGCGTGGGGCTATCCCTTTTCCACCTCGGAGTCCTTTTTCGTCTCGTTTTCGATCCCACACTTCGCTTGACCCAAAAATCCTCAATATATACCCCTCTCTGCGATCTAATCTCGCACCGAGCGTTCTCGAGCGATTCTTTCTTTTGCTGTTTCTGCCTGTCAGGTTTTTAGCCATGTCTTCGGGAGACTCCTACCAATGCTCCTCCATGGACGACGATGATGATGAACTCGATGGGTCAGCCCCACGTCCATGTGGAGGAGGAATAGGAAGAGGAAGGACTACTCTGATGAAGACTACAAGCTGACAAGAGGAGGAGGTGCAGAGAAGAAGCTGAAGAAGAGAGTACAAGCCCTCCATCACATCGCACCTCTGGCGACAGCACCTCCTCACCCATTGCTGTTGCCGGTGTGAGTGTGAATATCTCTTGGAAACAAGAGGCGGACGGCACGCATGAGCACCGGAGGGAAGCCCAGGCGCGCACTTGCAAGCAAAAACGTGCTTCTACTCTTATTGACAGGGAATTCAGCGCCACCCAAGAGAATATCCTGGTGAATGGGATCGCAAGATCCCAACAAGAAGTGCCAAGCCCGGAGTGGAAGCCTTGCAAAGGACTGTGGAGAAGAATCTCATGCAAAAACTGGAGAAGCCGCAAAAGTTTGAAAAGCCTACAATCATGATGAGCATTATTGGATCTTGAAGATAATTATTATGAAGATAAGAAGAAAGAAGAGAGGAAGTTCTAGCAAAACAAGCTTGGGGGAGTTCCACTAGTCTTTATCTCACTAGTTATCATATCTATCTAGTCATGGTGTGTTTTGCTTTTATCGTTTAGTTATCAATATCTCTTAGGCGTGTGTGAGCTCATGGAGCATTATCATGTATCCCTATCTATGGTTTATCAATGAATATTAAAGTATGGTGTCATCCATGATTCTCTTGTTTGGGATTTATGGGTAACACTCATGCAAATGAGCGTGGCATATTTAGAATTTCAATCACATCTTGCCTTGAAATTAATTAACTTGAGTATGTTGGACAATTATAGAATTATCTCAATATAGAAGAAGTAAAAAGACTTGTGAATTAATAGTTTGAGGTTAAGATATAGTCTTGTAGGATAAGAAGTTGAGAAGACTTAATGAAAAGGATATAAAACACTCTTGTTACAACCTAGTATCTTTTGAGCAAATTAATGATCATGGATATTTCAATACTTATGCTCTTGAATGTGAATGAAAGGAAGGCACCTGAAATTTCAGCTAGCCATGGAAAGTGTAAGAAAAGGGTTGTGTAGAGCATGGGAACTTGATTGAGATATCCATGACTAAAGTTTGCACTAGTTACTAGTCAAGCAAGAGTGATAACAATTTTTATATCTATCTGTCTTTTCATTTGTCTTCTTTTGAACTTGTTATCCAATGAGAGTTTATCTTGTCTTTGAATTTCAGCAAAGTATAAAAGATTATAATGCTTGCCATGAAGAGCAAAAGCATGTGAAAAACAATATGATTCGATTGTCCAACATACAATGGTTATTTGCTTTCAAAAGTAAGGGGTGATTGCTAGAGTTCTACTTATGTTGCCCTCATATGTATGAGTTTTAGATCATTAATCTTATCTTGCAATTGAATATGATGATGATACAATGCCCGTATTTATTTATCAACCATAAGTCCATTGATGCATGTAATGATCTATGTCCTTACTTACTCGAGGACGAGTAAAGGTTTAAGCTTGGGGGAGTTGATACGTGCATTTTATATCATCATTTATATAACTTTTAGTATCATACTAGAATGTTATTTGCATGATTATATGATTGTTTCTACATGTTTTAGATGATTTTGGGGACTTTCATACAAAGTCCCTATTTTTGGTATTTAATTTCTGGGAGGCAGAAAACCTCCTTTTTCTTGTCTTTAATGTTTCAGGAGCTACAGGACCTCAAATAATAAAAGGAAAAATACTGCGTCAGTTTTTCATCGGGAGAAAGGCAGAGGGAAGAAGACCGAAGAGAGGAGAGCCACGAGGGCCAAATGGGGGTGGCCCACGCGGCCCATGTACCTGGCCGCGTGGGACCCACCAAAAGGTGCCTCGGGCACCTCCTCGCCTGGGGCTTTTTAGCAACGCCTTCGTCTCGCCCGAAAAGTAACGCCCTAATTTTTCCAAGTCCATCCGAGGTCGCGGCGGCGGCGAAACTCCTGATCCCTTCCGAGGGGGGTCAGATCCTGCTGCTCCGGAACTCCGGAGAAGGGGGAAATCATCGTCATCGTCATCACCTCTCCTCCTTGGCGTGGGAGGAGGCCTCTACATCATCACCCCCATCAAGACCAGCACCATCACCATCATCATCACCGTGATCCACTCCGTTCCCCTCGCAGTTTGAGAGTTGCTATACCCTAGATACTTGTCTTGTGCTACTATTCATGTTTGTGATTGAGTACTTGTCATTATTTGGTGGTGAAGTTATAATTTCAGATTGTGTTGTACCACTTATGCCACTGATTATGATCATGTTCGCACGTTGTGAGTAGTTCCCGTATGTTCCTGAGGGCATAGGATGAATTGGCATTGATTTATATATGACATGTGTTGGTATTTTGTCAAGAGTTTATCTTTTATGTGATTCTATGATGGTGTTGTGCGAACGTCGACTGCACAACACTTCACCTTATGGGCTCATAGGAGAACACCGTAGTGTAATGAATTGATGGAGACTTGGGAGGACACGTAAACCTGAGACCGAGTCATGAAGTTATATTATGAGGGTATTAGTATCGGGGACCTTAGAGTGTAATGCTATGGTGGGACTTTAGTCTTAATAATTCTTGTGCAGTCATTTGCTTGGCCACATGATCCATCATAAGGGGTTGTAGTTTATTTATTTAGCTATACCTAATTATGGCTCCGTCCAAAGAGATTAAAACTTGACAAGATATTCAACGTGTTGTTTAATAAATCTCTATGCCTAGCATCATCCATGCCGCCCTCGGGAACGTTTGCCACATATAAGTTACACATCACTTGAGCTTGTCCTTTTGCCACATAAGAGGATTGGGCTTTCTCTCTTTGAGAGCTTTCACTTGCTACTATCTGTTATCTGCTTGCAATTATACAACTGAAAATACCAAAAACACTGCATCTTTTATTGTTTTATTTATCAATCTTACTAACCAATACCTTCAGCTCCTCGTGGGTTCGACAACCTTTTCTAATTGAAAGGTACTACAATTGATCTCCTGCACTTGGGAGCCATCAGCCGCGTCGTGGGTGGGTGGGCCCTCGTGGCTCCGCAGCCGCCGCCCTTTCGCCTATTTATTCCTCGCGACGCGAAAATCCTAAATACCCGAGCCATTATCAACGAAAAGTTCCAGAGACGCCGCCGCGTCAACCCTAGCTCGGGAGGGTTCAGAAGCTCTTCCCGGCACCCTGCCGGAGAGGGGAATCATCACCGGAGGGCTCTACATCACCATGCCTACCTCCAGAGTGATGCGTGAGTAGTTCATACTTGGACTACGGGTCCATGGCAGTAGCTAGATGGTTGTCTCTCCACTTTATGCTATCATGTTTAGATCTTGTGAGCTGCCTATCATGATCAAGATCATCTTATTGTAATGCTACATGTTGTGTTTGCTGGGATCCGATGAATATTGAATACTATGTCAAGTTGATTATCAATCTATCTTATATGTTATTTATGATCTTGCATGCTTTCCGTTACTAGTAGATGCTTTGGCCAAGCAGATGCTTGTAACTACAAGAGTGAGTATTTATGCTAGATAGTGGGTTCATGCCTCCGGTAATCTGGGAGAGTGACAATAACTTCTAAGATTGTGGATGTGCTGTTGC